>JAJJMB010011896.1:1151483-1204169 GCA_023531105.1 Papaver atlanticum
AACCTTTAAATAGGCATTACATAAAGATGAGACTCTTGACCACTAACTCATTACAACTAAACTCCTATTTTGTAGGCATAATTATCCCGCGTCTAAAACCCACAAATACACATTAAAACTTCCTAGCTAGATGTTAGGCTTAACCACATGACCAGATCATCAAGCAAATCTTTAAACCAAAATATTAACATTCTTAGTTTGAGACTAAACAGGTTTGGATTATAAATCCCAATAGGTTGATAGTACTATCTGGTTGTAATTCAACGACGTTTGTTTTATAAGTACAACGTACTGCTTTCAATCCCATTTAGCCATCGATTTTTGTGCACTTTATAACATTAGAATTCACTGTATTAAGCAATTCTTTTCAAAGTAATTTAGATATCTCATCTTCTAGTAAATTCAGCAAAATTTGATGAATATCACTATGCCACGAGAAAATCTTTGTTGACTTCTTCCTGCCGCCTGATTTGCAAGTGCATCCCTCGTCTGGTTGGACTCTCTATAAATGTGGTAGTTTGTACGGTGCAGAATAAATCGCAGTAGGGCTCTGATTTTGTTGATCATATCTAGCAAGTACGATGGTGCCTCGATCACGGAATGTGGTGAAATGATGAGGTTTTGCTGTTTTGATCGTCATAAGTATGGCCCATGTTTCCGCCACTAAAAATGTGGTTATTCCTAGTGGTGGTGCCATTGATATGATCGTGGTAGTTGAGGAATTCTTGCAGAAAATCTCACTATACGTTTGATGTTACAACTAATTGAAAAAGTATTTTACTACAAAAATCATCAAACTGGAAAAGACTTAAACACCAAGTACCAACTCTTTGAAATCAAGATCCCTGTTAGAGCATCACTTGGTTGAACCACAAGTATTGGTATGTAAAGCTTGTTGTCAATGTTAGTTGACTAAAACTGGACGTCCCAAAAAAAAGGACTAAAACTGTATCTTGATTTATAGACTACTAAAGCCAGTCTCTGACTAGGATTAGAACATGGTAGTTAAGTAATAGAAATCACTGAATACCTTCGAAGATTGAAGATTGAAGAACAACAAAGACATTTATGAGAACTTCATCACCAAAGATATGTGAAGACTGACTACCTTATTTACTCATTATTTCTTTCATTCTATCTTCTAAGACAATTTCATATGGCTTTAGTATATGATGAATCATAAAGAAGAAGTTTTGAATTCAAGCTTGTACTTGACAAGTCTTGAAATATGAACTTAAGCATTGTATGTGCATAGGTCCTATCTCTTTTGATGTTAAAAATAATTTTTAACAACTATATATATTTTCATTGAATGTAGTTGAGCCCTAACCAATCTCACACTGATCAAGGTACAGTCGCGTTCCTTATGCCTCTGAATCCCAGCAGGACTCTACGCACTTGATTCCCTTAGCTGATCCCACCCACAACTAAGAGTTGCTACGACCCAAAGTCGAAGACTTGATAAACCAATCTGTCTCACACAGAAAAGTCTATTGAATAGATAAATCTGTCTGCCACAGAAAAGTCTATTGAATAGATAAATCTGTCTCCCACAGAAATACCTATGAGTTTTGTACCGTCTTTTGCAAAATCAAGGTGAACATGAACCAATTGATACACCAGACTTATATTCCCGAAGAACAGCCTAGTAATATCAATCATCACACAATAATCTTAATCGTATGGTACCGAAACAAGATATTGTCGAATCACAAATGATGAGACGAAGATGTTTGTAACTACTTTTTATCTTGCCTATCGGAGATTAAATCTCGAGCAAATCTTAGAGAAGATAGTACTCAATCACGATAGAAAACAACAAGATCAGAACACGAAACTACATAGAACATAGTTGGGTCTAGCTTCACAATCCCAATGAAGTTTACAAGTCGTTAACCTACAGGGTTATGGAAAAAACCTAAGGTTAAAGGAGAATCAACTCTAGTCGTAACTAGTATCAAACATGAGGTGTGGGGATTAGGTTTCCCAGTTGCTAGAGTTCTCCCTTATATAGTCTTCAAATCAGGATTTGCAATCAATGTTACCTTGGTAACAAAGCATCCAATATTCACCGTTAGATGAAAACCTGATTAGACTCAAGATAATATCTTTAAACCGTTAGATCGAACTTAGCTTGTTACACACAAATGAAAAGTGGCTTCACTTAGATATGAGTAACCATACCTAAACGTGTACACCTTGTTGGCTCAACAATAGTTAACCGAAGTTAGCCATATGAACACTTTCATATCAACCTTATTCATCTTAACCATAACTAGTTCAAATGACTCAAATGAAATTAGTTCTAGAGTTGTTCAATTGTTTATATTCTCATAGAAGTATACAAGACACAATTGAAGCAAAATCGATTTTGATTCACTCGAATTAATATATGAACATTATAGTCACATCTTGCAAAAGATTGCATTCCTTATTATATAAATGTATTAGTTCATGAACAAGCCGATTTTAAAACATAACCTACTCAAGTATGCAAACGGGTACGCATACCTAAGTGGCTGGACTAAGTTTGGGTTCGCCAGTACGCGAACGGGTACACATACCTTCCAAACTCAGTTAAATCCCGGAACTCGTAACTCACGTCATGCCAGTACGCATACCGGTATGCATACTAAGTTCCCGGACTTCTATTAAACCAACCAGTACGCATACGGGTATGCATACCATGGTTCCCGGACTTGGAATAACTTGCAACAGTTAGCATACAAGTACGCATACTGTGTTATATCCGATCATGGTTATTTGTTCTAAACTCTCATTTCAATCATTGAAACATTCTCGGAAGACGACAATAGTTGTCTCACACAAACTATTAGCTTCAAAGCAATTTTTAAGTGATCGAATGATCAATACGAAACATTCCGAGTCTACATCAAATGACTGTCTCACACAAATCATGTAAGATGTTACCAGGCGATTTTCACATGATCATCTTTTGACTTTCGTCAAGAATATAAGATGAACTTGGTTGAAGAGAAAGCTTACCAACACATATTTCGAGAAATATGTAAGCGAGTTAAACTCAGCTCGAAATATCAAATGTGTATAATCGAAGTCTATATAGCCATACGACTTTTGTCTCAAATAGGAGATAGAGTAGATAAACTTTTGAGTGATAAATGAGTTCAAGTCTTCACATACCTTTTGTTGATGAAGTTCTACAAGCTCCCCTTAGTAGTTCTTCGTCTTCATTCGATGAACGCCGTGAAGTCTAATGCTCAACTATACCTTCTATCCCAATCCGAGACTTAGCTATAAGTAGACTAGAAATCAAGACTTATAGTTTTGGCAACTAAACATGACAACAAGCTTGAGATAGCAATGCTTGCGAGTTCGACTGAGCAGTGCTCTAACACCTACTAGGGATCTTAGTTAAGGAGATCCTCTCTCCCCATATATGTTCATTATATGTATGAAAGGCTTTTTGAGAGTGTTGTTAATCAGTGGGGTTAAATTTGCTTTGATCTCTCTTCCAGTCTCACACCTGCTGTTGTCTGATGATTGCCTAATGTTTACAATAACGAGGCAAAGGGAGTGTAAAAATCTGGTTAAAATTCTCGATCTTTTTAGCCTAAGATCGGGGCAACAAATAAAATTAATTGTAGTAAAATATGATAATAATTCAAACGTTGTAGAAAACAATCTTATGCCAAAATCATACCTTGAACCTAGTATTAACATACTCAACAAATATGAAAACAACACCATACATAGCACTATACTACATATGATTCATACTAAACCTAGATGAGAACAAGGAAATAACAAAAACTTAAGTCACTAAACCTTTCATGACTTATTATCAACTTATATTTCCTCACAATACTTTTAAAGAAAACATGTGTTGCTAGAAGAGAGTCTTAGTCATGCTTGCCACAAACATGTTTTCTTTAGTCTAGTGTTTATAGAGAATTAATCAAATGCTAATTATCTCGTAGAAATAATTTAAACACACTTGAAAATATAATCGACATGGTTAGCAGGTGTACAAAGGTACAAATACCATTGCCGTTCGCTAGTCGGTTCAGTCACAGTAAGCATACCGGTTTGGAAACTTTAAACCAAACCCAAGTTTCGGAATTCATAGAACATTTTAGGTTTGCGTACCAGTTTGCAAACTTTCCACCAAACCTAAGTTTCGGAGTTCACATAACTTTTCAGGTATGCGTACCAGTTTGGAAACTTTAAAATTGTCGCTGGTTTCGGAGTTCACAGAACTAAATCGGTTTGCAAACGCTACCGAGTTCAGGAACACAGAACTGTGTTTGCGTACCGGTTTGGATACTCACCCCGGTTCCATAACCACAGTTTAAGAATGGTTTGCATATGAATATGCATACCGATCCGGTTCACGAGTCAGACATATTTTCATATGATATGCATACCACTAATCTGAAAGTCGAGCTATATATAGCTACTCCGCTAAGTGTACGAGTAAATGTAATACGGGTTCAGACATATAATAGTTTTCCCAGTAAAACTGATACCACTGTCTTGTATCCGAACCAATAGGCAATTTTAACCGGACATTTTTTCTTCCAGAACAAATAACAATTTTGCTTCTTGTTAGAGCATTGCTCGGTTTAACTCACAAGTGTTGCTATCTCAAGCTTGTTGTCAAATTTAGTTGTCAAAACTATATCTTGATTTCTAGTCTACAATTAGTTAAGTCTCGGACTATGATAAAAATGTAGTTGAGAATCAGAGGATCACGATAGTCATCATTGCGTTCTACGGTTTGAAGGCGAAGATCAACCGAAGCTTTTGGAGAACTTCATCAACAAAAGGTAAGTGAAGACTGAACCACCTATATCTCAAGTTATATTCACTTTTCTATCATCTGAGACGATGTCGCATAACTAATTAGACTAGTATGCATAGACAAGAATTTCGAGTCAAGTTTATCTTGATAATTTCTCGAAATATAATGTCTAAGCTTAATGAACATTTGTTCATACTTGATGAATTTCGGTTAAGGACAATTTATTGTTCGGAATCAAAATCATGATTTAAGTTTATCATTCGGAAATAGCCTGGAACAGTTATATGTGTCATTTATGTTATTCAGGAATGTTTCGAATCGATTTAGAAAAATTAATTTAAGTTTAGTAAAGCCTGTAATAACATCCAAACATATCTTGTCCTCAAAAGAAACCCAAGTATTGAACAACTATCTCACACACAAATTAAAATTGCCCATTAGAGATTAATTATGTTTTGTTACAGTTGGTGGCACGTCCGGTTAACTATTGGTATTGTGGTCATTGTTTTAACAAATAAAGGAGGAGCAAACAAGGGACAAAGGGCCTTCCACTACGAAGTGAGCTCACTAGAAAAAAGCAACACTTTGGGAGTAATAATAGCAATGAGATGGCATCAAATTGCAACATTGAAATCGGCGACAAGAAACTGAAGATGAAACAGAAGTTTCCCAAAAAAAAAACCAAAAAAAACGTGGATTTATTTTGTTATTTTAGACAACTCATTGCAATTCCCCAAGGCATGCTTGGAGACCAAAACTTATTTCAACCGCTAAATCTTATATCATCCACTGGAGATGGTAGTACAAATGTAACCATGCTTAATTGTAATTTGCTCAAGGCAAAAAGCTAGAAGAAAAAAAATGTATGGATTCTGATGTTAAAATTAACAAATACAAATAATGAATAATTAGTTAATCTCAACATTAATTTGTAAGTTAAATTAGAACTAATTTTGTAATAAAAAAATAAAAAAACACAGCTACATTAATTGGGTAGATTAAATTAGGCTAAGTATATATAGGTTTCTAAGTCAAATATATAACTCTTAACATAATTAGCTGGCTAGTGATAATAATCATATGGAAGCTCTACAAACAGGGCATGTATGAATTGCATTATTATCCTCATCAGATGTCACCCAATTTTGAATGCAATCAACGTGAAACATATGTTTGCACTGAGGCATCATACATATTTTACGATTCCCCGGACCCTGCTTGGCTTTATTATCTCCACGGATATCTTCTAAGCATATAGCGCATTCAGATGGCAAAGACGTCCCAATCTCGATGAATCTACTCTGATCATATGGTAGAGTTTTCCTTTGCCGTGGAGCTAACTCTACAACTGCAGTACTAATGACAATATGATGATCATCACTAATATTACTTCGATATTGTTGTTGTAGCTGTGTAATTGATTGTTGCTCTGCTTGTTGTGGTTGTCCTCGTTCTTTGTTCTTGTTACACCAGTAGCAACAACAACACGGGCATAGTATGAATACTATGATGATTGCCAAGGTGCTGAGAGCGTTGCTAGCATGTGGAAGAGGAGGAGGAAGAGGAGAAAGAAGAGGAGAGGGTGATGGAGCTCTTCCGTCAGTAGACATGATCATAATCTAGAAAAAGAGAGATACCTAAAGGAAAGCAGTGCTTCTTAAAATAAACCTAAACACTGGTGTCATGGAATGGAAAAATCAGTCGAGTTTCAATCGTACGGGAATTGAATTGATTGAAATATTTGAGAGAGTTTTTTTTGTTGAAACCAAGTTTGTGAGATTTGTGATCTGTTTTTGTGAGAGTTTATGTGATAAAACATATACGTGGAAAGCTTATGGCTAAGTCAATAAGCATACCTAGAAACTAGCTAGTGTAATGATTCCCTAATACAGTAGGTATAAAGATATAGAGATGATGTAGTAGCAAACAAACAAACAAACTGCAGAATCTTGATATCATATCTTTTGGACTTCCATCTTTCTAGGAAGTTTTGTTATGATCCTATTTTTTATTCTTATCATTATCTTTGAGGGGTGCTATATATTTGTCCTCCATTCTGACGCTTGGCTGTTCCCTGGTCCCCTGGACCAACAACCCACGTAAACACATTGTAAAAAAGCAGCATGAAAATCGTAGATGCTTTGTTCGAATGTCTAGCATTCATCCATACACAGACACAATTGACATGAAGCCTGTGTTCTTACACCTATCCCCTATTGATTATTTACAAAAAATAAATAAATAAAGAAGAAAAAAAAAGAAAGCTACTCTAGCTAATTACCTATGTTTCAATGATGTGGTAAATCCTCAAGCAGCTAGAGGTAGTCTTATCCTGAATGTTGATGGTAGGAAGGTGGAGCTCTCTGTTGAGAATTCTGCAAAGAAGTTAATTCGATGGCACTACAGATGCTATTGGGATGGCATTCAGTACTTCCTCTGCTCTCAAGATGACCGTCAGTGACATTCTTGTTTACGTTCGTGATTTCTGGTGGATAATCAGGAGGAGGATTGACATGTACTGGATTTGAAGCATACCGTGGATCGTTTTGTCGACGAGGATGATGATGAGAAATTGAATGTTGTTGTTTTTGACTTGTTTGTGAAGGTGGTGGATTCTTGAGATCATAGCTTTGCCCTCCACAACATCTTAAACGTGTGCACTGCCAGAACGTAATATAGATGACCAGGCCGGCTAATACCCAACAACCCATGTAAATCAATGTATTTATGGCTATTTCTGACAACATAATTAGAACAATCTTAAATTACTTTCACAGAAGAAAATAGTATTTGATCAAAATAAATAAATAAATAATTATAATTTTTTTTCGAATAAATAATAATAATAAAAAATAGGTGAAAAGATCAAGCAAAAGAGTGTATATATGTATACACCAAATCCTAATCAGAGCAGGTAACCGATCAAAATCCTAATCTAAGCAGGAGTCTATACTTTTTCTTAGGGGTGCACATTACCAACCCCTCCTCCTCTGAAATTTTTTTTTTGTCGGGAAACTAGTAAAAATTATATACTGTACAAAAAAAAAATCATTAAGCAGTACCTAATTGACAAAGTTTGATCATTCAAGTGCTATATCAACTCTGCAAACAGGGCATGTAGTTTGCTTCGAGTAACCAGATATCATCCACCGGTAGATGCAACTAACATGAAACATGTGCTTACACTTATTAATTATACATGGTTCACTGCAACTACTGTTACAGTCGTTCCCTCCCGTGTCACCTTGATGCTGTAAAGCTTCCCAGCAAATTGGGCATTCTGATGACCCCTCAGTTACAGAAAGTCGATATCCCGAAGGTGGCGCTCTCTGTTGAGAAGTCTGCAAAGATGCTAAATGCAAACTGCTGCTGCTTCGAGGTTCTGTAGTGGTAATCTCTCTGTTTGATACATCAAGATGATCATCGTTAACACTCTTGTTAACTACTATCGTGATATGTTGTGGAATATCACAAGGATTAATACGTGCCGGATTTGAACCATGGCGATGATGATGATGAGAAATCGAACGTTGTTGCTGTTGGCTTGTATGCGAAGGTGGTGGTGGTGGGTTCTCAAGATCATGTCTTCGCCCACCACCACAACACCACCAACGTGTGCAGTGAAAAAATGTGATATAGAAGACGGCTATAAGAGATACCCAAGCACCTAAGTTCACCAAAATGCTTATTGATGTATTCGACAACATGTGGAGCAAAAATTGTACTTATCCAGAATAAAAGAGTGATCTACGTTTTTGTGGAAAGCAATGGAGGTAAAATGTATGTGCATATTCATATATATAGATAACAATTTTAATGGATATGGTAAACCTCATCTAACCAGGTCTTCTAATATTCATAAGGCAGCGGGAAACCCAGCGTCTTTGTGGACAACATTTTTTAGTATTATTTGAATATTTGTGGACTACATGGTAAATAAACTAATACCTCATCAGTGTCAATTTCAGCTCCATGTCTATTCTCCATAACTGAAGCCTTAGTGTCTAGCAGCTGTGTGCTATATAGCTGACTAGCCCAGTAGTCGTTGATTCATCAAAATGCAAACCAAGGCTGAAATTTCTTCAGCGGAAAAAATATCATGGGCAAGAGAGAGTCACCACAACTTTTGCGTGGATATAAGAAAGCAAGCTTTCTGGTATCCTCATTCCTCAAAATGAGGCTATACCACTTGTACTTATTTTTGTACCAGGATGCTTTGTGCTGAACATTTTCACATGGATTTGTCTCACTAATCGGATAACATTTGTAGCTAGTAAAGGAACAAAGTTTAACATAAACAAGCCCCTGTGCTGATACAACAGACAACAACTCTGCTTTTTCCTCTCTCAAAACGCTTCCCCTATCAATATGGGGAATTGTTACATAAACTCAACAAATACTTTCAATCACACTCCCAATAAACAAATGGAGGATCCTTCTACAAGTTAAGATAATTAATTGTGGGGGAGCACGAGACCTGCTTGCCGGTTGGTTATGAGCATAGTACTTGTTTCCTATTTGGCCAATTCAAGTCACCCTTCGCAGCCCTCCAAAAGCCCAAATCTACACGAAGGACAGCCAAACAAAGTGAATAATATCAGCAACTTCTGTCAGTATTCAGTTCCTGCGCATGAAGTAGGTTGGATGTGCAAAATAGTTGCTTCAGTAGATGAACAGACTATTTTACCTTGAGATTCCTATCCCAACCTCCTGTACACAACGCACTCCCATCAGCTGACAACCCCAAACAGGTTATCCGACCCTCGTGTGAGGTTTGCAGAGAACCCAAGTTATGAACAACCTAAAACGACAAAAATATACGAAAACATAAACTTTCTTATTTGCTAACAACTGTTATTTACCCACACGATTTACTAGAAAGGATCCAAAATGTACACTGAAGAGAAGAATGATAACAGCCCTTGGGAGATCTGAAGTATTCAAAAACTCATACCTTTGCTAATAAAGTATCCCACACGAAGCAATCCCCATTTGAATATCCAGCAAACAAGAGCCTGCCTGATGATGAGAACGCAATAGAAGTCACAGTAGGAACATCAATACCTCCGGGTTGTTGATAAACCTGGAGCTGGTGTCCGGTCCTCATGTCAAACAACCTGCATGTACCATCGTCTGAGCCAGTCCCAAATCTCTGCCCATCCGGGAAAAATTTAACAGTATTCACATCTCCATCATGACCATGATATGTCCGTACTGCTCGACTTGCAATTCGTGTGTCCCACAATCGAGCAGTTGCATCACATGAACCAGAGACAAACATCTTTGAGTTTGATCCATTAATCGAAACACTGAGAAAAAGTCCAAAACACAGTCTAATCAGGAGATATGCATGCACAATCCAGATCAACAACGTAGTTTAAATAAAATGGATAGCTACCATCACCCTACATAAGAATGTATTTTGAATAAGAAGGAAACTACTGACATATTCTTAACTAAAACATATTTGAGTAAAACTCTGGATTGGCTTTCATGCTAACCCATGAGTTCGATAACCCATCTCTAATCATATTTACAAATCAATTAAAAAGGTGTTATAAACTTTTATGGACCTATACTAGAATAAAAGTTTCTTATAACTAAACTGCCACCTAGATGAAATCCGAGTTGGAGAAGAATTTACCGGTCGCCAACAATAAACAAAGGCATTCCTTGCCACAAACAAAAGAAAGATTAATTCACCAAGTATGATAGCAAACTACTAGATCTGAATGCAAACATCAAATAACAATTCGAGTACTCTCAGGAATTGGAAGATAAGCAGCACGTCGATACCAATTAAAGTATACCTCAATACGTCACCAGTGTGCCCGGATGGGAATTCACCTCCAAAGACGGAAATTCTCTGTCCTGTAGTAACATCCCACAAAACACATGTCTGATCACCAGAGCTTGTTATCAAGTGTGTGTCATCATCCGGAACATACTGACATGATGATACATAACCCTTGTGTCCACTAAGTATTCTTGATACCGGAAGATTCCCATCCTTGTCAATTGGGGAATTAAGATTGAAGATAGTGCAGACACTATCAAGGCCACCACTCGCAACAGTCTGGCCGCTGGACGAGAAGGCGCATGCCATGACCCATGCACAGGGTAGCTTTATTGCATGTATTTTCTGGCTTGTTAGAGCATTCCATACGATTAACCTTCCATCTTGAGATGCACTGACAATTCTGTTCTTCTCAGGGGTCCAATCCAATGAATAAACCTAGTAGAATTATACCAAACAACATTGGAACTCCATGCATAATTAACAATCAGAAGTTTTTGTCACATATAAACCAGAGCACAAAGTAAATATGCAAGTTCAAGTATTAACACCTAACAAAGTAAATAGTATAAAGGGAAGTAAGGATACGAAGTTTGAAACTTTATTTCATTAAGCATATCAAATCTGAAGGTTACTGTTACTATTAAGGAAAATGATTCCGCCAAAACCGCAAAGAGATTACACCTCCTATGGGAACCTGTTTAAAAGTCCCTATTTTCTTTCCGCCGTTTCGAGAAACAAAAATAACAGAGTTCATTGCCTAAACTATTCTAATCAGCACAGGTGTCCAGATGAAAGTAACTCATCAGAGTAAAATTGCTAAACTACCACATAGAACTATCGTTTCCTTCAACAAGCAAGCCAGGTGAACCTCCACTATAGCAAACTAGAAAGATTTTTTTTTTTATCGTGTAGGCTTAAGCAATCGAACTAGTTGGTCACTTGAATAGTATTCTGAATCCTTAAACAACAAAGCCCCTCAAATAAAGTAATTCATCTGACCAAAATGACGTCTCTATTAACTACAATTTGCAATTTTCCCAGTTATGTATTTGTCGGGGTTGTGTACACAATAAACCAGGATCAACCTAAACAATCCTACCAGGTTAAATTTCAGGTGTATATGTCTGATACTGATTTTCCTTTTCTCCTCAATTGACAAAATAAGGTTTCACAATTTGGGCATAACTTTTCATTCAAACCTATCAATTAACAAGAGATGTTAAAATCAAGATCAAAACATACCTTCCCAGTGTGTCCTTGCAATGTTCTGCAACATACTAGATCAGTAGGTCCAAAGCTAATCGCACTTCTTCCTTGTAATCTCGAATACCCAGCAACTGCGAAAGACCAAAAACCCACACATCAGATAAAAAAAAAAAACCCAAAATTCAAAAATTTAAGCTTAAAGATTGAAACTTTGAAGTGATAAAGTACCATCTGTATCAAGTAGAAGAAGTCTTTTCTGCTTCAAACGTTCTCTAAGTGAATTTACAGTTGCTGCTGCAGCTACTTGCCGCTCTTTAAGTTCTGCAACTGACATCTCTCAAAAAAACCCTAAAACCAAACACAAAAAACAGCTACTCCACCAGAAAAATACCAAAAATTCTACAAGGTAATCATCACAAAGGAACCTTCCAATCAAAATCAAATATAACCTAAATTTTCTGAGAAGAAGAGATAAACACAGGTTCAAGAAATGAAGAGAAAATTGTTGAAAAGGGGTTTAGGTTTTGAGGGAAGAAGAAGTAAATGATGATGACGATAATGATTAATGGTAATGGTGATGATGAAGGACGGAACTATGAAATGGTTTCAGACAGAGAGAGAAAGGAGAAGACCTTATGTACAATGATCAAGCGATCTGACGGTTGACAGGGTTTGATGGACAGAAGAAGACTAGTGGTGGACCTACAATCCAGACCAGATTGAACTACTGCTGTCGTTGGACCCCACGTTATTGGGGTTAGTCGTGCCGCCGTCCTTTCGGTGGTTGTTGTTGTGAAGGGGTTCTGGTTTTACATTGAATTGGTGCCCCTATTGGCAATCTTGCCTTATTCTGTAGATGGAACTTGGAAGGCAACTAGTAACTCGTGGTTGAAATTATTACTAAGCTTCTATTCTGCCCCATACGATACAACGTATTAAAAATGAAAAATAATAAAACAGAATCATGAAAGCCGGGAGGCAGAGACAATATTTGCAGAGAAAACTTGACGTGATGACTATCTAAACGAAATCCAGTAATTCATTCATTTGCTCAGAGTACTACTGACATGGTTGGATAGTATTATCACATCAGACCCATTCTTTTTTTTAGATTCTTTTCCAGAAATTAAGAAATGAAGATACAAACCCAGACTATGGAGGGTCATTCAATGCTACCCACTCCAGACCTGCTGCTGTCTGTCACAATCAAACAACATTAACAAAAGATGATCCGAACTGTATACGTACCCAAATCCCCACAAAAGATTCCATTTTTCAAATCAAACGGAACAATTAAAGTTCGAACCATGACGATAGAGTGTTCAGAATCACCATACAGAACACAACAGCACCAGTGGTCTAGTGGTAGAATAGTACCCTGCCACGGTACAGACCCGGGTTCGATTCCCGGCTGGTGCATTCGTTTTTGCTTTTCTCAGCTGAAAAAAATCTCTAACTGACCTTTCCAATCTTATAATGGATGCATCTTTTTTTTTTTTTCTTTCCAACGTAGCCTTCGGGTGTATGATTTAATAAACTAACCAAAACATGCACATCTAAAAGCAGTTTTCGATCTGAAAACATTCTGATTAACTAAGGAAAAGTCACACTTGGAAACTTTTAACATTCTATTAACATCAAAATTCTGGACTCATGTTTGGGGAAAAACCAACTGGAAAATGAGTTCCAAAACTGTATGTAAATTATTTTTCTGATACAATTAAATCCCCTAATTGTATCAATGAGACGCATGAAGAAAGTTTCTCATAAAGTAACTGGAGCGTATGTAGTGAACCTCAGCATATATTCTATATATCATCCCATCTTTGGGAACTCTTGTCTTTAAACTGTCTCTATATTTTTGGTAGCAGAGTGACTGGCTCGGAAGGAACATCTGAATTTCCCTGCAAGTTATGGAGCATAAATGATTTTTAGTCAAAAGTTGCATCATACAATTCCTGAGTTTTCATCGGACAATCAACGCTAAATGCAAGAAACATTTTGCCCAAAAGAAACATCCCAGTGCAAGTCCATAATACAAGCAGACGTACTAATCCTTTCTTACCTCAAGATATTTTGTTAGCAAAGTTGTGGTACTGTAATTGAACCCCACCACTGGATCTCCATTTGTGCGTGCCTTGTTAAGTTGTTTCCTAACTTGGGAAGCAAGTGACTGCAGTACATAGATAAACAAACTTAATTCTATTAATAAAAAAAAAAAAACGAGAAACAGAAAGCATCTCAGCATGAGTTGAAGCATCATACCTTTCCTAATTCGACTCCCCATTGATCAAAAGAATTAATCCCCCATACGAAACCTTCCACTGCAACTCTGTGTTCATAGATAGCCAACAACTGAAAGTAACACAAAAATAAGAAGCTATGTTACACATACAGATGAAGGCAAACATTACATAACTTCGAACTTCTTACAATTTAAGAGATTATACCGAAAGGAAAAAATGCAAAAAACTAAGAATTAGATAGCCCTAAAGCACAATTGGTGACAAACCTGTCCAACATTGTACGCGTTCAGAGAAGGAAGTAGAAGGCTGAGTGATGGACGGTTGCCAGAGAAGGTCTGCATAACGAAAAAGAATGAGGTGTTATGAACAGTAGAGCTTGTTTAGTTTGAAACCCAAATGAAAGAATTCAGAATGCTATAGATTGACAGTATCACCTTGTGAAGAACAAGATGCTGAGGGACCTTTTCTCCCAGCAATTGTTCGGCAGTCTACAGTAAAAGCAACTTGTGTCAAATTTCCAGGCACTTGGAACACAAGTTGATAACTTTTAATGATAAAACATATGTTGTATTATTCTGTAGAGCAATAACTTTTAAACAAAAAACCTGAACAAATCTATATCATGAATACGTGTCCGAGGCAATAGCTTACCTTCCCATAAGCAAGAGCGTCTGGCTGTGCAAAGAAGTTAGACATCAATTCGTCGTGGTTGCTCACCACTTCCCCTGCAAAGAAAAGCAACTCAACTAAATAAATAATTATGACCCATAATATATATCTAAGAGTATCACTTCTACACTCTGTGAGATACGCCTTTTGATAAGACATTTACTCTTTTAAGGGAACTGTTGTTAGGGTAGTACCTTTAAGGTACACAGGCTGCTGACTCTTAACAACACCAATAAAATCACAAGGAATCACGCGGCCCTGAAAGTTTCAAGAAAACTTGATCTAAGATACAACTCTAGTTTGGCTTTGAGAATAAACTCAAGCAAGCATAAGAATTCAGAAGTAGCATTTAGAGAACGGTGGATAGAAAACATCCAAGTTTACCTGATGAATTAGCTGGTAAAAGCTGTGCTGGCCGTTTGTACCTGGCTCACCAAAATCAATTTCGCCTGCCTCGAAAGGAAGAGGAACACCATCAATTGATACACCCTTCCCATTGCTCTCCATGCTAACCTGCAAGAGCAGTCACGCCATCACATTTAGTACCGGGAAAAAAACCCCTCTGGAGAGTTATGTTAATAGTCCATAACACTGTCAACACATGCCTGTTGGATATGGGGAGCGAACTTCTCTAGTGCTTGACAGTAAGGCAAGATGGCCTGGAGGAACACGGAGAAGTTAGGAATATGAAACAAAGAAGAACTATGGGTTAGTTAAATCAGTACAAAAAAAGATCTACTTACTCTTGCAGGGTATCCAAGAAATGAGACATTCCAAACACTCAATAAACCCAAGAGTACCTGTTCCAGAATCAAGCATAAGTAACATAAAAATAACAGTAAGTAGGTACCTTTTTTGCCGTTCTATATGAATGGTTACTTTGATTTGCCATCCAAATCCAAATAAAAATAACATTAATAAAGACTACTTGGGCAAACTTACAGGTATGTTTTTCTCAAAAGGTGCAGAATTGAAATGCTTATCGATGCTGGAAGCTCCTTTTAAAAACCTTCAGGAAGAAGCCACAAATCCACTAGAAATATTAGTTTGATACTTTAATTGGAGATAGTTTTATCCTTGTACTACTTGTTACGAAATAACTAAAAGTCTGATACAAAAGTAACAAGAAGTCCAAAACTATGCCTGATCCTGTGGAGCTAGAACAGTGCAATTTAATCTTATTGAAGAAATGAAAAGGATGGACCAGGAGTCATGTCAAACAAATCCATTTCAAGCAGAAGAAAGAACTTTAAAAGGAGCCTACTGCAACTGAATTCGAGCTTGTACCCCAACAAATAGCAAAACCAACACAGGATAATTTAAAGATAGGGGCAACATACTTTTCAACAAGAGGGAATCCGTATTGGAGAGACAGAGGTAATACTCCAACAGCACTACAAACTGCAATAAAAAAAATAACCTATAAGATTCCTGTGTTTCAGCAAAACTCCCTAGACAGATGAGCAAATAATTCTAACAGCAAGTAAACCATGGTATTTAGAAGATGTAATGTATGACGTTACCACTATATCGGCCTCCAACCCAATCCCAGAAAGCAAAAGCATTATTAGGGTCAATACCAAACTGCTCAACAAGCTGCATCAGAAAGAAATTCAATGAGCGCAGTAAGAATATAAGAACACCAAATAAAGCATTATTAAGGACTGAAAGCTATGTTTCTAATCAGTAAATATAAAGAATAAACTGAAGAGGATATGAGACAAGAGTCATTAATTAAAAATCTGAGGTAGACAAACATCTAGGTCAGATAATTAAAAGGCAAAAACAGTTGTTCAAAAAAAAAAAAAAAAAACATGGATCTCTTTAAGACTTTTCCACTATAAGTATAGAAGGGTTGTTTTTATTTACTGGGAAAGTTATGAACAGAATGAGTGACTGATATCCTAAACACTAAATTTTGCCGATCAAAAAACTAAATAAATTAATGGTTTTTCACTTTTGCAGGTGTACATAATAAGCTGATCACAGTCACAACAACTCTGCAAAACTGAAGGATCCAGATTATAGGTATAAGTTAAAGAAAGTTGCACCACTAAGCGAGACCACAGCATTGATTGGCCCTAGAAAAGTATATATTCGAGAAAGACAAAGAACAATACATCAAACAGTAAAGCTGAAAAACTCTAGTAACGAGAATAAACACAGAAATTGCAAGAAACAGTATGTAAAAAAGAAGGACCAGTATCAACGTAGACATACCGCAAGATTGGTGCTGACTGCCACCATATGCTTTGCAACAGCCTGAGGCCTGAAAATATTGACACATAACTGCTTAATATCTAGTGACAAGGTGCAAGCAAAATATTTATATTAGTTTAAGACTGCATCTCTCCCACTAGTGAGTTATATTATTGCAGCACTAACCCAAGAGCATCTGAAATCCACTCCCTCAGTGTACGAGCATTCAACATGGTCTCAGCTGTTGTAAATGTCTTTGAGACCACCACAACTGAAATTTACCACAAGAAACAGCAACACACAGGATAAGAACATGTTGCAAAAAAAAAGAAAAAAAAGAAGCACCATATAAGTTAAAAAGATTGATGCTAACCCAAGGTGGTCTCAGGGTTCAACCCTGCGATACTCTTTACAACATCAACTGGATCCACATTTGCGAGACTGCAGAAAAGTTGATAAAATCAGGAATACAGAAAATTGATAAGGCTTCTGGCTAATCAGAAGGCAAAGCCACAAAGTAAAATTGGATCTGTACAATCATATCTTTTCCCAACCCCCTTACACATGATGTTCGTGAAATGAAAACACACAGGACGGGAATCACAATTTGACTACTTACAAACGCAACTGGCGTCCTTTTGCACAGGCCACAGCCTCCGAATCTACAAATGTACGATTTAGGAAAAACAAATTGATTATCAACAAATTGCACAACAAGATATAACACAACTTCAATAGATAAAGAGTGCACAACACAAACAAACCTGTCTGAAGTGCAGTGTGTACAAAGAGGGGACCCAAAAAGCTGCCTCCAATACCAACAGCTACAACATCTTTCAATGCCTTCCCCGTGGCTCCAATCTGTCAAACTTTCCTATCAATATCTATAAGTGTAAGATTAAAATCAAGTCATATCAATACAAATATAAGTTAGTATTACCCAAGAGCCACTGCGAATTTTTTCACTGAATTCATTGATCTTGTCCAAAACCTTCCAAACCTCTGGAACTACATTTATACCATCACTGGACATAACAGCATCTCTTGGAGCACGTAGAGCCACGTGAAGAACAGATCTATCCTCGGTGCTGTTTATCTGTTGGCACCATCCAACAATCAGAACTGAAATAGCATTACAAGCTTGAGGTCGCCAATAATCTAACTAAACTTCAATGTTCTCAACTGGATTTAGATAGCCAGTATGGATGTCAACTTACATGTTCTCCGCTATACATTTTGCCAATTTTTTCTTTGAGATGTGCTGCCTACAGTGTAAACATAGAGTAGAGCCATCAAAACTACTGAAAACTATCAATATGTCTCCTCAAAAAGTAAGAATCGGTAAGAGGATGAGCTAAACCCACCTCAGCCAGCTTCAACAGTTTTGCCATGGTGTCCTGATTACCACATTGCCGTGAGTAATCCAAAAACAATCCATCAAACTCACTACAATACCCAACCATCAACCTCAGTGTTAAACCAAACAATCAACAGAATCACCAAATAACAAGAGTAAAAGAATAACAATGGTCATTAAGGAATGTCATACAGCATCATGGACTTGCAGCGTTCTGAGCCACCCATCAAATCACGTAAATGAGTCTTTTTAATATCTTCAACATGAGCCTATACGAAAAATAACAGATAAATGAACATATTCATAAGTTAAACCAAACTTGAAATACCCATCTCATAAAATTCAAATATCATTAAATACGATCATTGTACCTTTAAAGCTTTCCAAGGTTGGGTTTCACAAATAAGAGTTGAAGAAGCCATTTTTAGAATCTGCAAATTTTAACACAAAAACAAATAAATTACCAAGTTACAATTAGAAACACCAAAACTTGATTGACATATAAATCTTGTTTCAGACAATGAAAAACAAGTGAGCTTCTCAAAATCAATATAAATTGTTAGCTCAAATTTCTGTATGCAAAAACCACCTTCAAGAACAGCAACAACTCAAATTTCTTGGTGGAAAAGTCTAGATTAGATTAAATCTTTGAGACAGATAGAAAGTAGATACGGGAATCGTGTATTGTATACCTGAAATTAGGAGAATATCTCTATCTTGTTCTGTGGATGATGATGAATGTTTGCTTCAAACCGGATAAATTGATTTTTTTTCTCAGCTCAATAAGTTATTTCGTGAATTCTCTTGGAATCTGCAAAATTATATTCCTCAAAACATTTTATTTTAGATGATTAATATTTTGAGGTTGGATTAGGGAATAAGAAAATAATATTCTATTTTTAGTGCTTCGTTTCTGTGGGACATTGTTATTGGCACTTTCCACGCCCCTAGGTTTTTTTAGGACAAAATCTGCGGTGTTGGTCGGTAGATATAATCTTGTCAAGAGATTGGATGGTTGCGATTAACTGATGTTCCGTAAGTACGTGGTGTGGTCTTATTGCTTCTACAGCTTAGTTTTTGCTCAAAGTTGTAAGTACGTGTTAGCTGGTAGTCACATGACTCATCGATAGGAGTCAATTATATAGGTGATATATCACATGTGGATTTTCTCCCTGAAAGAGAAACAAATAATCACTTTTTTTTTTTTTTTTTTTTATTAACAAAAATTTGGTGTTGGTGAGTTTCGAATTTAGGTCACTGGTATTATCACCCAGTGATTTTATCACTGTATTAGAATGACACCGATAATAATCACACTTTTCTTAACATGATGAACAAAACAACATCTACTTATTTGAGTGTAGCATTCCTATCATAAAAAAATTTTGAGTGGAGCACACACTCTTCACTATCAGAACAAGGATAAAAAGCCGTGCAACCCATGGGTGATCGTTATAAATTTTGCATCTTCGAGTGCATTTCATCTAATCGCTCTCTCCCAGTGTTTGGCTCCGAGTTACTTCACATCCCACTGTGACTTCGAATCAATTGAGTCATTGACAGATAAAAACCGTCCTCAACTCATCTAGATAGTTTTATACCGGTGGAATAGCAAATTTTGGGCTTCTGCCAACAACTCTTGTGGCCGGAACAGCAGCTTGCGCATCCACTGCTGTTAATATTGGAGGTATAGACATTCCCAAGGAAATTACAATTTCTGCAACAAAGAGGAAATCCAGAATCAAATGAGTATGTTGGAGTAAGAGAATTGTAAATTTGGTACAAATTAGCTAGACCTCACCTATCCCTTCTCGAACAGATAAGTTTGGTCTCATAATATCCTTAGAGCTGATGAGGAAAATGTCACCGACGTAGAGATGGTTGGAGGGTACGTAGACACAACGGAGCTCCTCTTCTCCTACACTTCTCCAAAGAATCACAGATGATGTTATGAATCCAAATGCATACTCTCCAACACGTGGATGCTGTATGATAGCTACTTCCTTAAATGCCTGAGAATTTTGCTCTACAAGAAGAATTATGTAAGGGTGAGTAGTAGTTCAGTAGGCATTATACAAGATTGCGCAAGAATAGTGGTTTTAAAGTATGCACCTGGTGATATTGCAGCGCTTATTTGCTTTGACGCAGAGTAAATGTAGCTTACTAGCGGCATCTTCTTGATAAACAATTCCCCTAGACCAAGAACAGAAGCTCCCCACCATGACGACATGAACACACCAACTAAGAAGATGAATGTGATAGATGTGGCAAATCCAAGGCCTAATATAAATGGAAAATTAGTAAGAGGTAGATGCAGATTGTTCAGATGAAAGTATAGCTTCAAAGGGTTTTTTTTTCCCACATTTTAGAGAATTGGAACAAGAGATACTTACCGAATATATTGATCCCTAAATGCGCATAAACTGGTGAAAAAACCCCATCAATAAACCGGATGAGCCCCCATGTTATGTAGACTGTGATGGCTATTGGCAGAAGAATAACACTGGAATGTAGGAAAACATCAAGTTATAAGACACTGTAAAAAGATTATAATGTTACCAAGAACTTTCGTTTAATTATTAAGAGTTACAGACAGTTTATTTGAGGTGATAATCTTCATAACATTCAAAACTGTCCCAAAGTAGAAGAGTGTTAATTTTAATTGAGAGAAACAAATAATTGACTGTCGAAACGTCAAAAAACTTACCATCCTGCCATGAACTTTTTTGATGCCCAGCTCCTGATAACTTTAGAAAATGCCTAAAAGAATGAAACGGTATCTATTCAGAAATTAACTACCCGGCTCCTCATAAATATCAAGGTAGCAATACAAAATTAACATTTTCCCAACTTTGAACCAACAGGGAGTAACCCAGCTGGCCAATGAATTAATTCAGTTTAGGCATAACACAACATCTATGAAAATGTCTCAATTCGACTCTATCGTGCTATAAACACCGAGTTTCGAACTCAACATCGGTATCAACACCAATAACCTTACCACTCTACTAGCATCCAGGGCCCAAAGAACTTTCTAGTGAGATAAAATCAGCTAACATAAAATACTCTAACGAATGCATATAAAGAAGATCCGAGAAAGTTATGCATGGAATAACATGCATACGGTCAGGCCAATTATAATTTCATGGTTCCAATTTGATGGGTTGAATCGGTTGGTGGAAGTAACAATGAATCACTGTAACATGGGATTTTTGTTCTTCTTTCTGTTAAGTCTTAAGAAACCCTAAGATATGATGTATTGGAAAAAAAGAAGGGAAGAATGAAAACCTCTCTTCCTGAATGATGGTGAGATAAAGAAACAGGAGATGATGATTTTGATCCACCACTACCGTCATCATCATCTTGAAATGCTACTCCTGAAACTGGAATCAGAAGCTCTCGATCTCTTTCTCTTTCTCTTGCTGTTGCCATTTTCTTTTCCTTATCTCTCCTGTGAAATGTAACTAACTCTATAGCATGGGGCCCTTCATAACCGGAAAATCGATCGTGCTAAAATCAAAATCGGTAAGTTGAATCAGTAAACAAAATCGGTGAGTCGAATCGTGATAGTTATGATAAAACAGCGATTTACTTCCGTGGTGATATTTTTTGGGGCAATTCGAATGGGGATAATAACCACATTTGGTTAGTGTTTCTTGGGGTATCATAATCAAATAATTGGTTAGTGTTTCTTATCATAATCAAATAACCAAACTCAATAATCTACTTCTTATTTTTCTGGAAAAGATGATAACCTCAGTAAATATACTGATATTACCGATTTAAGGAATCGAAAACCTTGCGATGATTTTTCAAGATCTTAACACATTCATATAAGTTGTAGTAACTCCACCAATTCTTGAGTAACAATTCTATCCCTTCGAGTCTAAGAACATCTTCATAGGATCTTCTCTCTCGCAAAGGAGTGGAAGAAACATCTCGGGCCAAACTGGTTCTGAAGACAAGACCAATATGTGTCAAGTTACAAGGATGTGACTGGAACAGATCCAATCCAATGTTTCTTAGCACATGTCCTAGGATTTCTAAATTTAGATTGCGTAATGCAATCAGGGTAGTACAAGCCAAGTAACAATAATAATATCATAGATAGTAACCAAAGTAACAGTGGCAATATGAATACATGATTTCAAAGTACCAATCTCTACAAAAATAAAAGTAACAGTGTCTATAAAGTAACCACAGTCCTCTGAATCGGTCTTAGGTGATCTGAGTCAGGACGAATCGGTCCGAGTCGACTTAGGAGTCTTGGTAACAACTCGGGTAGTTGATGAACTTATTGATGATCTTGGTCTTGTTGTTGCTTCTGTCTTTGTTTCCTTAGTTAGAGTTGATGTTGTTGTTCTTGATATTGTATTTGATTTTTCACTGTAAAGAGACATGGTCTTCCCTTGAAGGGATCTTCAACTGGATAAAGAAAACAACCACCAAACCTCAAAACGCAAAACTAAAAGAGGAGTTAACGTTCCTTACACATGTTCCTAAAATCAAAATGTTAGGTAAGGAGAATCAATCCCTTGAATAAAATATCAAAAGGAAAAAGTTATCTCTCGGCCATTTCTTGGTCAAGTGTAGACGGAGCCGTATAAGGACTAGTGTGACAGCTTGAATTTCCAAAATACTCCCTCCATCCCACTATTAATTGACCTAATAGTACAATTTAGAAATGATTTATTTCTCAAACTATACCACAGATGTTCGTAAATTTTATATCATTGAAAAGCATTTTAAAAACATCTACCTAACAAATATAAACATGAGTATCAAATGATTTAAAATAAACTATTAATGGGACAAAATCTAAAATTAAATAGGTCAATTAATAGTGGGACGGGGGGAGTACTTATTTGACCTTACAGCGGGTTAGTCAATTGAGATTTGTGGAGATATTGAAAGAAGTTTAGAATTTTGAAATCTCTTGTTAGTCGATAGAGATCAGTTTTTCAAAATCTCAAGCAATCTCTGTTACTGGATCATGACTTTCTAAAACTCTTCAAAATTCTATGTTATTCGATTTGGAATTTGAAATCAATGACTTATGGTTTTGAGAGACTTCTAGAGACTTTCATTACAAAACATACCATAAAAGGCTTAAAAAAAAAGTCTAGCCAAAATAGGTGATATTTTGAGAGACTTTTTTTTTTTTTCCCTTTAAGGATTGAATATCAAAAAGTTTAAAACAATAACCATAATAAGCTACAATTAATCCCTTAAAAAAATGAAAAAAAAATGCTTTCTTTCAAAACCCAATAAGTTTACCAGAAATGGATATCTTTTATGTTAAGATATCCATTAGCCATGCATGCATGGACTATTACATTTTTACTGCACTATTCTTATTTTCATTTTCTAAAACATAAATATTCTGCTTGTTTCAGGTGTGTAACGTGAAATCCATATATGTTTTGTTGTCTCTATGAATCTCCATAATTCCTTGAAAATCATTCAAAGAATCTCCCAAGACCTCTAAACTCATGGAGAGACACCCAAAATCTCTTGCATAAAAAGGCTCTCGATAACTCTACTAATATCAGTTGACTAACCCCTTGTTAATGTCTTATATTTATTATGTATTGGTCCCCTTAAAACTTTTAGGGTTGCGACTTTGTCCACCTTATCTTAACCGGAGTGCACATTTCAGATAATGTTACTGGTTTCACTAATAACAAGCTCCAATGCATCCCATTTTCCAATGTTATTGGTTTCACTATGGGCATCTCATCTCGTTCTCTTTCTTTTTTTCGTCTTCTCTTTTATTTCTACCGAGACTTCACCCTTTTTCCTTGTCTATTATGCTAACGCCATTCTTCCAGTCAAGATTAAAATTCCATCAGTCAAGATCGCAACAGCAAGTGAAGCGCAATGGGATTAAGTTGATGTGTCTAATTCCAAGATATGTGAATTGGATGTTCTTGAATCTAGAATAACTAAGGTAGAAAAATATGAGGAGGCTTATTGACAAAGGGTCTCTAGAGCATATGGAAAGACGGTAAATCCCAGAGTCTTTCAAGTAGGGGACCTAGTGCTAAAGACAGTTAAACACAATCAGCAAGTCATGTCTGCTCCGAAATTCTCCCCTAAATGGGAAGGTCCTTATTGGTCTCTAAAGCAGTGGCTAATGCATACTACAAACAAATTGTTGTTAATGGAGGTATGCAAGGGACAGTAATCAATCGCAAATAGCTCAAAGAATACCATGCTTGAGAGCCAATGTTTCCTTTTAATATTACAATGTAATTTTCATTCATCCAAAAAGAAATTTTATGCAAAACATTTCATTGTCTACCCAAAATTTGAATCAAATTTCATTAATCTAAAAGTTTTTTTTTTGTCAACACCATAATCATTCATTTAGCTGAATTACATGTTTATTCAAACAAATAACATAAATAGTAGCAACAACAAACTCTCATCCGAGAGCAAGCCTTCCAATAGTAGGTAATTCCTTATGTACATAATCTCAATCATTTTCTGGAATCTTTAGTCCTGACATTCAATCATTTTCTCAACCCCCACTGACTCTCTAGACAATGTCTTCTCTTCCTCCATAATGGCGTTTGTAAATGGGATAAGGTTGGCGGCGGTGAATGCTCTATTAACTTTTATAACCGGTGACGACGAAGCCAACCTACGTTGAACCTGAGGGTTTCACAGTTAGATATCATGTCATCTCACTTATGTAACTTTTTGTTGGTTACGTCACGCAAGTTTTTATTCTCCATCTCTTCAATTATCAGCAATAGTAGTTACAAGAGTAGGTGAGAAGTTCTTTCGTACCTACGTGGTAGCGAGGTGCCCATACTTCTTTCATGTTTTCATATATAAAGTATCATAACGCTTAGGTACGAGGAATCCACCGACATGCTAATTATCACGAGGTAGATATATCATGTGGGGTACTCGTATGCGGCGAACTGGTGATGCCAAGATCTGCATCGGCAAGACTCGCATAAAAACCAGAAGCGGGAGGAGCAACGTCATTGTCATCATCATCACTAACTACCATGGTCTCTCTAGTACTCCTTTTTCCACTTGGAGCATCCACATGGATATCAACTTGTTATGTCATCAAGATATATATATATGTAAATTCCATACAAGATCCACAAAGATACTTAAATAAATTCTTATTTAAGAGCATACTTATTGTTGTTTCATTAAATTGATGATTGAATGGGGCCAACATAAGAAGGAGAAGTTCAGCCTTAGCAGTCTTAGCTCTTGAATTATATGGAGAAGAGGAAAATTGCTCAATTTTCCATGTGAATTGACGAACCAAGTACACCACAATCTTTTCGTTTTCAATCTATAAGTCCGATACCTTGTGTGATCTAATATAGATAGTGATTGTCAAGAAGATGACAACAACAAGGTATACACTTGGTATATAGTATAAGTCCGAAACTGAACCTTAAATTATAGGGATCAAACCAAATGTTTAAATTAACGTACAGTTTATTTACTTTTAATTATAACTAAAACGATAATTATAATTGCGGAAAGTAAAATTAAAGATACAGAAAGATTTTGTTAATGAGGAAACCGCAAATGCATAAAAACCCCAGGACCTAGTCCAGTTTTGAACACTCTCATAATTAAGCCGTTATACAAAGACTACTGCCAACTTCGTATAGTTGAAACCAAGTAAACTACCTCTAGTTACCTAGTTTCCTCAGTATCCCTGCGCCTACAACCAATCTATCCAACGCACGCGAATTCTAAGATAGAGTCCATTACCTTAAGGTTCTTCAGCCGTTGTGAAGACTTGAACCACTCAACTCCTTTGGATCATCTTCGAAAACAGTAAAGGACTAACATGTTCGGTAACCACTCTTCCAATCTCAAGAAGTAAATCAGAGATTATATGTTGAGTTCAACAAAGGCTCTTCCGTGTAATCTAATAAACTCCTTTGTTCGGTAACATCTACCAAGATCTATATTATCAAGATAACCATATCTAGGCACACAAACTATCTGATTCGGATACCGAAGAGTACCACCAAATGATAGATTGTCGATCCACTACGGCTAGTCAATCAATTGTCTATCAAAGTATAAATAAGATCTAGTCAGATCTCAACAGATTAAGTCTGTGCACGAAGTTATTACATCACAAATATACGAAACGAGTAAGAAATTTTCATTTCTTCAAATCTTCAATGTCTTCTTTTAAACTTTCACAGACAAACTTGATTCCTTTGTGATCGATCATGCACAGAACGGAGTCTGTTAAGAATATATGATCACAAGCCTGTCATCAGATCTAAAAACAGATTTGATCTATGTCGATCCTTGATCTAGTTCGAGTGACCTTATATCAGAAAAAAAGATTCTCAGAATAAAAAAACTAGGTGCAATTAAGGTTCAACCACCGTTAGTCAATCAAATCGATAATAGAAAACTAAAATAGCAATGCAAATTATAGTTTCCCACCAACGGTACTATCAAGATGCTTATTGATCTCATATAATTCTTTAAACTAGCGTACGTATGAGATTTTGCCTTATTAGGTTACTCTCCTCTCCAATATGGTATTACAATTAGTCGGCTACAACAGTGACTACAAAAATAAGTTGTCAGCCTACCTCAGGATAAGTTTGTAAGAAGAACAAACTTCACTATTTATAGACCAAGGTAGTTTGGACACCAAGGAATTTCCATAACCGAAAATAGTCTCAAGATATGAAATAAACACCTATTTTCGGTTTTTTATAATTCTAACCAATATCCAACTGTCATTACTGAAACCCCTATTGGTTTACAATTCAATATTATCTAGCATACAAGATATTTAACTAATATATCTTTCAGAGATATGTTTTGCTTGCTGGAAATACAAAACAAATATATTCGAAAATCTTAACAAAAAGATTCTCAAATATTTCAGTTTGGGATCTCACCTTGAGTATCAAGGAATATCTTTGAACAACAAAAGATAAGATTTATACACATATTCAAATTACTCACAATGTCGATATCTTGAACTTTACTATTTTGCAAACCCAACTTCCAAAATAACACAAACCCTAAACGTGAGTTCAGAAATAGGTTTTGCAATGGGTATCGGTTCTGCTAGAGATCCCCAATAGGTAGGGATCAGTTAGGATAAAGATCCCCAATAAGGATCGGTCCTTCTAGAGATCGCCAAAGCATAGGGATCGGTCCTGCTATAGATCCCCAATAGGAACCGGAACACCAATCCATTGATTTCTTTTAACGACGAAACAAGTTCGTAAGTCTACTTCCTTAAACTCATGTAATCAAACATAGTTTTCTAGTCATGAAATCAATCCTAAGTTCATTACACAATCTAGTAACAAGTTACAAAGATCATGTCTATGTCACAAATACGAAGTTTAAAAGATAAGCATTATACTTCGTACTTCGGTATACATAAGTTGTGAAACAACTTGTATATTCTTCTTTGACACTTTGATCACAATAATATGATCAAGTCTTTAATACTATATTTTCATAAATATAACTTTGCATGTTATGTTTTCAATCTAAACGACTTGAAAGTAACGTATATATAAATAGAAACAAGTCAAGTCTTGTATTACTAACCTTAAGTAGAAGGATGATGTCTACGTTGATATTGATACGTCTTCAAAATATTCAGGTCTTCAGAGTAATACTTGTATGTCTCAGCATTTCTAAACTTCATAGTTAAACTAACGAAGTTGACTCTAGTAAACTAATCAAGCGACTTTGAGTTTTGATACTAAAGTATGACAACCAATCTTGACATACCAACGGTTGCCGGCTTCAACCGAGCAATGCTCTAATACCATATCTGCAACAACAAAAATTGATCAATTATCAATCACCCTGATTTTAAAAAAATAAAGACAAGAAGTTCCAACCGAGTTGGATACCTCTACGCTTGGCAAAAAATCCATCATGGGATGATGCCTGTTGTCAAACATGGTGTATGATGTGATTATGATAAACACTCCTGCCAAGTGATATAGCTCGGAGGTGGAAGAAATGAAGATGATACACCTATTTATACAGGGATGAAACCCTTAATTATGAAGATTGACACGTATGAGACGGTGACCACTTATCATATGCATAAAGTCAACCAATTATGCTTTCTGCTGAAACCCTAAATAATTTCAATGACCCATTGAAGATAATTGTAGATATTAAAAAAGGGTATTAGCAGTGCAAGGGACTGATGGTCCACTGACCATGACAGGGAAAACTAGTACTAGCAAAAGAATGAAGAGGAGTTCCTCTTTTTGATTAATGGGCGCACAACCCAATATTACTTAATTACTCTACCAGCATTAGCTACCCTCTCTGTTCATCCAGTACTAGGCATTTCCAACGCTGCTTCTATAGATACCAAATCATTAACTCATGAAAAATATCACGGAAAACCGAAGACGATGCCAGCACTAGGATACTCAACCATTGTTGTTACACCTTCAACTCCCGAAGCATCATCATCAGTAGATTCAGAGCCAATAAGGGTATTAAGGACGGCGTTTCCACACTTTGAAAGGGGAGGGTGTTGCAACCACAAAACCCGAGCATCAACCAAAAAATTCATAGTAGAAGCAAACCAATGACATGTGCATATGCTGGTTGCTTAAGGTGAATATCTAATCTAAGTAATTAACATGTGCATATGTGGGTTGCTTCTTCTTCTTGTTTTATCTTTATTCGTATTATCTAATTCAACATAAATTCTCTCAAGACCAACCATACAATGGTGCATTATTGAAACAATCATCTTTAATAATATCATATGGTGGATTCTTTGAAGTGCTGACTTTTTGTTCTTTAATATATAATTTAAAAAAAACACACCAGAGGGATGTATCATATCTCCTCTTATAAATGTATATTTTCAGAAGTTGGTAATCTCTCTCTTCCTCCGCGTCCCAGAGATAACTCTGAAACAATGCCAAAATCTGATACTACTATAAGTTATCTTTCATGTGTGTACGATTACTTAAAAAAAAAAAAAACCACCAGAGGAAATGCGCTATGTAACGACCCATTTAAATCACTTACTTAGAAGCTACACTCTGAAGCATTAAAAATTATATTATCTATAACACCTAATTATAATGATATAAAATAACTCAATAACAGACTCATGTACTCCAATATTTACAAATGGAAATCTCTCAAATGATACAAATATATTTGTTGGTTGTTTAATTGAATTGATTTGAAGATAATTGATAATGGAGAAGTGGGAACTCTTAGTTCTTCTTACTCTCTTCTTGATATTTAATGTTTCATCCTTGTATCTACAATCTTTCTCATAATGTCCATACTTCTTACAATGACGACATTAGGGTTTTCCTTTGTTCTAACAACTCTTCTCCAAATGCCCATTTTTGTTGCAAAATTTGCATCTTGGTGCTTGTGAAGAATAATTTATTTTTGTAGTTGTTGGAGCTTGCTCCTCCGTTGTTCCATTTTCCATTTCCTTTGAAACTTGATGAAGTATCACCCTTGTACTCATTCTTCTTAATTGATGGATTTTTTGAGTTCAAGTTCATTTTTTATTGAAATGCACTTTTAAATTTACTTCTCGGAGTGCCTTGATACCCTTTGTTTATACACCTTCAAAGAAACCCATAATTCTTGTGACTTCAATGTAGAGAAATCCTTTGTCTCCTCCAAAACCGCACAATGGGTTTAAACTTTTCCGGCAAACAAATCAAAATCTTCTCACATATTCTTGTTTCTTCCATCTTTTCACCACACATCATTTGATTAACAATTTCAATAACTCTATAAGAAAACCCATCCAAACTTTCATCATCTTTCATTTTAAGATTTTCAAAATCTCTTCTATAAGAATGAAGTTTTAATTGTCTTACCTTTTTGTTACCTCCATACTCTTGGTAGAATATTGTCTCCAACTCCTTGTTGAATATACGTGGAAGCTTTAGCATTTTTTTTCCTACTTTCCTTGAGTGATTCCTTTTGGGGTTGTTCTAGATTTGATGTATCTTCAGTTTCTTCATAACCATCTTGAATAATCTCCCATACATCTTGAGATATGAACAAGGTCTTCATCTTGATGGCCCAAAATTCATAATGTTCTCCTTGAAAAAGTGGTATTGATGGTTGTTGTATGTAGAGATTTGAAATGCTACTACTCTTCATTGATTTGATTTGAAACTAATTGAAAAATTGAGTTTTTCCTTTTTTATATCTAGAACTTAAAAACACTCTTTTTTGTTAATTTTTTGCTCCACTAGGATCAAATCTACTTGATCTATGCTCTTGATACTAATTGTTGGTTGTTTGATTGAATTGAATTGAAAATTTGAAGATAATTGATAATAGAGAAGTGGGAACTCTTAGTTCTTCTCACTCTCTTATTGATAACTTAATGTTTTATCTTACTTTCTCTCTCTATTACATGGTCAATATAAGATCCAAGACAAGAGAACATGTGAAACACACTCCACCACACACTAACTTAGCTAGCACTATCATTACCAACTTACACTCCTACTACATCATTGAACTTCACATTAACTAATAATATTAATGTGTTGTACATATATTATATAAATAAAGAATACATACATAAAATGATAGACAAACATCTTTGAAACGCTAATAATAATATTGCTAACTCTGTTAATAGAACTTACCAAGGATCTGCAGGTTTTCCACATGCAGAACTCATAGGGAAGTTATGCCATGCATATCACACAACATACCATCCAATTGCACACAAGCATGCTCACGAGTAAAAATGAACAATAAACTACTTAATGATTACAATTAGGTTTAAGAGTTCCCACCTTTGATGATGACAAGCCAAGTCTACCATATATCCTTTCATCCACTGGTTCATAGTTGACTTAATCATTCAATGTTGAATTAACATACTTTTAAACACATAATAATAATGAAACAAGGATCATTCCTAATAATTATCAGAGCTCACCTGAATATCCAGACCCACTCACTATTTGGAATGAACTATTGGCTTAACTAATCGACTATCAGTCTAACTCACTAATTGAAAACTCACGTATGAACGCCTAATTATTGATGAAACCAAAATATATCTATGAATCCAATTATCCTATTAGAACTTGATTCAACATCTATTTCTGCATTACAAATCCAAATTAATTACTTCACTGCAGAGAATCTAATTCAAAATGAAAATGATCTATGAATATATATATATATATACATACCAGACACTAATATATACATCTCTTCCCTTGACCAGTATTTTAACTAATATTATCAAAATCTCTCAACTCTATAGTTTTATGGAAACTTAAAATATTGAACATTGATACAACTTATCAATTGTCCTACTATGTTATAACTTAGGTACCTTATATTTAACTTGGTAGCTATTTAGCCCATTTTAACACGAACAATCTCTGCCAAAATCACCGAACAACTATTTTATTTCTTGCTTTCCTCCAAATCATTAATGATCTATATCTAAGTCGTTGTTCTTTTGGTATTCACTGATTGTATTAAGCTAACTCTTTACAATCCAATCACACCCTTACTTCAGTAGCCATAATTATTTTTTCTTCATCATTAAGTATGTCATCTATTTAGGGACAGAGGGAGTATAAAATGATATACACACCTTTAAAACGCTAAAGCTTTATGCTATAAAAATGTACATCTTTACGTGCACCATCTCATGCGATAACTGTAATTGAAGTGGGATGGGTGAACACATCGTCCTTAAGGGGTGATAACTGGAAATAATTTATAAATTTCTTACAAATAAGCTCTTAAAAGATAATAGTTTATGAAAACGCGGGGTACCAAATACACCACCAACTTTTTCATTCGGAAACCTGTATGGACAAAACCTAATACGATTGCAAGTAGACCAACTTAATGATCCTTGACAATATGTGTATAGAATTTATATCTCTACCTCTTCTTCATCAGTATGTATGAGACAATAAGTCCATAAACCTGATTGTTAAGAAGAGTACTTGGATGATCCCAAAGATAAATATCCAAGATCAATTTAGTCGTATCCAAATAACCCAATCGAAATTCTACCAAGTCATTAAACTTGTTATCTTTCAAGATACAAATTCTAGATGGACGTATCTACTTAAATTGAATACGTACAACTTGCGTAAATCTAATTATAAAGATAAATAATATAATACGGAAAAGGAAAAACACAAGACACCAGAAATTTTGTTAACGAGGAAACTGCAACTGCAGAAAAACCCGAGCTGTATTAACCAACTACAGACACTAGCCCACTATCAGACTTCGGACTGCAATGTAGGTGGGACCGAATTATACCCTTCAAGTGTTTCAGCTACAATCGCGCTCTTACGTCTCTTGAACCTCGCAAGGTTCTATGCACTTGATTCCCTTAGATGATGTCCATTACAGCCTAAGAGTTACTTCAGCTGAAGTGGAGACTTTTGATAGCAATCTTCCTCTAACAAATAAGCCTATTTTATTTCCATTTATATCGAGAAATCAAAGTGTAGAAATACGTTTGCAATAGAATAGCTAGCAAACCTCACAAATCTGGAATTTACGACTCTCGGAGAGTAGCCTAGATTCTTAACCAGCTCTCAAGAACAATCTTCAAAAGATCAATTATCAGATATCTATCTTGAGGAATCACAAAGTCTGAGACGAATAGAACTTTGCGATTTCTATCTATCTTGACTGAAAGAGATTACGAAAACCTCGATAATAGAAAAGCAAGATCAGGATACACGAACTATCATGGTAAAAGATAGTCGTACCTGGCTTCATGAATCCCAAAAGTGAAGTCTTTTAGTCAAAAACGTAATTATGTTTGTTAGAGTAAACTTAGGTTCATAGAGGGTGATTATAGATCAACTAGGACACAAAGTGTCAGAGATTGAATTTCCCAGTTGAAAGAGCATCTTTATTTATAGATTTTCAAGACTAAAGGTTGCTTAGAATTAAAGCTAAGATAACTTGGGAATCAAGGAAACACTTTAGGACTTGAAAATGCAATAGAAGAATATACACGGTGCTCCGATTCTGGAACCACATATAATGACTGTTCGGTTTGGAAAATATTACATGTGAACAATAAGCAATATGATGTTTATTAATTAAAACACTTAAGATTTTAATCATGATGCATACACATAAGTGTTCAAGTGATCAATGAAGTCTTAAAATTGTTTACGAGAGTCATATCCATGCTAAACATGTATAAAAAATAAGTCTTTCAGCATCTGCTAAATTTACTAGGACAGTTGGTGAGATGGTTTGCCAACCGTAAGGCTAGTTCACGCGTCAGGGAGCTACAGTTTGTGAACCGGGTTCGCCAACCCTACTCGGGTCGAGAACTCAGATGGACACAATTTACAAACTGGGTTCGCCAACCGTTCTGTAGTTTATGAACTTAGATGGACACCGTTTTCCAACCGGGTTCACCAACCTTAGCCTGTTATACCAACATTAAGAAATTCAGTTCACTACGGTTTTCCAACCGCGTTCGTGAACTGTTCCCAACTGAATTTGAGATTTGCGAACTAGTTCGCCAACCTTCCTGTATTTCTGAAATCATATATCTATGGTTTGCAAACGGGTTTTCCAACCTCCCCTGAACAGAAATATCAGAAGTTCATGAAACTCTCTCTTATGATGTTTGAAACATTCTCAAATGATTAAATCAATTGTATGTGCTATTTTCAATTGATCCACAAATTAATTCTAAAACAATAAATTGTTTTGAACTAATATTGTTAAGGACCTTTGAACATCTATGCTAGAATCATATTTCAACATTTTTAACAAGACAAGCTTGACTCGAAATTTCTTCTTTATAAATCTACTAGAAGTGATATGACATAGTCTCAATAGATAGAACGGTAAGATAGTGAGTAAAATAGATTGGTTCAGTCTTCACATAAACTGATACAGAATTCTTCAAATGTCTTCGTCGATCTTCAGTCTTCGAGGGTGATGTCTGATACTCAACTACCAAATTCTAACCTAGTCGGAGACTTGGCTTAGTAGACTAGAAATCAAGAAATAGTTTTGATCATCTAACTTTGACAACAAGCTTGAGATAGCAAAACTTGTGGGTTCAACCGAGCATTGCTCTAACAGTCTAAGTGCAACAATACAAGAAAACTAAAATTACAGTAGAACTTCGTTATATTAATCCGCGATAAATTAATAACTTCGCTAAGATAATATTTTTTGTCAGTCTCGATTTGGGCCAGTGTGCTAAATTAATAACCCCGCTAAATTTATAAGATAATAAAAAAATTAAATTTCCAATAGGGCCCAACTGATATATAAATTAATAATCAGTGTGATAACGTTATATTATGGTGCTTCTTAAAATAGGCATCTATGGTTATTTGTTTTTGTTCACAATTATAAAACATTGGACTTCGTCTTTAATTTTTTGTACTCCATTGATAAGTTTTGAAATGATTTTATTATGTTTTCTTTTTCTTATTTTAATTTTAACATTAAAGTATATACATTTATACACATAATATTCCATAAAATAATTAAAAAATAATATGAATTGAAAATAAAATATCTAGGTGTTTGACACTACACACTTATTTTAGAAATTTAAAGTTAAATTTGGTATGTTTCGGTATAATAATAACTTATTAATTTATCGATAAATTAATACTTCGCTAAATTTATAGAATTTAACAATCCCAAGACTGTTAATTCATTAAAGTTTTACTGTACGAGGATACCGAGTATACCATAATCTTTTTAATATCAACTTATACAGACACACATTGTATAACCTTACCGAAACAATAAAAAGCCATTAAATTATTTCAACAAGGTCTACTTGGTAATAGTTAGAGTCCAAAACAAACTAACTATGAGATATTACCAAGTCGATTAACGTATAAGTGTATTACTTTAATTATAACAATAAACAATATGATGCCGAAGTAAAGTAAATAACACAAACACGCAAAATTTTATTAACGAGGAACTGCCTAGCAGAAAAACCCCGGGAACTAGTCCAATTTTGAATACTCCATAATTAAGCCGCTTTACAAATTGACTACCGCAACTTCATGTTGTTGAGATCGAGTAAGAACTCCCTCATTACTTAGATCATTCACTCTCTGCGTTTATAACCAATCTGGTCTATGAACCGTTAACTAATTATATATTCTCATAGAAATTTCATTTAATTTTTACTCCTTATGTTTCATTTCAGTGAAATAGTGTAAACATAGGCAAACGTCAAATAAGGACTTTGGCCTTGATATTATATGCTCATTGGTTGCTCCGCAATGTTAACCAAAGTATTTTTAGTAATTAAGAAAAATTGGAAGGGGGTGGGGGGTGGCATCGAACCAAAACCTCATAGATATCTACACTGGTTATTCAAGTTTTATCAATCTGTTTGTATCTGCATGCTAACTGGGACCAACTGGTTAAAAAAACAATCTACAAGAAAAAAATTTGTTTTTCACATCATTTCGAGACCCAACTACCCAAGAGTAAAAAAAAAAGATAAATACTGAATCACAAAAAAATTTTAGCTAAATCATACAATAATAATTTATTAATAGCCTACAGAAGTTACAAATTAGAAAATTTCCCTACACGACACTTTTAGCAAACCATTTAAATCTGAATTAACTATTATCTGACCCCTCTATATTGTTATTAGGAAGTCAGGTCTGCCCGAAAAAGAAGTAAAAATACCCTTACGTAATTGGGTAGCATATTTTGATATATCCTCTGCAGAAAAAGTAATCTCCCTAAAAACTAAGGCAAATTCTCAATTCCAAAGCAACTAACCACTACTACGCAAATATTGCTCCTTAATTTTGAAATTGAAATTAGAACAACTTGTCTGTCTACCAAGTGTTGTAGTAAACCGTAACCTCATTTTAGCTAAATTGAACTCCAACAAATTGTTTTCCAACTGAGACCCACCAATAACATGGCATGCCTCATTACCTCCGTCAACAAATCCCAAACACGATACTTTGTCACTAACCTGCTGTTTTGGGGTAAAAACTGATTCTGCTAGAAATGGTAAATTTGGGTGTGCCGCCGAGAAACGAATTTAAACCCTAAACAAATGCACTGCACGGGAATACTTTATATTTGAGAGATCAATCTGTACAATCCTGGCCTAAACCAAGAAATGACTGTTCCAGTCTTGCTTTGGTCACAAAATAAGAGAGAAGGGTTGATCTTAGGGAGGGAAGCGAAGAAGGTGTTGAGATCAGAATGGTTAACTCTGAAGGTGTGGCTGTTTATGACTCGTATCAGAATGTGGAACTCGTTTGCGGAATGCAAGCTATGAGTTCTTTGGTGTTTTTCTGGATACTTGTGTTAATAACCGTTGTTGGTTGCAATAGGTTGAAAACCTATTTATATAAGTCATAGTTGCACGCACCCTGATCTCATAGGAACTGGGAATAGTCGAATGATGGAGGAGTGGGATCGTGCAGGATGGTGAAAACCACGTCTCCACTATGAGGGGAAGACTGGGTGGTTTCGTCCCACTACTTCTCTATCATCACTAACTGCCCACCTTACCTGACACTTTCTGGTAATGGGTGTGTTGCACGCCGTACGCTGTAGACCGCCAGACCAATACCCTGATGAACATCCCCAAGTTTGTGACATGATTGATGTCTTGAGTATTTTCGTTGAATATATGCAGCAGGTTGCTGCTGAGTGGGTCTTGTTTGCAAGACTTAGTTATTTTGACCAATCACGCGCAAGCCAGGCGGCGGGTGGTTATATGTTACAAGTCAAGTCATGAGACTTGCCGCAAGAAATAACATGTAATGCCTTTAGGTCAAATAATTAAATTATTTGTAGAAATCGATGTTTGTAAAACATCATTTGTAATCGATGCATATAAAGCACCACTTTTAAGCAAGCATCTCAAAATAATCGATGCTCATGAAGCATAGTTATATAAAGCCTGCCTAAATTAGTCGCGGCGCTTAATGTCTTAAAAGGAGCATGATCGGCCATTTTCGAGAAGCTGCTAGGAGACATTCACGTACGCCAGGGGCAGGCCGGTCGGTCCTTATAGGAGAGTGACGGCTGGCAACCATGGCGACATCTTATTGGTCGCTTAAGATTTGATCTAGACCGGTCAATTCGGCTAGCGAAGTTGGACGGACGAGATGATTTGTGGCATTTAACGGCTGCTGCTGAATTTATTAAAATTCTTAAATATGGCGTAACCAACCTCTTTCGGGTGACCGTTTGGGGGCCACATAGGCAAGCCTCGGCTTGGCCGATTGTAGCTTATGGAAGGGGGGTGGCCAGTGATCATGGCCACATCTTGTTGGCCGCCTAAAATAGGAGTTAGGCCGGCCGATTCGACTGGCGAAGTTGGGAAGCCGAGATGATTTGCGGCAGTTGATGGCTGTCGTTGATTCAATTTAGGTTTTAAAAGCCGTGTGGCCAACCCATTTTAGGCCAACGGTTTTTGGTGTTATAGATGGATCGGTATTATATTGCTTGTTGATGAGGCACCTGTTTTCTCAAGTCTCGTGTGCATCTTCACTCCTGGCTGGTCTAGTTCTTTCCAACAGTGCTGGTGATGTTGTAGCCGACCGCTTAACAGCTTCATGGAATTCAGAGAATGTCTGGAAGCGCAGGTTCTCCAGTAAAGCGTGATAGATGGGCCGTTAATGCATGACTCAACCAACTGTTGTTCAGTCACATTTGGGTAGTGACAATCCAGTGCATGAATCCTGAATCTCTTGACATAATCATTTGGTTGCTCATTGTTTCGTTGAAACATTCTTCCCAAGTCTGAGAAGGTGATTTGCTCAGACACGAAGAAATATTTCTTGTAGAAAGCGGTTACCATCTCACACCAGTTGGATATGTTGTTTGGTGCAATGTTGTTGTACCATGTGTACGCTCTTCCGGTAAGTGACTTTGAAAATTCTTTCAGGCGGAGGACATGATTGTATTCGTGCTCTCCTAAGGATTCCATAAAACGAGAGATGTGTTCACGAGCGTTACCAGTACCATCATAAAGGGAAAATTGAGGAGAAGAGTATCCTCTCGGGAGAGGAACTCTTTGCACATCAGGAGGATAAGGAGGTTGATGCTGGTGCAGGTCTACTGGGTTTTCTTTGCTTCGATTTTGGAGAAGTCGTTCCAGATCCTCACGTGTGATGAAATTGGATTGCTGATTCCTTTCCAATGGGCGTTCAGGAGCAACGCGGGCCTCTTCATCTATAAAGTTCGTCCCGCTGAAGTGCTTGCGCTGGGGGTGTTAAAAGTATTCCTTGTCAGCTCCATCTGGGGTTGACGTGACTCTTGCGGTAGTCGCTCCGTTAGTGTCTTGAGGAAAGTAAGTACCTCTTTCTAAGTTGTAGCCATGTCTGTATGAGCTTTAGCGAGAACTTCTTGTATTTTTATCAAATCAATAATGGTAATAGGGGGTTAGCTTCCTATGGCTCCTCCAGCCTCTCGTCCTGATGGAGGAGTGGCAGTAGCTCTGGTAACAATTGGGGGCGTTACGCTCGAAGAAACATTGGGAAGGGTGGCAACAGCTCTGGCTCTGGTGATAGGAGGTGTCACACTGGAGGGAATGTTTCCTGCGCCGCTGGTGTTGGTGGTAGAGGATGTAGCACCACGAGATGTGTTGATTGTGCTGGTAGGCGGTACATTGGTGTCACCGGCAGGAATGTTGACGCCAGGGGTGTTGTCAGCGCCAGTAACACCAGGATTTGTTCCTGATCTAGCCCTAAGATCCACCATCTTGAAATTATGAAGATTGAAATGAAAATCGATAAATTAACTTCGCAACCGAGAGATTAATCTCCCACTGTGGCCGCTAGTTGTTTTGGGGTAAAAACTGATTCTGCTGGAAATGGTAAATTTGGGTGTGCCGCCGAGAAACGAATCTAAACCCTAAACAAATGCACTGCATGGGAGTACTTTATATTCGAGAGATCAATCTGTACAATCCTGGCCTAAACCAAAAAATGGTCGTTCCAGTCTTTCTTTGGTCACAAAATAAAGGAGAAGGGTTGATCTTAGGGAGGGAAGCGAAAAAGGTGTTGAGATCAGAATGGTTAACACTAAAGGTGTGGATGTTTATGACTCGTATCAAAATGTGGAACTCGCTTACGGAATGCAAGCTATGAGTTCTTTGGTGTTTTTATGGATACTTGTGTTAATAACCGTTGTTGGTTGAAATAGGTTGAAAACCTATTTATATCAGTCATAGTTGCACACACCCTGATCTCATAGGAACTGGGAATAGTCGAGTGATGGAGGAATGGGATCTTGCAGGATGGTGAAAACCACGTCTCCACTATGAGGGGAAGACTGGGTGGTTTCGTCCCACTACTTCTCTATCATCACTAACTGCCCGCCTTTCCTGACGCTTTCTTGTAATGGGAGTGTTGCACATCGCACGCTGTTGACCGCCAGACCAATACCCTGATGAACATCCCCCAGTTTGTGACATGTTTGATGTCTCGAGTATTTTCGTGAAAAATATGCAGCAGGTTGCTGTTGAGTGGGTCTTGTTTGCAAGACTTAGTTATTTTGACCAATCACGCGCAAGCCAGGCGGCGGGTGGTTATATGTTACAAGTCAAGTCATGAGACTTGCCGCAAGAAATAGCATGTAATGCCTTTAGATCAAATAATTAAATTATTTATAGAAATCGATGTTTGTAAAACATCGTTTGTAATCGATGCATATAAAGCACCGCTTTTAAGCAAGCAGCCCAAAATAATCGATGCTCATGAAGCATCGTTGTATAAAGCCTGCCTAAATTAGTCGCGAAGCTTAATGTCTTAAAAGCAGCATGATCGGAAATTTTCGAGAAGATGCTAGGAGCCATTCATGCAGGCCGGTCGGTCCTTATTTGAGAGTGACGGCTGGCGACCACGGCGACATCTTATTGGTCGCTTAAGATTTGATCTAGACCGGTCAATTCGGCTAGCAAAGTTGGACAGTCGAGATGATTTGCGGCATTTAACGGATGCTGCTGAATTTATTAAAATTCTTAAATGTGGCGCGACCAACCTCTTTTGGGTGAACATTTAGGGGCCATATAGGCAAGCCGCGGCTTGGCCGATTGCAGCTTATGGAAGGGGGGTGGGCGGTGATCATGGCCACATCTTGTTGGCCGCCTAAAATAGGAGTTAGGCCGGCCGATTCGACTGGCGAAGTTGGGCAGCTGAGATGATTTGCGGCAGTTGATGGTTGCCGTTGATTCAATTTAGGTTTTAAAAGCCATATGGCCAACCCATTTTAGGCCAACGGTTTTTGGTGTTATCGAGGATGTTCTCATTGAGGTCGACAAGTTTATTTATCTAGTTGATTTTGTTGTGCTAGATACCCAACCTGTCCCCGACCCAGAAAACTAGATACCTGTGATATTAGGTCGCCCATTTTTAGCTACGTCTAATGCGATCATTAACTGTAGAAATGGTGTGATGAATTTGTCTTTTGGTAATATGACTATGGAGATGAATATTTTCAATGTCAGTAAGCTACCTTATGAGATAGATGACACATGTGTTGAAGAGGTGAACATGATAGAAGCCTTAATTCAGGAGTCATTACCAAACATTTTGTCTGAAGACCCATTAGAAAGTTGTCTATCCCATTTTGGTTTAGATTTTGACGACGATAGCACTATTGAAGAAGTAAATGCCCTATTAGATTCTACCCCTATGTTAGACACTAATAGATGGAAAGCTAGGTTCGAACAATTACCAGTTTCTGAGACTACCTTAATTCCTTCCTTAGAAGAGCCTCCTAAGTTGGACCTTAAACCACTACCCGACACTCTTAAGTATGTGTTTTTAGGCCCATCTGAGACTTTACCTGTGATTGTAGCTTCCGATTTGGAAAGTGATCAGGAAAGTAGGTTAGTGAATGTACTTCAAGATAATAAGGAAGCTTTAGGGTGGACTATAGCAGACATTAAGGGTATAAGTTCTACTGTGTGTATGCATCAGATTCATTTAGAGGAAGATTCCAAACCTTCTAGGGAGATGCAACGTCGACTGAACCCTAACATGAAAGAGGTAGTTCGAAAAGAGGTTCTTAAGTTGTTAGATGCGGGTATTATTTACCCAATTTCGGACAGTAAGTGGGTCAGCCCCGTTCAGGTTGTCCCCAAGAAACCAGGTATCATTGTAGTCCAGAATGATAATAATGAGTTAATCCCAACCCGAGTGACCACGGGATGGCGTGTCTGTATTGACTATAGGAAATTGAACAAGGTAACAAGGAAGGACCACTTCCCCCTTCCTTTCATCGACCAAATGCTAGAGCGATTAGCTGGACATAGTCATTATTGCTTCTTAGATGGCTACTCCGGATATAATCAGATCGTTATTGCCCCAGAAGACCAAGAGAAAATCACTTTTACCTGTCCCTTTGGTACCTTTGCGTATAGACGCATGCCTTTCGGGCTATGTAATGCCCCTGCGACCTTTCAACGTTGCATGATGAGCATATTTTCTGATATGGTAGAATGGTTTTTAGAGGTCTTTATGGATGATTTTTCAGTGTTTGGTTCATCTTTCGATGAGTGCTTGCATCATTTGACATTAGTGTTGACTAGGTGTAAGGAAAAGAATTTAGTGCTTAATTGGGAAAAATGCCATTTTATGGTTAGATCAGGAATTGTGTTAGGGCACATCGTATCCTCTAAGGGTATAGAGGTAGACAAAGCCAAAGTTGATCTTATTAAGACTTTACAGGTCCCAAAAACCGTAAAAGATATTAGGTCATTCTTAGGGCATGCAGGATTTTATCGTCGATTCATTAAGGATTTTAGCTTAATTTCTAGACCTCTTTGCAATTTGCTTGCAAAAGATGTTAAGTTTGTCTTTGATGATGCGTGTTTAGAGGCTTTTGAGAAGCTTAAGAGTTTACTCACTACCACCCCCATAGTCCAGGCACCTAACTGGAACCTACCCTTTGAGATTATGTGTGATGCTTCAGATTATGCTATAGGCGTTGTGTTAGGACAGCGAGAAAACAAATTACTTCATGTGATTTACTATGCTAGCAAAACTCTGAATGATGCCCAACTGAACTATACAACTACCGAGAAGGAACTGTTAGCCATCGTGTTTGCCTTGGATAAGTTTAGATCCTATCTACTAGGTTCTAAGGTCGTAATCTATACCGATCATGCTGCTTTGAAATACCTTTTGTCTAAGAAGGATACTAAACCTAGATTGATTAGATGGATCCTCTTGTTGCAAGAATTTTCTCTAGACATTAGAGACAAAAAGGGTGCAGAAAATGTAGTAGCAGATCACTTGTCTAGGCTAGTTGTTGATCATTCTAATGAGTCCCTTCCTATAAGGGATAGCTTTCCTGATGAACAATTGTTCTCTGTTTCCCAATCACCTTGGTATGCACATATAGTGAATTATCTTGTTACTGGTCGAATGCCTCAACATTGGGGTAAACAAGATCGTTCTAGGTTTTTAGCCGAGGTTAAGCATTTCTTTTGGGACGATCCTTATCTGTTTAAGTATTGTCCAGACCAGATTATTAGGAGATGTATACCTGAGAGTGACCAGTCCAGTATTATTTCCTTTTGTCATGAACATGCATGTGGGGGTCATTTTAGTGCTAAGAAGACTGCTGCTAAGATATTGCAGTGTGGATTTTACTGTCCTTCGTTGTTTAAAGACTCCCATAGTCATTGTGTTTCTTGTGAGCGTTGCCAGAGGTTAGGAACCATTTCTCGTAGAAATATGATGTCTTTGAACCCTATTTTAGTGATTGAGGTCTTTGATGTGTGGGGCATTGATTTTATGGGTCCATTTCCTAATTCTTTTGGTTATCTTTACATACTTGTCGCTGTAGACTATGTGTCTAAGTGGGTTGAGGTGGTTCCGTGTAGAACAAATGACCACAGGGTCGTAGTCAAGTTTTTGAAAGAGAATATACTTACACGTTTCGGTACGCCGCGAGCTATCATTAGTGATGGAGGTGCACACTTTTGTAATAGACCGTTTGCTCTTTTAATGAAACAATATGGTATTACCCATAAAGTAGCTACCCCATATCACCCACAGACTAGTGGTCAGGTAGAGGTCTCCAATAGGGAAATTAAGCGTATTCTAGAGAAAACAGTTAGTCCTAATAGGAAAGACTGGTCATCGAGGCTTACTGATGCCTTATGGGCTTATCGTACTGCGTTTAAGACACCCATTGGAATGTCACCCTATCGTTTAGTTTTTGGCAAGGCATGTCACCTACCTGTTGAGTTAGAGCATAGAGCCTACTGGGCTATTAAGCAGCTAAACTTTTCACTTGACAAGGCAGGAGCTCACAGAAAGCTCCAGCTCAATGAGTTGGACGAGATTCGTAGAGATGCGTACGATAGTGCTAAGGAGTATAAGAACAAAATGAAACTTGTGCATGATAAGAATATTTTACGAAAGTCATTTTCTCCAGGTCAAAAAGTTTTTCTGTATGACACTCGTTTGCATCTATTCCCCGGGAAGTTGCGCTCTCGTTGGACCGGTCCTTTTGTGGTCCGTACTGTTTTTCCTCATGGCGCTATTGAGATTGAGACACCAGACGGTAGTAGTTCTTCAAAGGTTAACGGTCAGAGATTGAAGCCCTTTTTAGAGCCTTTTCCTACAGGTGATGTTGAGGAGGTCCCTCTGGAGGACCCTGTTTACCTTGATTGACCATCGAGGCGATTTGTATGTTGTATATTATTTTTGTAGGTTTTTGATTCCACTTCACCCAGGTACTATCTTTCCAACTTCTCTCTTTACTGATTCCTCATGTTATTTATACTTTTGGTACTGTTCTTTAATTAGAAACATTGAGGACAATGTTAGATTTAAGTTTGGGGGTGGGGTAGAAACTTTTTTGTCGTAATAAATAATCTCCAGAGTCTAGAAATTTATGCCTATTAAGGAGTGCACTAACTAATCTAAGTGGATGGAAGCATTTTGGTTTAGGAGTTGAGGAACCAATATGATTAGATGGAAACGTCTATAAGAGTCTATTCATAAAAGCACAGAGCTCAGGTGTTAGAAATAACATGATAGTTTCACCGTATCTCGGAATCATCTTATTACTTCTGTTTTTGTTTTTGCAAATTTTTATGTTGATGTCTGCTGGGTTGAAATAGAGTGATTGAGTTACTAAAAAAAAAAAAAAAAAAAAAAAAAAAAAATAGACCAGACCAATTATACCAATCGGAATAAATAACACTTGGATAGCAATATGTGTGTGTTCTCCCTGTCTCCGTTGCCTAAACAAGCGTGGAATGCAGGATCCACGGGAATTACCATGTAATCTGCTGACAAGAAGCATGCGCTTGGATCAAATAGATCTAATCATGTCGTTAAAATAAAATAAAAAAAGGTTTATTATAAAGTCGACCACTGGTTCCCTTGTATATGCCAGTTGTGTTGATGTAGATTTAGGATTGTCGACCACTGGTTCCCTTGTATATGCCAGTTGTGTTGATATTAGTCCAGACCAGTATCTCAATCCACTAGGTCATAGGTTCATCTTGGCATTGAAGTCCATTCGCAACCATCTATTTCTATATCCATCTTCTTAATCTATTCATGTGATTTGTATGATTCCAGATATTGATGTCCATAGTGCGACTATCTGAGTAGAGCTCTGTCACTTATATATGAATTTTAGTATACTTGAGTGCAAACTCATATACAGCAATTGGAATTTCGCATCAGGGTACTTCCTCCCGTAATCAATAAGTATGCCAACCAAGGAGGTTCTTTAGTGCATTCCAAGGTTCTGCGTAAATAGCTAGGGTATGGAGTTAAGGTTTTGTGGGTACACCTCTGGTAAACCCTCCCGAGACTATAACTCGGCCGCTAGGGCCACCTAGGGGTTTAAAGGCTTGTTGCACATGCTAAGTGCAATCGACGATGCCTGCGACAGTGAGTTAGGATTCTATTTTGTAGTTTTAATTTGCTCGGGACTAGCAAATAATAAGTTTGGGGGTATTTGATAGACGCATTTGTGTGTCTATTTTCATCTCTTTTGTGTATATTGTTAGTACCCATTTTTGTACTAATTTTGGTATTTTATCCCTTTGTAGGTGTTTTTGGAGGAATAGGCTTTTGCGGCAAAACTGGCTCGAAAAGTTGCTAAAGGCTCCTGGGAGGACATTTGCTATTCGGACTCTCATTTTGGATAAGGGGTAACCCATTTCCAAGCAGCTGCTAAGCACAGACCGGGACTGGATAGGGGGAGGTCACATTTCTTCTCAAAGTTTGAAAATGAAAAAAGGCGGGAAACTGTGTTCCACGCCTGCAGCATTTGAGATTTAGATTTTGAGCGATTTTGAAGGAGATTTAATCGCAGGAAACAATTGGGATGAACGTGATTAAGCTAAACAGACCTGGTATGGTGTTTTTATTCGACTAAATTGGGTTGTATATCCGTGTTGGAGCAAAACAGGGAGTATTTATAGTTTCAAGATATTTTCGGTTTGTAAAAGGAGTTTGTGAAGATTCTACGACAAGATTGGAGTGTATGGAGTCCTTATTCAGTCTTGAGAGAGTTTATGAGAGTTTGGAAACCAAGTTAACGCGTAAAAAAAGATTAAACATGGAAGAAAAATCCCGTAACGTGCTGATAAGAAAAAAACGAGAATATTTGGATTAACTCGAAAGATTTTGGGTCTGGTGGCTATATATAGGTTGATTCGAGTCATAAAAAGTAGTACGAACAATTTGGGAGAGTTTGGAGAAGTTTAGAGCCTTAGAGAAGCGTAAAAAAAATCAACTGGAGTCGATACAGAAACTTTTCTGCTGCTGCGAAGAAGAAGAACACGAAGAACATTAGACCCTCAAAGTCAGTTGCATAGGCAGACTTATTTTCAGTGACAACGAGGTACGGTCGCATCTCCCTGCTGTCACCGAAGCCTTTCAGCAACCATTCCGACTTCTGATTTAGACCTTCAGCAACTGCAGAATCCGTTGTTTTAACACTTTTCTCCCTTTTAATCAACTTTTGAGCCATAAACATGTATTTTGAGATTATGATTAATATGAGGAGCTAAACCCCATTGCTGAGGCGATAGAGGAAGCTATTTTTCCAACAAAAAGTGGTATATTCTATTTTATTTATTTTATTTCAATTATTTTTATGATTATTTGCCTTGATTTATAATTGTTTGAATGATTTTTGTTAAGCAATTGTTATTTCTTTTGATAGAGCATGCTTAGCTATAGGTTTTTGATGCTTTATACTTTGGATTTACACTTGTTATTTTGAAAATCTACATGTTGCAATAGTTTAGAATCAAATTGAACGAGAAAATTGCATAAATATAAATACTAAATAGTGGAATCTTAGCCTCAGTGTTCAGTTAATATTGATATCAACTTTGTAAGTGTTTGCTATAATTTTTAGTGATTTTTCTATTTAGTTTTGAATTTAAGTCTAAAGTTATCCTTCACAGGTTCGAGCAACGAATCTTTTTACCACTACAACTACAAAATTCATCACATGGCATAAAATAAATACTCAGAAATTTACATAATATTTGGGATCGTTGCTACACGCACCATTCTGGATAAATTTCATATAAATATACTGAATTGCTCAATACATATGTAAATAAAGAGTCCTGGGCACTCATCACTTTTTAATGGCTCAATCTTCTTTGCAGAATGATGACGCATTAAATACAGGGTTTTACAATTTTAGCCCTGAACTAAAACCACCATCAACACCTTCACCATAGAATTTGATCTGAATATCCTCCAAACTACTATGTTAGTTTGCAAGAAAAAATTGATCTCCGGTACAAGAGCTCCCACCCGTGTACTTATCATGTTCTTTGAATCAAAACAAACACCGAAAGGTGCAACCGAAGCCACCCTTGTAATATTCAAAGCTTTAGCTTTCTCGATAAAGATGCTGGTGAACGCATTATAAATTGATGTGCGCAAAACAGTATAGGGAATCATGGTGTTAATATTTGCTGATTTAATAAACCCATTGTCCAAAGAATCTTTATCAACCGAAACTTTCTTGCCGCCGACAGTGATTGATTTTGCCCGAATGTGATACTCCGATGAATAATAAGCAGTAGCATTAGTACAGAATGGAGTGTAGGTAAATGAAGTTGAGAGATCAATTCCTGGTTGCATCTTGTAAGGTCCCCCGCCAATAAATATCACACCTTTGGACGATGTTGACGATGGTAAGCACATTGCAAATACTCTTGGGATACGAAAGACCAATGAAAGCTGTGAAGGTACTGAAATTCCAAAAGGTCCGAAACCAGCTATTCCTTTAACACCTTTGGCAAGCCCCTTCAACAGAGAAGTTGATCCACAGCCAAATGAAAACTTACGAGCCGTTACATATGGACCTGTGGTAGACCCATTTATACATGACTGCATAGATACAACATCAGAAGTAAGATAACCGGAGGTAAAGTTCCCACCCGGCAACTTGTTGCTAGGAAAAACAAGGCATCCCATAAAGGATTTATACCTCGGCTGTGCTGGTTTATGCAGACATACTGTAGAGCTTAACTGAAGCTTGGAACACTCTCTTCCGAAGCAATTGAGCGTGCGGTTAGATGAGGAAACATAACCTTTCTCACAGTTAACCCATGGGTGTTCACCTGCCAGATCAACAACTAGGCTTTGAGAGACTAGAGGTGTTCTTTGCATAATGGAAGTCAGATATTGAAGAGTTGAACCATCTTTAGTTACAGGAAAGACGAGCCCTTGAGGCCGAGATGAAGACGTAGGTTGATCATTTAAAAAACAAACAGAGCAGAATACAAGAAGTATAGTAGTAGCGAAGAACAATGGAGAAAAAGATGACTGAATAAGTAGCAAAGAAGCCATATATGGATTACTGAATGATTTAGAACGCCCAATTGGGGATAGTCAAATTAATTGGGAGATATGAATTACTATACCCATCCAACGAAGCCTGTTAAGGGGTGTTTTTTGGGTGCGAAAATACTAAACTACCCTCTACATTAATTAAAAACCTACTGAAATGACTACAATACCCTTCAACCTAAAATAAATATAAAAACAAAAAATTCAAAACTGTATCCCTTTCCTTCTTTCTACCGGCAACTCTTAATCACCACCGGCAACTCTTAATCACCGGATTATTATTATTTTTGAAATTTTGTACGTCGATTGATCGATTCTAAAAAGATGCATCCACGCAAATCTAAACCAAAAGCGGAACAAGTAATTGTTTTAAAGTAGCGGGTTTAGCTTAAAATCGCAAACTCTATCTGAAACTGTTGCCGACATTGAGCTTATGTTGAAGACCCTGCCGGAAATAAGGACCGGTGTTGGATTTTATATGAATGACATGCCGAAAAACTATTTCGGTACTGCTTTGCATTTTCATATCAATGCCGGCTATAAGTCAATTACAAAACAAAATTTTCTGGATCCAATCTCATAACAGTCAGCATTGTTTAATATGAAATCTCAATGCCAGAAATGTTGTCGGCATTCTCGTATATTTTTATTCAATGCCGGTTTCAGTTAGTTTGATATATGGAGAATTTCAGGTACCATGCTGGATACATTTTAACAATGTCGGTATTATATATTAGTTAGTGAATTCCGTTCTGCAGTCGTGTCCACCTAACCATTATCTCTCTTAGCAGTTGTACAAGTTTAAGGTAGCCAAAGTACTACGTGGCGTCCACTCATCTAGCAGTACTTTCTTTGTCAACAATTGTAATGATTTGTAATGAGTTTAGTTATTGAGCAAGCTTAAGGTAGCCAAAGCACTGAGTTGCTTTTCTTCGAGAGTTCAACTTTTGATCTTTACCAGTCAGCAACACCTTCACCATTAATGGCAGTTTCTAGAAAAGGTCTTGTAGTGTGTTGGTGAGCATGTAAATCATTCCCTCCACCTGGTCCATGCCTTAACGATGTTATCACCTATATTGTCTTGATATGCATCCCATTACCAATTCCATTTTATCACCTAGCTTCGTGGTGGTACTATTACATTGTATGTTATCCATTTCGGTGGTTTATTACTTGGCGAAATTCATTATCCAACGTGCAAGGATGGGAACTACGCACTCTTTAATGGCATTCCAGTGGTTCGACCCTAATACTGAACTACTTATATTGGTTGGTATCCATGGACATCAGAATGTGCAAACAATGATAAATTTCATGGAGATTTCTCGAGGTAATGGTTTCACAAATATCTCAGCATACGTAACAACACTGCGATGTTTATTTTTGATTATCCAGAAGATAATAATCATCGAGGTGATGAGCATTCCTCATCTTTGTCAGAACTCAGATGTCAAAGCTCTCAAAAAATTTCAGTGATAAATCATTTTCGGCATTGAATCAAAGATGAAGGCCATGCCAGCGTTAGTGTTTCATCATTGTATCTACGATGAATGCCATGCCGGCAGTGAGTAAATAATAAAACAAAATTCTCTGTATCCAATTTCATAAAAGTCGGTACTTTTTATGATGCAATATCAATGCCGGAAGTGTTGCCGGCAGGCTTGGGTTTTTTATTCAATGCCGGCGAAAAGTTTGACATATGCAGACTTTTCAGATACCATGCCGGCTTTATGAAGGGGAACGTTTTGGTTTTCTTCTTATTTCTTCTTTTTCTTATCTCTGAAACCAACTTGTCTTCTTTCATGGAAATTGAAATTTCTACCAGAAACAAGTCGTTACGCCCAAATTTGGAACGAAACCCCTAGCCCTAGAAAAAAACCATCAATATAAAAAGAGAAATGTTGTCGTGGTACATCACCATATCTGCTAAGGCGATGCTTCCTCAATGGGAACTTAAACATCTTTTGAAATTCGTGTTTAAGAAGAAATTAGGGAAGTTTATAATTGGTGATATTGATTTAAATCAACTTGATGTACAGGTTGTTGTTGGTACTGTTCATTGATCTTTCTCTTAACGTTGTTTATCTCAATCAAAAGGTAATATCTATATGTTTTCCAGCTATTTATTATACCTTTTTATAAGAATTTTCAGCTACTGCAATTTGAAGGAAATGATTTAGCTTAAAGTTGTTTTGAGAAAGTTAAGAAGAATATTAGATAAGCTGTGTAGAGATGCAGTTATAATTTCAACTAGATAGATGAACTTTAGTTAGGAATTTCTGCTAGGTCGTAAGTATTTGCTAACTAAAGTTAGCAAGTATTTCGGCATTGTCTCTATATAAAACTTGCTACGCTAGCTACCCATTAGAAATGTTAAATGGCTGCCAAATTTTGAACTAAATGCCGGCATTGATAGATGACCAACACAGAACGCCGACAACTTGTACCGGCGTGCTCGATAAAAGTTTAACAATGCCGGCATGGTATAATTTGGGGGATATGGTTCACCAACATTGAAAAAACTTAGAATACCATGCCGGCTAAGCTTGTTCCGGCATGGTATTCATAGTTTTTTCAATGCCGGCAGTGTGATTTGCAGGTGCAGCCATGGTGAATCCGAGTTCCGGCATGGTATTCATAGTTTTTTCAATGCCGGCAGTGTGATTTGCAAGTGCAGCCATGGTGAATCCAAGTTATATCAGGAGAAGATTCAACATAAAAGACATATTTGTTGCTGACGTGAAGACTCAGAGACATCCACTATGGTCACTCGTCTCAACCAAAAAAATTGACCTAATATTCATACTTCAAATCTCTCCGAAACGATCAAGATTTATCCAAAATGATCATTTTCAAACTAATCAATTAACATAACTAATGATTATTAGCCACTAAACCTGATTAGTGAGGGGTAGATTAGGAATTAGTGAAAATACATGGATAGGGGTGACCTTGATTTGCTATTTAAATCCCGTTTTGATCTTTTTCTTATATCCCAATTAATTTAACTATCCCTTCATGATTTATAGATAGATAATGAAAAAAGTTTATTCTGGGAATGAACACTCAGTAGCTTGGTAGGATTTATAATCACATTTAGATCTCATAAATAAATATTAAACATTATTATTGCAGAGTTCTGGCAGTGATATTAATGATCTTAATTGAATTAGTAGTTTAGTACCGAAAATGCTTTGTTTACCGTGGTAACTTTTTTATATCTTTTAGTAGACACAAGGGCGTATACAGTACACTGCCAATTGCTAATAAGCATAATGATTCAATTCCAAATTTGATATCTTACCACTATAGGGTACTACATTCTCTGCGAAATTCAAAGCTTGGATCGTAATTTCTGTTCTCTAAAGAACCAGGTGCTTGCACAACTATATTTAAGTTGTACATAGGAAACCAGAGAAACAGATTTGGCTCACTTTTTTCCATGTTACCCGGAACTAATTTTAACGTTACACCGTGGGGGTGAAGTAACCAGTGATACCATTAACCAAAAAAATATGGTATCGAAACCTCTCACAGATAATTTAGTGGAAGTCGTGAGCAAACATTGAATTGGTGGCTTCAGTGCTTTGCCTAGATGATGTTCTGATTAATCAAACACAGTTTTTCATTTTTATTTATCAAACTCCCGCCCTCTTATTCACAGGGAGAAAGAGAGGGGCAGTGACCTTCATTGAATTTTTACAACACAATACAATATCTTATTGGACTCTTCTTACCGTACTTGTTTTCACTCAAGTACTTTCCTTATAATTAATAACTTATCACAATAGTAAAGAAGATTTTAAAACGGTTATTCTTTATCCATCTTATTTCTCCTCTTCTTCTTTAAGTACTTCCACCAGGATAATCACAACTTTTATAACCTGTACAAGCAGAAAACCCAAAAGAATAGTACATGTATTAGAGCAAGCACCACTGCGCAAACTTTCTCCTGAAACCCTGCATACCAGGGAAAGTTTTTTGGCTTAAAAAGCAACTACTCTACTACGGGGGCATCCCAATTTTGGTCCGAGTGTGCGACTAGAGTTTTGGCGGATGCTAACCCCTCAAATCGAAAATACATAGTGGACCCAAATTTGCGTTTACTCTGTATCCGTGAAGGACATGCCAGATTTCCTTGGCTTTTCCTTGCCATAGCACTTGGCATTTCCCTAATTAAGACCCATGTAGAGTGAGAAGTGCCTCCCATAGTGGTTGCTCTTAGAAACACAGCAGATGAGGAAATTCGAGTTTATATGAATTGTCAACACTAAAATTCTTAATAATGAAAACTCAAGATGTTTAGGCTCTTTTACACATAGGTTTGCTTCCATTAATTGAAGCCAGACAGTGATATGGATGATATACTACTTTTGATGATTAGGTATAAGAGTGAAGTGGACTTACTGGGATTCGTGGAAGTTAATGTTGCTGTCTGTGAAAAATCACAGTTCCTTTTGCCTTTGCTGCTTGAAATGCTGGTGTAGTGGTGGGAGGTGTTGGTGTTGTTGGAGGTGTTGTTGGAGGTGTTGAAGTCGTGGGTGTTGTTGGAGGTGTGGGAATTCTAGGATCTGATGGAG
>JAJJMB010011896.1:1204179-1216808 GCA_023531105.1 Papaver atlanticum
TTGTTGGAGTCCTAGGTGTTCGTCGAGTTTGAGTTGCTGGTGTAGTAATGGGTGTTGTTGGAGGTGTAGGAATTCTAGGATCTGACAGAGTCTTGGGTGTTCTTGGAGTTCCAGGAGTTGCTAGAGTCCTGGGCGTTCTTGGGGTTTGAGTCTAAGAGCAATAAAATCCATGTTATCCAAATATCATTGTTAAAGAGAACATGAGAAACAATACAATGGTAAATGACTGAACCTTATGAATAATGACCACTATCTATATTTTCTATTTTAAACATTGACGAAAGAGTTATCATCTTTGCAAAGATGGTTGGGGGTTGAAGCCTGCTACTGCACACATTAAATCCGTAATAACCATCTACTGATTTCTACTTCTGGTTTTCAGATCCCTAATATGCTTTACATCTTATGATTACATCAGTTGGATGATCCAAATAATCTGATAAAGTTGCGAAATAGTTTAACTTAGAAGGTTAGAACAGCAAGCCTATTCATTATAGATGGTGACCCAATGAAGATCATTCTACATTCAAGACTATGCATGGGCATTTTAACGACATAACTTAACAGATAGAGTACAACAGCTAAAACTAAATACGAACATTGTTAATTTGTTATACTAGTATGCTGCAACCTTATACCACCTATTGAAACTACAAAAAAATAGTATAACCTTCAAGAGTCTAAGTCTTTACCTGGATATTCTTTGAAAGACCAGCGTCATATGCCACAATTCCATCTAGTTTAAAAAGTCCAATGTGAAAGAGGATGGGGAGAAGCAAGAAGAAGGTTGAAGTCTGCCGAAACTTTACCATGGTGGAAGATCTATATCTTTCTCAGTCTAAAACCTGTTTCTGGCACAAAAAGCAGAGGAAGTAGAAGCTTAAATAAGAGAAACTGAAACACGGTAGGGGTGTTAAAACAGATTTCTCCTGGGTAGAAAATGAAAGCAATAAAAGATTGACAGTCTTTTTTGTTGTTTTGTAATTTTGTATTTTGTTCCGACCTAAGAGATATAAGAACAATTTTTACTGGCATGAAAGTGAGATCAACCAAGTCATTTTGTAGTTTTGTAATTTTGTTCCGACCTCGTTACCCTAGAGATACTATATATGTCAACTCTAAATCAAACATTACAGGCTGCACAAGTTAAGTTTTTGAGCTCGGTTCTTAGATATCAACAGCTTAACACTCTACTAGGGGCATCTTTACCACGACACACAACCTAAAATCCAATTTGAGCAAAATTACAACGAAAACAACACCCAAAATTCTCAAGAACAGTGATACGATGCCGTGATAAGATTACCTAGCTTTAGAAAGAATTTTCTCAAATGGTCATTCTGCGTGATGATTTTATTAAAATTCAAAATTCTCAAGCTAAAAGAACAGCGCATTACCATTATACCGTGGTCTTTTCTGCTGCGCAGCTACGATTAATTTCACACAAAAAATGCCTAAACAAGAACAACAGTTTCCACTTAGAATCATCTTCCCTAATCAACTAGATTGATAAAACTTCTAAGTAGTTATATAATACTATAACATACATAAAGATACTACTATGAACAATTTTACCCATTACACAGTTGACAACCATTTTATCTAAGCTTAGAAACCCTAGACATGATTTGAAAAAAGAAAAGAAAGGGGAAGAATTGAAAACCTCTCTTCCTGAATGATGGTGAGATAAAGAAACAGGAGAGATGATGATTTTGATCCACCACTACCGTCATCGTCATCTTGTAATGTTACTCCTGAAACTGGAATCAGAAGCTCTCGATCCCTTTCTCTTGCTGTTGCCATTTTCCCAACTCCATATTGGACCCTCGTTAACTTTTAGGCGCTAAAACATACAAAAATCTAGCGAATTGACTCATGAAACGTTTCAAACCGATCCAATTACTTTAGAACCGATCCAATTAATTTGTTGGATTAGATTGATTCCAAAACCGGTTTAATTAAAAACACAGATTTTGGATCACAAGGCAATCTTTGGGTTAACACCGGCGAACAGAGTTACAAGGCATATTTGGGGCATTGGGGAAATTTTGTGCATACCACAAATTTGAATCGCGAGACAAAAGTATGGGTTACAAAGCATTTTTATTTTTTTTGCCAACAAGGTTCATTTTGTTCTCTGTTTTAGTGATCGAGTAGATTATGGACTACGGTGCAGATTTTAAAGCACAATTGTAAATTTTGTGTTAGGATGCAGATTCATAGTTATTATTGTCATACTAGATATTTTAAGTTATGGTTGCAGCTTTATGGGCCGTGTTAAGGGTCGGCAATCAGAATTTGATTCACAATGTAAATCTAAGGCCACATGGTAGGTTTTTAGCCATTTTGCAATTTTTGGTCCCGTAGACAAGTATTGGGTCAACTAGAATATTTTGTACAACAATGCAGTTTTTGGATCACAAGATATGAATAATACCTCGATATAGATAATAACCTGAACCAACTTAATTGAGTAGAAAGATTATCACACCAAACATATAAGACCTCACAGGTATTTATACATGTACCAATAAAAGTCAAATGCATATTAGACCACTAATAAACAAACACAAACACAAAGAAAACTTATTATTAGCAAGGCAGGTGTGACAGTGGTGTAACTAATCACTACTACCCCTCTCAAGCTGAGTTGTATGAGATGAGAAGATAGATTAAACACATGTAGTTTGTCCCTAAGCAGTAAGAATCGGGGATTATGCAAGTTTTTGGTGAAAATATCAGCAACCTATTCTAAAGTAGAGATATAAGAGACCTTCAAACTTTTAGCTTGAATCAGCTCCCTGACAAAGTGAAACACGGGATTTGAACTCAAAAAAAATGAGCTAATGTTGTTTACAAGCCGAGTGAGGAGGCATAGGCATGAAAAATCTTCATATCTTGCAATAACTGACATATCCAAATTATCTTTGTTGTAGTCTGTGCAATAGCTCTGTAATCTGCTTCACAGCTTCTAGCAACAATAACATGTTTTCTGAAGACCATAAAAATTGATTATTTCCCAGAAAAAAAATACAAAAGCCAGAAGTGGACTTTCTATCATCTGGAAAACCAACCCAAACCACATCAATAAATCTTTGCAAGACTTGTAAACCTTTGGACAAAAATAGACCATGATCCAGTGTACCCTTCTCTTCACAAATATGAGAATCCTCTTAGTTGTCACCAAATCAGAAATAGTGGGTTTGTGCATGAACTGACAAACTTGATTGACGGAATAATGCAACTCGGGTTTAGTCTAAGTAATATATTGCAAAACCTCTACCAATGATCTGAACTTAGTAGGATTCTAAAGAACATCACCATCAATAACACTAAGTTTCTGAGAAGTAGGAGATGGTGTAGATCAAGGCTTAGGACTCTCCATGTGAAACTTAGAAAAAAGATCAAAAGCATATTTGGATTGACACATAAACCAGAAGCATTCCTCTTACCTTAAGTCCCAAGAAGAAGAAAAATGCAAGTTCCCGAAATGAGTACTCAAATTTTTATTTAGAGTGACATAATGAGAAGCAGAATTACCAATGACTAAAATATCATCCACATAAACAAGCATAATGGTAATAAAAGTATCTGAACTCTAGACAAATAATGAAGTGCCAGCAACGGAAGATTTGAAATCCAGAGACAAAAGAGTTGTGTGAAGCTTGTCAGACCAAGACCTTGGTGCTGGCTTAACATACCATAAATGGACTGATGAAGTTTGCAAACAAAGTTCGGATGAGCATCATTAGAAAAGCCTTGAGGTTGAGACATAAACACCTTCTTTTTGCAACTCACCATGCAAGAAAGCATTACTGACATCAAGTTGAGTAATTTGAAATTATAGTGCATATTCACAGCAATTATTAGTATAATGGTAGTGGATTTAGTAGTGTTAGATGAAAATGCGGGGGTCTAACAACCACACCCAACAATTCGTTTGGCAATCTGAGAGGACTTACTCCTATACACTTTCTAGAGAATCAACTAGACAGTCAGACTCAATCTAGAATAAAGTATATCAAAGAGTGTAAATATCTCTAACTCTTAATTCAATCCGCAATCAGCAAATAGAAATCTGCGAGCCCGATTGAATATAAGAGGAGTTACTTGAACAATACCAAAGACCAATGTTCAAGTGTCAATCAATGTAAATCAACAACCAAAGGTTGGATATTCTAATTGATTGATCTTAACGCACAACCTGTGATATTTCAATTATATAACAAAATATAATACGGAAAAGAAATAACACAGTCACCAGAATTTTGTTAACGATGAAACCGCAAATGCAGAAAAACCCCGGGACCTAGTCCAGATTGAACACCACACTGTATTAAGCCGCTACAGACACTAGCCTACTACAAATTAACTTCGGACTGGACTGTAGTTGAACCCTAATCAATCTCACACTGATTCAAGGTACAGTTGCGCTCCTTACGTCTCTGATCCCAGCAGGTACTACGCACTTGATTCCCTTAGCTGATCTCACCCATAACCAAGAGTTGCTACGACCCAAAGTCGAAGACTTGATAAACAAATCTTTATCACACAGAAAAGTCTATAGGATTGAATAAATCTGTCTCCCACATAAATACCCAAGAGTTTTTGTTCTGTCTTTTTATAAATCAAGGTGAACATGAACCAATTGATAAACCAGACTTATATTCCCGAAGAACAGCCTAGTATTATCAATCACCTCACAATAAACTTAATCGACTAGCAAAACAAGTTATTGTGGAATCACAAACGATAAGACGAAGATGTTTGTGATTATTTTTCTATCTTGCCTATCGGAGATATAAAATCTTGAGTCAATTATTCCAATTGTACTCAACACGATAGAAACAGCAAGATCAGATCACGCAACTACAAAGAGAATAGTTGGGTCTGGTTTCACAATCCCAATGAAATCTTCAAGTCGTTAACCTACAGGTTCTCGAGAAGAAACCTAAGGTTAAAGGAGAATTGACTCTAGTTATGCAACTAGTAACACACAGGAGGTATGGGGATTAGGTTTCCCAGTTGCTAGAGTTCTCCCTTATATAGTTTTCAAATCAGGTTTTGCAATCCAAGTTACCTTGGTAACAAAGCATTCAATAATCACCGTTAGATGAAAAACCTGATTCAACCAAGCTAATATCTTTCAACCATTAGATCGAACTTAGCTTGTTACACACAAATGAAATGTACCCTCATTTAGGTTTATGTAGCCGTACCTAAACGTGTACACCATGTTGGTTCACAAATAGTTAACCGAGGTTAGCAATATGATTACTCTCATATCAACCTTATTCATCTTAACCATAACTAGTTCAAATGACTCAAATAAAACTAGTTAATGAGTTGTTCAATTGCTATATTCTCATGAATTATACAAAAACACAATTGAAGCAAAATCGGTTTGATTCACTTGAATCAATCATGAACATTATATCCACGGTTTGCAAAGATTGCATTCCTTAAGATTTAAATGTTTAAGTTCATGAACATACCGATTTGATAAAAATAACCAACTTAAGTATGCATACGGGTATGCATACTTAAGCAACCGGATTTTGAGTTTGTTAAGTTTCCAAACTCAGCAGAAATTCTCGGTTCGAAAACTTCCGCCAGTATGCGTACGGGTACGCATACTTAAGGTGACTAGTTTAGGAGTTGGTAATTCCCAAACCCAGCAGATATTTTAGGTTCGAAAACTTCCGCCAGTATGTGTACGGGTACGCATACTTATCTTGTCTCCTTCACCAATTTCGTATACACACATATGCATACACTTGGCTCCCGATTTATGGATTTATACACTAATGTGCGAACACACTATATATGCTTATATCCAAAGATGGTTACATTACCAACTCTACATTCCAATCATTGAAACATTCTTCTATAATGGCAATAGCCGTTTTCACACACTATTAGCATCAAAGCAATTTTCAAGTTATTGAAATGTCAACATGACTTTCGTCACGAGTAAAGATGAACATGGCTAAAGCGAAAGCTTTCCAACACATATTTCGAGAAATATGTAAGCGAGATATACTCAGCTCGAAATCTCAAATGTGTATAGTAGAAAACTATATCGTAAAACGACTTATGTCTTAATTATAGGAGATAGAGTAGAAATAGACTTTCCAAGTGATATATGAGTTCAAGTCTCCACATACCTTTTGTCGATGAAGTTCCACAAGCTCCCCTTAGTAGTTCCTCATCTTCAAATGATGAACGCCGAGAAATCTAAGCTCAACTACACTACTTGAAATCAAAACATATAGTTTTGATCACTAACATTGACAAACATGCTTGAGATAGCAACGCATGCGAGTTCGACCGAGCAATGCTCTAACATTAGAGCACTGCTCGGTCGAACTCGCAAGCTCTTCTATCTCAAGCTTGTTTTTCAAGTTTAGTTGTCAAAACTATAAGTCTTGATTTCTAGTCTACTTATAGCTATGTCTCAGACTAGGATAAAATGTGTAGTAGAGATTTAGACTTCACGGCGTTCATCGATTGAAGACGAAGAACTACTAAGGGGATCTTGTGGAACTTCATCAACAAAAGGTATGTGGATACTTGAACTCATCTATCACTCAGAAGTCTATTCTTTTCTATCTCCTATTGAGACAAAAGTCGTATAACTATAAGGACTTTACTTTATACAGATTTGATATTTCGAGCTAAGTTTAACTCGCTTATATCTTTTTCGAAATATGTGTTGGAAATCTTTTCGCATTAACCACGATCATTATTATTCTTGACGAAAGTCAAAATATGATCATGTGAAAATAACCTGGTAACATCTTACATGATTTGTGTGAGACAGTCATTTGATGTAGGCTTGAAATGTTTCGTATTGATCATTTGATCACTTGCAAATTTCTTTGAAGCTAATAGTTTGTGTGAGACAGCTATTCCCGTCTTCTAAGAATGTTTCAATGATTGAAATGGGAGTTAAGAGCTAAAACCCATGTCTGGATACATTACGGTTTGTGTACTTAGTGTATGAAATGTTTTTGACGGAATTCGGAACCGGAAGTTTGCATATCCGTTCGCAAACTTATTCAATTGTTTAAGTCAGGGTACTTAAGTTTGCATACCCGTTTGCAAACTGATTTAACTGAGTTCGGTCCAAAGCTAAAGTTTGCGTACCCGTTTGAAAACTGTCGGCTTGTGACCAATGGAACTTAAGTTCGCGTACCCGTTCGCAAACTTAAGTGGTTTAAGTTCTTAAATCGGATAAGTATGATTTCATACTCATGAACAAATACATTTATAAATTAAGGAATGCAATCTTTGCAAACCGTGGCTAAAATGTTCATGAACTGATTCTTTCGAATCAATCCGAAATTGCTTGAATTGTGTCTTGTATACTTTTATGAGAATATAAACAATTGAACAACTCTATGAGTAACACAATTAGATTCATTTGATTATCAATTGATCTAAAAGTGTTAAGATGAACAAGGTTAAGAGAAAAATGTTCATATGGCTAACTTCGGTTAACTGTTATTGAGCCAACTTAATATACACGTTTAGGTACGGTTACCCATATCTAAATAAAGGTATATTTCATTTGTGTGTAACAAGCTAAGATCAATCTAACGGTTGAAAGATATTAGCTTGAATCTTTAATCAGGTTTCATCTAACGGTGAATATTGATTGTTTTGTTCCAAAGCTATCAAACCGTGATTTGAAGACTATATAAGGGAGAACTCTAGTAACTGGGAAACCTAATCCCCACACCTCATGTGTGATACTAGTTGTGACTAGATTCGATTCTCCTTTAACCTAGGTTTTTCCTAAAACCATTATAGGTTAACAACTTAAAGACTTCATTGGGATTCTAAAGCCAGACCCAACTATTTTCTCTGTAGTTGCGTGTTCTGATCTTACTTTGTTCTGTCGTATTGAGTATTATCTTCTCTAAGATTTGCTCGATATTTATCTCCGATAGGTAAGATATAAAAAGTAATCACAAAGCTCTTCGTCTCATTCTTTGTGATTCCGCAATAACTTGTTCTACTACCATATAGTTAAGTTATTGTGAGGTGATTGATATTACTAGGTTGTTCTTCGGGAATATAAGACCGGTGTATCAATTGGTTCATGTTCACCTTGATTTATCAAAAGACGGAACAAAAACTCATAGGTATTTCTGTAGGAAACAGATTTATCTATTCAATAGACTTTTTTATGTGAGACAAATTTGTTTATCAAGTCTTCGACTTTGAGTCGTAGCAACTCTTAGTTGTGGGTGAGATCATCTAAGGGAATCAAGTGCATAGAGTGCTGCTGTGATTCAGAGGCGTAAGGAACGCGACTGTACCTTAATCAGTGTGAGATTGGTTAGGGCTCAACTACATTCCAGTCAGAAGTTAACTTGTAGTAGGCTAGAGTCTGTAGCGGCTTAATACAGCGTGGTATTCAAATCTGGACTAGGTCACAGGGTTTTTCTGCATTTGCGGTTTCCTCGTTAACAAAACTTTTGGTGTCTGTGTTATTTCTTTTCCGCATTATATTTTATATATAATTGAAATATCATGGGTTGTGCGTAGTTCAATCAATTAGATAATCCAACCTTTGTTTGTTGATATAAATTGATTGACACTTGAACATTGGTATTTTGTACCGTTCAAGTTGTTTCTCATAATAATCAGGCTCGCGGATTTCTATCTGTTTGATTTGCTGATTACATTGAGAAACAAAGATATAACTCTTGGATGTATTTTCCTTGATTAAGTCTGACTTTCTAGTTGATTCTCTTGGAAATATATTGGAGTTAGTCCATACAGATTTCCGAAACGAAATATTGGGTGTGGTTGTTAAACCCCCGCTTTTTCAATTGGTATCAGAGCAGGCAAACACGCTAAGACCTTATAAGTCTGTGTTTGTAGCAAACTGACTCTATGGACAGAAACGCTATCTCTATAAACGTACCACCAGTCTTCGATGGATCGAATTACTTATGGTGGAAAAAAATTATGCGCGCTTTTCTCCAAGCACGTGATTTTCAATCACGGGTTCGTGTAGTTAATGGCTATGATCCTCCGGTTATTACAAAAGGCGATGTAACTGTTCTAAAGGATATTGGTGCATATGATCCTCCCCAAATCTTCAGCACCATGTGACTACGTGCACTAAGTCTAAATAAGCCTGGGATATCTTAGAAACTGTATTCGAAGAAAATTCTTCTGAGAAAGAAGCTAGGCTTCAAAACCTAAATTCTGATTGGGAAAACCTTCGTATGGCTGATGAAGATTCATTTGATGAGTTTAATCACAAAGTGTCTAAAAAATTTAATGCATCTTTTGCATTGGGTAAGACTATTCCTGAAAAGGACATTGTGATAAAAATTCTCAAATTGTTGCCAGGAAAATACGATTCTAAGAAACATTCGTTGAAGGAAATAACCTTGATACTCTTTCCAGAAACTCACTCATTGGAAAGTTAAGAGTTCTTGATCATGATCAGAACACAGCCAGAACATCTGCGTTCAATGTTGTGACCAAAACAAGTACTCCTCATAACTTGTCTTGGGCTGATGAATGTTGTTCAAATCATATTGATCCTGACAGGTCATTGATTTTACAAAAGATCAAGGATATTGTAAGAAGAAGCAAAATATCTGAGGAATATCTCGCTCCCTCTGATGTTTCAGATGATTCAATACAAAAGAAATCAATTCAGTTGGTCAATCCGCATACTTCCTAAGTTTGCACAGAAATTTCAGCTTTCACCGCAGAAACTTCTACTAACTCAAATTATGATTCAGAATGCGAGCCTGACACTGAGATTTTTGAATTCTTGGATAAAAATGAAGAAATTCACCAAGAAAATCTTTAACTAAAATGAAGTTGAAGAAACTTGAATCATCACTTCAGGTGAAAATCTTGAGATTGATTGTCTTAATGATGAATTCACCAGAATCCTATCTTTAAAATAAAAAGAGATTAATACTCTTAAGTGTGACCTGCAAAGGTTATCTGGAATCTCTGACAAGATTTCAGCAATGCTATTCGATCAGAAGTCTTTTGGAAACACAAATGGTTTAGGGTTCAAAAGCAAGACTGTGAGCACAAATAATTTCTTTGTTCAAGCTGGTTATGGAATTATGGGTGTTATAAGTTGTGATAAACATGAGTCAAATACGCAAAACGAAAATTCATGTTTGAAGTGTTTGTTTTGTGGAAATGCAAATCATGTTCAAAGTAAGTGTTGGAAATTCAAGAGGAACAACAAACGAATTGCCAAACTTCAGAATGACATGCAAAGGATGAATCTAGTTTTGGGTAATCAAAATGGAACTCCTGAAGACAAGAACAAGTCTAAGAGAACCAGAATCCTAAGAGGTGAGAAATATGTTTATGCAACAAACCTTGATAAGTCACCATGTGACACAAGATGTGAGCATTCTGCTCACTATCTAATTATAGTGATGTTTGCATCCTCATTATTAACTTGAGAATATGAGGATTGCATCAAGGTTGCTCAAGTCTTGTATAGTATTAAATTATTATCCTTGGTAGTTTAAGATTATTTTTTATCTTATCAAAAATAGATAATGGATCGTGAACCGTGAACCGTGAAAACTTTTTCAAAGTTGTTGTTTAGGGTTTATTTGTACGGTACTCTATTTATATTCATTTGTGATCAAAATGCCCTTCATTCCTTTCTCCTCGAAAGTATCATGGCTCCTGTAACTAGAGGTACCACAAAAAGGGATGCAGTGGAAGCAGTTAATGTGTATCTTTGTGAAGGAATCCAATCCTCAAGGAAGAAAAAGGAGAAATCTACAAATGATGAAAAAGGTTCTTCCTCTAACTGTTTTTTGTCTATTTGTCTAGATGATAATAACTTTAGGGCTATGGTGAAAAATTTCATTAGCAAAAGAAATGATTTAAAATCTCAAATCATGCTCTCTTTGGAAAGGATAGCTCACTATGAACAAATGTTATCTCTGACAAGGAATACCTTGTGTGAACTAAAAAGAGAACTTAGAGAGTTAACTGATATTTCTGAAGATTTGGAGGAATTAAATGATCCCATAATCAATGAGTTCTTTAATAATGAGAAGGAATTCTCAGTAGATGCCCTGAGAAAGCTCTACTATGTCTAGGAAACTTCTAATGAGAATTTATTCTTGTGTTTTAAGAAGGATAACTAGGGTTTGGAATAGCATATATTGTGATTACACATAGCTATTGCCAACAATTGTCATCTTGCAATGTTTTTAGATTTATTTATTTAAATTCTAAGTTATTTGGAAGATGATTTTGCAGTATTAATCTTTATTGGTTTCATATATTGCAAATAATATTATGGGATATGTGTGTTTACGTCCGTGAACTATGATTGTCCCATATATGTCAAAAGTTAAGTCTATTATGTCACTATGCAAATATTGATGGAAAATAGAATGAGCTTTTGATGTCAAAGATTAAGTCTATGGTGTCATTATGCAAATATTGATGAAAAATAGAACGAATCTTTGAATGTTCCGCAATATTGATCTTTCCCTGATCCACTTCAATGTGAAAGTACTGTACGGCTCCGTAAGTTTTCTTATGTTGAGCATTTCCGATTAAATTAATCATTGAGGTTACTTGTGGTTAATTTAATTGAGTTTACTGGATACAAATTCATGTTTCATGTGATTTGTTAATGTCCAAAGAAATCCTTCTTTTCTTGTAAAAGTAAGGTCGCTCTTGTTGTTCTTTCGGGAATGACATTTTATAGGGGAGAGTTCTTAATTGAACTTGTGCTTAATTGCCAAATCTTTGTGGGGAGTGCGGCTGTGGAATATTGTAGGAGTTATCTTGTATCTTTATAAACTCCTTGATGAATACACTAAGTTTCGACTATGTGAAATCATCGAAACAAAGTTGATATGTTCTCTTTTAGTCATGAAGTATCTCTTTGAGAATTTTATTATGATCCCGCTAGTTTTCGTACCTTTGCCAATTTATATTGATGTTGATAGTGGATTTCTGACAAAGGCTAAAATCGTAAAATCATAGTCTTGCATATTCCTGATCCAGCAATCAGACAAGTATTGAGATCCATGTCTCTCGTTTAAACATGAAAGCTCATGCCACAATGATCTCTGACTGAGTGTATTGCCTCTCAGAACATCCATAAAAACCTCAGACTGAGTGTATTGCCTCTCAGAGCATCATAAAAACCTCTGGCTGAGTGTATTGACTCTCAAAGCATCATAAAAACCTCAGACTGAGTGTATTTCCTCTCAGAGCATGCATGAATGTGCAGTCTCTCAATTGAGACCACAACATATTTCATCAACTGAGCAATTTCGGTATTCACTTCTATATAGAATCGAAAACGATTGGACGACTCCTAGACAGCTTGCCTGCTAGTATAAATCGATAACGTCTTCAGGATGTAATAATGTTTTCCCTGACTATATAAAATACATATGTATAGAATCTTAATGATTGGACGACTCCTAGACAGCTTTCCTGCTAGTATAGAGCGATGACGTCTTCAGGATGTAACAATGTTTTCCCTGACTATACAGAATTAACATTCAGAATAAATATGACGCTTCAACTAGCTCATATCGCTCAATTCTCGAATAATCATAATGCTCCTAGACAGCTTGCCTGCTAGT
>JAJJMB010011896.1:1216818-1333181 GCA_023531105.1 Papaver atlanticum
AATGTTTTCCCCGACTATACAGAATTAACATTCAGAATAAATATGACACTTCAACTAGCTCATATCGCTCAATTCTCGAATAATATAATGCTCCTAGACAGCTTGCCTGCTAGTATAGAGCCATCAATTAATCAATTAATTAATTCTAGTCACAAGATTCATCAATTGAATTCCTAGAAAATATTCTATGTTCATCATTATATTTCGTTACTTCAATTCATGGCTTTTCCCAGCAGAATTCCATGGGTTAGTAATAAATATTCATCGTACAGGCATCTGGGCCACCACCGAGTAAGCCCCGAGAAAATGGTGCAAGTGTACTTAACAATAATGCACGAATGAGCACCCAAATGCACGAACGAGCATTCAAAAATATGGACGAATGAGGAAACCTATGCAAAATAGGGAAGAAAAATAATAATAATAAAAATATATATATAGGCGCCTAGGGGACCGGGCCCACCGGTCATGCCTCCGTGGCCGGTCCCACGCCTCTCCCGTTTATTTTGCTTATTTTATTATTTTTCCTAATCTCATGAAAACTCCTTCATTCGAGCAAACTCCCTCATTCGAGCGAAACTCCTAATTTCTCCATATTTCCTCACACGATGAAAAATAATATAAAATAAGGAAAAGTGTCACGGGACCGGGCCTATTAGCCAGCCGGCCATGCCCTAGCCGTGGCCGGTCCTACACTTCTATAATCTGTTATTTTATTATTATTCCTTCTCTCATCTCATGAAACTCCTTTGTTTGAGCAAAAACCTAATTTTTTTCAATATTTTACCAATATTGCTCAAACTAGCAAAAAGCCAAAAAGTCAAATGGTCACATGACCGACTAGGCTTCTCACATAAATATTAAAATATTATTATTTTAATATATTATTAAAATATCGATCGCACGAGCAATGCCCTACTTACTCATTCAAGTAAAATTGAGAGTTTCAGTCAAGATCAAATTCTACTGAAAATCCAAGATATTGCTCGAACGCACGTCAGAAAATATCAAAATTCTTAGAATTGAGACACGAGCAACATGGTGACACGGGCATGCCACCTTGATTGACCAAGGTCGTACCTTTGGATTGCAAGGAGCCGGTCCCACACATCTTCATAATTTGACCTAATTTGTGGGGTCAAACTCTTTCCAAATAATTTGGAATTTCATCAAACAACCGTCAGTCGGTCCTACGACCACCAAGGGCCGGTTCCATGCCATCTTGGCCGGTCTCTCATATCTCCATGATTAGGTTTTTATTACCTAATGCTCAAACGAGCATTATTTTAATAAATGATTAAACCAGCATTTAATCATTCTTTCACCAACTGGTTCGCGAACTTTGGTGCTTGATCATTCGAGCATCTGGGTGCTACATGGTCGGCCATCATCCCATGTAGCCGGTCCTTTTCTCACTCATTAGTTGATTTTAAGTAAATCATCAATAGATCAACAATTGATCAAAATTAGGGTTTCAAACCGAATGCTCTGCAAAGCATAATTTTGAACAGGTTCAAACACCACTATTTTCATGATTGATCAAGTTGTCAACATAAAGATATAATATTCGGTCCAGCTACCAATATTTTAAATTAATATTTTATTTGGTCGTGTTACCAATAATCATCAAACGAGTAATATTTGCTTAGACGAGCAATATTTGCTCAATTTATCAATATTGATTCAACTATCAATATTTAATAATTCCTCAGACGAGTAATATTTGCTCAAACTAATAATATTGATTCAACTATAATATTCAGCAATTCATCATACGAGCAATATTTGCTCAGCCTGTCAATATTCATCTTGTTGATTCAACTATTAACAGTCATCCGAGAACTATACATATGTCCCAGCAGACATGCTTAATTCATGAGTCTTAGAGAATTCATCCATCATGCTCGACCCAACAATACCAAGACTCATTGTCTAGTCAAGTCAACAACTGACTAAATACACGTCTGCTTTGCAGAATCCACATTCATGAGACACCAATCACGTCACATGGGGGGATATTAACTAGGGTTTTGGTTTGGCGGCCTACGGCACGTGTATTCATCCACGATGAGATATGTGAGTAAGTCGTGCAAGCGGTTGAGGAAGTTAGAAAAGTAGTAGGTGGACGATCAACCCAGTCTCAACATGACATGAAACTGGTTTAACCATGATCTCCCACTCTTTCACTCAAACAACCGTCACACTTATTGGAGATCAATGTGTTCACGTTCTAGCAATATAAATAAGTTCTCTGAATTCATGATTGGAGGGACAGACAGATATACGGGAATTATCATAACAATTCTCATCTGAACAATCACTCTCAACAGAGCAGAATTCAAACTTATTCGAACCCAGCAGTTCATCAATTTGCAGAAACCCACAACACATTTACAATCCCTTTGATCATCATTGGTCTCACACATACTTCTCAATTTCCCTCCTACAGACCGACCCATCCTCTCTTGTGACCGAATTGACTCTGGAATGGCCATTTTCTTAGTTTGGGCCGGAGTCCTGCAGATTGATCTCTCGAACTCAAAGCACTCCCGTGCAGTGTATCTATTTTAGGTTAAGCAGTTTGCTCGGTCGATAAGTCCCCTCCGCACGGTCGTATCTCCACTTTCCTAAAAAACAGCAAATCGTTTTTACCCATCAACAATTGACAAAAAGGGGGAGAATTATTTTGTAGTTCACACTACATATACATATGGTTTACGGATCATTATGTAAGGGGGAGTGGTTTTCATTGTGAGATGAAGTATTGACTAAGGGGGAGCGATACATATCACCGTAGTATTATTGTCAAAGTTGTGATACAATTGGACTTTGATGCTGTGTAATAATACTATGACATTGTATAACAATAATTGAGAACATCTGTTTTCTTATTGTAATGGATACAGTTCTTCAACAACTATGATGCTGAGTTGAACACGTTCAGAATCACTGGAGTACTTGGAGTGACGAAGAATTCAAGGAATGTTGAAGAACCAAGGAAATCAAGCATTTGGATGAGAAGCTACAAAGTTTATTTATTTTGTACTCCATATGTATTAATAGTTTTGTCACTAAAATTGACAAAGGGGGAGATTGTTAGAGCACTGCTCGGTAGAACTCGCAAGCGTTGCTATCTCAAGCTTGTTTTTCAAGTTTAGTTGTCAAAACTATAATTCTTGATTTCTAGTCTACTTATAGCTATGTCTCGGACAAGGATAGAATGTGTAGTTGAGCTTTAGACTTCACGGCGTTTAACGATTGAAGACGAAGAACTACTAAGGGGAGCTTGTGGAACTTCATCAACAAAAGGTATGTGGAGACTTGAACTCATCTATCACTCATAAGTCTATTCTTTTCTATCTCCTATTAAGAAAAAAGTCGTATAGCTATATAGACTTTACTTTATACACATTTAATATTTCGAGCTGAGTTTAACTCGCTTATATCTTTCTCGAAATATGTGTTGGAATGCTTTTCTCTTTAACCACATTCATCATTATTCTTGACGAAATTCAAAAGATGATCATGTGAAAATCACCTGGTAACATCTTACATGATTTGTGTGAGACAGTCATTTGATGTAGGCTCGGAATGTTTCGTATTGATCATTCGATCACTTGAAAATTGCTTTGAAGCTAATAGTTTGTGTGAGACAGCTATTCCCATCTTCTAAGAATGTTTTAATGATTGAAATGAGAGTTAAGAGCTAAAACCCATGTCCGGATACATTACGGTTTGTGTACTTAGTGTATGAACTGTTTTAACGGAATTTAGGACCGGAAGTTTGCATACCCGTTCGCAAATTGTTTAAACTGAGTTCAGTCCGGATCTAAAGTTTGCGTACCCATTTGCAAACTATCGGCTTGTGACCAATGTCCGGAACTTAAGTTCACGTACCCGTTTTCAAACTTAAGTGGTTCAAGTTCTTAAATCGGATAAGTATGATTTAATACTCATGAACAAATACATTTATAAATTAAGGAATGCAATCTTTGCAAACCGTGGCTAAAATGTTCATGAACTGATTCTTTCGAATCAATCCAATTTTGCTTCAATTGTGTCTTGTATACTTCTATGAGAATATAAACAATTGAACAAATCTATGAGTAACACAATTAGATTCATTTGATTATCAATTGATCTAGAAGTGTTAAGATTAAAAGGGTTAAGAGAAAAGTGTTCATATGGCTAAATTCGGTTAAATGTTATTGAGCCAACTCAATATACACATTTAGGTACGGTTACCCATATCTAAATGAAGGTATATTTCATTTGTGTGTAACAAGCTAAGATCAATCTAACGGTTGAAAGATATTATCTTGAATCTTAAATCAGGTTTCATATAACGGTGAATATCGATTGCTTTGTTCCAAAGCTATCAAACCCTAATTTGAAGACTATGTAAGGGAGAACTCTAGCAACAGGGAAACCTAATTCCCACACATCCTGTGTTATACTATTTGCGACTAGATTCGATTCTCCTTTAACCTAGGTTTTTCCTAAAACCATTATAGTTTAACGATTTAAAGACTTCATTAGGATTCTGAAGCCAGACCCAACTATTTTCTCTGTAGTTGCGTGTTCTGATCTTACTTTGTTCTGTCGTATTGAGTATTATCTTCTCTAAGAATTGCTCGATATTTATCTCCGATAGGTAAGATATAAAAAGTAATCACAAAGATCTTCGTCTCATTCTTTGTGATTCCACAATAACTTGTTTTACTACCATATAGTTTAGTTATTGTGAGGGGATTGATATTACTAGGCTGTTCTTCGGGAATATAAGACCGGTGTATCAATTGGTTCCTGTTCACCTTGATTTATCAAAAGACGGAACAAAAACTTGTAGGTATTTGTGTGGGAGACAGATTTATCTATTAAATAGATTTTTCTGTGTGAGACAGATTTGTTTATCAAGTCTTCGACTTTGGGTTGTAGCAACTCTTAGTTGTGGGTGAGATCAACTAACGGAATCAAGTGCGTAGAGTCCTACTGGGATTCAGAGGTTTAAGGAACGCGACTGAACCTTAATCAGTATGAGATTGGTTAAGGATCAACTACATTCCAGTCAGAAGTTAACTTGTAGTAGGCTAGAGTCTGTAGCGGCTTAATACAGTGTGGTGTTCAAATCTGGACTAGGTCCCGGGGGTTTTGTGCATTTGCGGTTTCCTCGTTAACAAAACTTCTGGTGTCTGTGTTATTTATTTTCCGCATTATATTTTCTATATAATTGAAATATCACAGGTTGTGCGTAGTTCAATCAATTAGATAATACAACCTTTGGTTGTTGATATAAATTGATTGACACTTGAACATTGGTCTTTGGTACCGTTCAAGGATTTTCTCATAATAATCAGGCTCGCTGATTTTTATCTGTTTGATTTGCTGATTACATTGAGAAACAAAGATATAACTCTTGGATGTATTTTCCTTGATTGAGTCTGATTGTCTAGTTGATTCTCTTGGAAATATATTAGAGTTAGTCCATACAGATTGCCGAAACGAAATATTGGGTGTGGTTGTTAGACCCCCACTTTTTCAAGTAGTTGGATTGAAATCCCTTAACACCCAATCTAGCTTTAAACCTTACCAAATTAGTACCATCATCTTTCTTCTTGACTTTATAAACCCGGTTACAACCCACAACATTTTTAGAATCTAAAAAAGGTTTTAGTGACCAAGTGCTAGTAGACTGGCCTTTCCCAATTAATCCCCGGCTAACCCTAAAACTACAAAAAGGTTCCCCGGCCTATATAAATTAAACTAAACTAAAAATAAAAAAATCAATTGAGTGAATGGAGAAGCCCATTCGATTATTTTTACTTTACGCTGATACTCCATATAGGATTTTAGGTCTCATCTGAGATTCTTTGAAAAGAACAATCAGTGAGTGAATATAGAAGATCATTGGTTGGTTTTTTACTTTATACTGATAATCCATGCCTGATTATAAAAATGATTTTTTGAGGACCATCCCAATTTTGAGGAGACCGTGATGTGCTTAGACCATCCATCCTATAAATCCAAGGAGTGTCCTTATTTAAGGAAATAACTAAGTTATCCTTTATTTAAATTAACCTAGTCTAATTCAAAACTAAACTAATAACAAGCTAAACCTAACACTATAAATCCAATGCATATAAAAGATATATGAACTCGTCACTTGATGGTTGAATGGATGAAGATCCATGTGGATGAATGAGGAATTTCGTCATAATTAGTCATCAGAAAATTCAAAAATTAGGTCTTTATTAAAAAAATGTTGTAGAATCTTCATACGATGTCCGTTTTTGATGATCTACCCCAACTTTTTGATGCCCAGGAAATTTCCTAGCTGTTATGCAGGAGATTTTAGAATTTGGAGCCCGTTTATTGGTCGAAATTGATGAAACAATAAACTTTTAGGAAGTCTTCAGGAACTTTTCAAATGTCATGTAGTTTTGTATTTTGCCCACATCTCTCATCTAGTTCATCCATTTATAGTAAATTTTGGATTTGTTGTAGAGGAAATCAATTCGAAGAGAATGACATATGATCCATCCCTAGATTCTTTACCAATTTCTCCCAGATCGCCGCTTTGTGCAGGATAGTGTAAAATTTCATCGGGAGAGTTTGTTGCAAAACGTCCTTTTCAGGTATTTAGACCATTTGCTTATATTTTGAATGCTTCATGATGAATCTTGATGTTATTAGTCCACCCATGATCTAAAAATTATGATGGGTGCATGAGTCTTGTGTTCGCAATTGTCCACCCAAATCATCATTGAGGAACGTGCAGTATCATGTATGATAAACAATTAACCTTGATTAGGAAGTGACCATGTCGCATGACTATTGACTAGTTATGGTCGGCAGGCTGTCAGTCCCCAGTATTGGTGAGCTCATCTCTTCGTTAGGTAGAGATATCGATGCTTGATGACTTGGTGGAAATACCTGGGTGGACGATGATCGACTGTGAATGCTATGAATTCCATCTAGAAATTTATGTATGCACGTCGTCTGCTCTGAAAGCTGTAGAAACTTCATGCGATGTCGGAATTCGGTGTTTGACTCCAACTTTTGAAGCTAATAGATTAAGATATCAAATGCAAAAAGAATCATTCAATTTTGAGTTGTCTAGGTCCATGTAAACTTTTCAGATTCCGCAGACTTGAGTATATCAGCCATATCTCTCAACTCGTATGTCCGATTGAATTTCCATTTTTTGTATGTTGTATCAGAGACGTAGACGAACATATTTTGTCAATGAAGTATTGTTCCACTTCTCACCCATTGGTACATTTTTATAAATCAATATTCCTGAGTGTGTCACATCTCATCTGTAGAGTTCGTGAAAACATCTAGTAGAAACTTTGACTTGTGCCCGTCCATGGCGATAACTTTGAGATGAGTTTATATTAATATGTTTCCATGTTTACACGTATTGATATGAATCTTTTGTGCATAGAGCAATCTGATCCGTGGAGCAGTGTTTCCAGATTAAGGTTGTATAGGATGGACAGTTGATGGAGTCGGTCATGAGGATGGTGCTCCTAAGACCGTTGTTGATACTGAGACCATGACCGTACTCCAGAGACCAATAGAGTTGTAACTGTGATAATCGACGTAGTCTTTGATCCTCCACCCAATGAGCCCTTTCCACTAATTGGTAGGCTCATCATCCTTATGAGATGTGGTAGAAGTAGGGTCGTGTTGCCATTACTAAGAAATCTAAGAATGCTTATTTTCTGGCAAGGCGACCAGAAGCCGTGTCGTGTGTCGTCACTGATACACGTACTGAAACTAGAGACGTCATTACCAAAGATATATTCTTTGATTGGGAGTACAATTTGAAGGCTTCTGAAGAATATGACTTCAACATGAAATGTCTCCATCAAGAATTCTACACCATTGAGAAGATGCACACAGAACGTATGGCTCCCTTTAATGATGTTGTTGTGGAAGCAGAAACAAAGATTGCAAGGTTGGACCAAGTATTTGAGTTGGAAAATAATGCTCTTCAGAGCATGAAGGTAAAAATTTAGAATTTAGAGAGATGGGAGGTTATTATCTGGTTTTATTTTTTGTTAGATTTTAAATAGATAGGCGATTAGAAATCAAGGATTTTCTTTAGGTTCGAGATCGATGAAATTGAGAATTTGATGACTGAAGGAGAATTCGGTTACTGAATGCAAATGTATTGCATATGTTTGGAAAAATTAAAATTTCAGATAAATTAAGAAAATCCTAAATGCTTTAAACTTCGAACACTTTGAGCTTTAAGTGTCAAATACCTTGAGCGCCTAATGCATTAAATGTGGGACGCAGATTTACTTTGTTCGTAACTGGCGAGTAAGTTTGTTAATGTCCAAGGAAAGTCCTTCTCTTGTGATTAGAGTCAAGGTCGCTCATGTTGTTCTTTTGGGAATGACATCTAATAGGGGAGAGTTATTTTGAACTTGTGCTTAAATGTAATATCTTTGTGGGGAGAGCGGATGTGGAATTGTAGGATATACTTGTACCTATACGTCCCCTTGACGCATAAATTGAGTTTCTTGGTGGAATCTTCAAAACTAAAAAAATGGTATGTGTTCTCTAGTCTTGAATACTCTTTTGTTTAATTCATTATAATCCCTATTTTTCTCCTTTGCCAATTTTGTAGACAAAAAGGGGGAGACTTATTATGTAGTATCTTACTATAACAAGTGGCTTCTCGGAGCATTATGTAAGGGGGAGTTGATTATTATCTATAAGTTTTACCTATTTTGAAAAAGATGCAAGTATTGACTAAGAGGAGAACATATCACCGTAGTATTGCTTCAAAGTTGTGGTGCAATTGAACTTTGAAGAAGGTATCAATACTATGTTTTTGTATAGCAACCAATTAGTAGAATAAATTTTCATTCTAATAAAGCTCTTTGTGAGTATTCTCATGAGTTGTTACTACTACGAATCTTCAACAACAAAGGTGCTGAACGAACACATGCAGAACCATAGAAGAACTTGAAGTACGAAGAATTCAAGACATTTGTTGAAAAACCAATAAAATCAAACATAGTGGATTTTGAGCTGAAAAGTTTATTTATTTTGAATATATATGTATTGAATAGTTCTATTTGGGTATTTGTGAAGCCGGGTCCGACTATCTTTACCTTGATAGTTCGTGTATCCTGATCTTGCTTTTCTGTTATCGATTTTTGTAATCTCTTCCAGGCAAGATAGATAAAAATTGCAAAGTTCTCTTCGTCTCAGATTTTGTGATTCCTCAAGATAGATATCTTTAAATTGATATTAAGTGATTTATTGAAGTTTTTCTTGAGAAGTGGTCAAAGATCCAAGCTTCTCATCTAAGTAAATCTAAGAGTTCCGGATTGTGAGGTTTGCTAGCTTTGTTTATTGCAAACAGATTTCCAAGTCTTGATATTTTATCTAAAAGGAAATCAAATCGGTTTATCTGTCAGAAGAAGATTGGTATCAAAAGTATTCACTGCGGCCAAAGCAACTCTTAGGTTGTAAAGGACGTCAGCTAAGGGAACCAAGTGCGTAAAACCTTGCGATATTCAAGAGACGTAAGGAGCACGATTATAACTGAATTGCTTGGAGGGTTGATTCGGTCTCATCTACATTTCACTCCGAAGTCTGATAGTAGGCTAGTGTCTGTAGTTAGTTAATACAGCTCAGTGTTCAAATCTGGACGAGGTCCCGGGGTTTTTCTGCAGTTGCGGTTTCCTCGTTAACAAAACTTCTGGTGTCTTGTGTTTTTCCTTTTCCGTATTATATTGTTTATCTTTATAATTGGATTTACGCAGGTTGTACGTATTCAATCTTAGTAGATATGTCCATATAACTGTGATCGATTATGAGACTTGTTCTTGTACAATTCGTATCTTGAAGATAGATAACAAGTTTAATTACTTGGCATGATTCAAATTGGATTATTTGGATATTGATTTTCTAGATCATCCAAGTACTCTTCTTAACAATCAGGTTCACGGACTCATTGTCTTATACATGCTGATTCAGAAGAGGTAGAGATATGAAATCTGTATACATATTTTTAAGTATCATTAAGTTGGACTACTTACAATTGTATTTGGTTTTGTTCATACAGGTTGCCGAGCAAAATATTTGGTGGTGTACTTGGTACCCCCGCGTTTTCACCCTTAATCGTCAAACTAATACAAACGCTGACCACCTTTCATGGTTACAGAACTGTTAGAGCACTGCTCAGTCGAACTTGTTTGTCAAGTTTAGTTGCCAAAACTATAAGTCTTGATTTCTAGTCTACTTATAGCTAAGTCTCAGATTAGGATAAAATGTGTAGTTGAGCTTTATACTTCACGGCGGTCATCAATTGAAGACGAAGAACTACTAAGGGGAGCTTGTGGAACTTCATCAACAAAAGGTATGTGGAGACTTGAACTCATCTATCACTCAAAAGCCTATTTATACCCTATCTCCTATTTGAGACAAAAGTCGTATATCTATATAGACTTTGATTATACACATTTGATATTTCGAGTTGAGTTTAACTCGCTTACATATTTCTCGAAATATGTGTTGGTAAGCTTTCGCTTTAACCAAGTTCATCTTATATTCTTTACGAAAGTAAAAAGATGATCATGTGAAAATCGCCTGGTAACATCTTATATGATTTGTGTGAGAAAGTTATTTGGTGTAGACTCGGAATATTTCGTATCGATCATTTGATCACTTGAAAATTGCTTTGAAGCTAATAGTTTGTGTGAGACAACTATTCCCGTCTTCTAAGAATGTTTCAATGATTGAAATGGAAGTTTAGAACAATTAATCATGATTGGATATAGCACAGTATGCGTACTTTTATGCTAACTATTGCAAGTTATTCCAAGTCTGGGAACCATAGTATGCATACCCGAATGCGTACTGGTTTGTTAGTTGAAGTCCGGGAACTTAGTATGCATACCCGTATGCGTACCAGCATAAATTCAAGTCCGGGAATTTAACTGAGTTTGGTGGTGTACGACAGTATGTGTACCCGTTCGCATACTGGCGAACCCATACCAAATCCGGCTACTTAGGTATGCGTACCCGTTTGCATACTTGAGTGGGTTATGTTCAAAAATCGGTTTGTTCATGAACTAATACATTTATAAAATAAGGAACGCAATCTTTTGCAAACCGTGGCTATAATGTTCATGAATTGATTCGAGTGAATCAAAATCGATTTTGCTTCAATTGTGTCTTGTATACTTCTATGAGAATATAAACAATTGAACAACTCTATAACTAGTTTCATTTGAGTCATTTGAACTAGTTGTGTTAATATGAACAAGGTTGAGCCAACATGGTGTACACGTTTAGGTATGGTTACCAATATCTAAATGAAGTCACTTTTCATTTGTGTGTAACAAGCTAAGTTCGATCTAACGTTTGAAAGATATTAACTTGAGTCTAATCAGGTTTTCATCTAACGGTGAATATTGAATGCTTTGTTACCAAGGTAACATTGATTGCATTTTCTTCTGTAGTATTTTCATTCGTCGGATGATAAGTGTAAAACAAACTTCGAAGAAGACTTCAGGCTTTCCTTGTCTTATTATAAGAATTTGCAGTCATTTCGGCATTGCTGCTTTTGGAACTGATTTTGGAGGACCAAAAGTCTTAACCATGGCAAGCATCAAAAAGATGAGAACCTCAACCAAAACCTCAGCAAGAACTTCAACAGTCTCAAACACTGAGATTATCCATCTCAGAGAAGAGGTGGAATGCTTGACAGAGCAGTTGGAGTATGCTTCTTTGGATCATCCTGAACTGATTGAGAAATTCGATGAAATTGCTAGGGACTATTATGATATGATTGGTTAAACTCCATTTAATTATTTTGTCTATGTCTCTGCTTTTCTTTTATTGGTGAACTTCTTATGTTGATCTTATTAAAGCTGTTATTTTAATGGTTTTAATAACTTTAATGGTACTTTAGCCTTGAATAATTTATCTTTCAATTAAATTGCTAAATGTGTTAAATCCATAAGAAGTTCGGCTGAAGATATGTCAAAAGTTAAGTCTATTATATGTCTTTATGCAAATATTGATGGAAAATAGAATGAACTTTTGATAACAAAGATTAAGTCTATGGTATCATTATGCAAGTATTGATGAAAATAGAATGAATCTTTGTATATTACGTAGTATTGATCTTTCCCTGATCCACTTCTATGTGAAAGTACTGTATGGCTCCGTAAGTTTTCTTATGCTGAGCATTTCTGATTAAATTAATATGGGTTCTCTTATGGTTAATTTAATTGAGTTTTAGGGATACAAATTCATGTTTCGTGTAATTTGTTAATGTCCAAAGAAATCCTTCTTTTCTTGTAAAAGTAAGGTCGCGCTTGTTGTTCTTTCGGGAATGACATTTTATGGGGGAGAGTTCTTAATTGAACTTGTGCTTAATTGCCAAATCTTTGTGGGGAGTGCGGCTGTGGAATATTGTAGGAGTTATCTTGTATCTTTATAAACTCCTTGATGAATACACTAAGTTTCAACTATGTGAAATCATCGAAACAAAGTTGATATGTTCTCTTTTAGTCATGAAGTATCTCTATGAGAATTTCATAATGATCCCGCTAATTTTTGTACCTTTGCCAATTTATATTGACAAAAAGGAGGAGAATTATTGTGTAGTTCACACTACAAATACATATGGTTTACGGATCATTATGTAAGGGGGAGTGGTTTTCATTGTGAGATGAAGTATTTACTAAGGGGGAGTGATACATATCACCATAGTATTGTTGTAAAAGTTGTGATGCAATTGGACTTTGATGTTGTATAATAATACTATACCACTATATAACAATACGAAAACATCTTGTTTTTATATATTGTTATAGCTACGGATCTTCAACAACTATGATGCTGAGTTGAACACGTTCAGAATCACTGGAGTACTTGGAAGTGACGAAGATTTCGAGTAATGTTGAAGAGCAAAGGAAATCAAGCATTTGGATGAGAAGCTACAAAGTTTATTTATTTTTTAATCCATATGTATCGATAGTTTTGTCACTACAATTGACAACGGGGGAGATTGTTAGAGCACTGCTCGGTCGAACTCGCAAGCGTTACTATCTCAAGCTTGTTTGTCAAGTTTAGTTGCCAAAACTATAAGTCTTGATTTCTAGTCTACTTATAGCTAAGCCTCGGATTATGATAAAATGTGTAGTTGAGCTTTAGACTTCACGGCGGTCATCGATTGAAGACGAAGAACTGCTAAGGGGAGCTTGTGGAACTTCATCAACAAAAGGTATGTGGAGACTTGAACTCATCTATCACTCAAAAGTCTATTTCTACTCTATCTCCTATTTGAGACAAAAGTCGTATACCTATATAGACTTCGATTATACACATTTGATATTTCTAGCTGAGTTTAACTCGCTTACATATTTCTCGAAATATGTGTTGGTAAGCTCTCGCTTTAACCAAGTTCATCTTATATTCTTGACGAAAATAAAAAGATGATCATGTGAAAATCGCCTGGTAACATCTTATATGATTTGTGTGAGACAATCATTTGGTGTAGACTCGGAATGTTTCGTATTGATCATTTGATCACTTGAAAATTGCTTTGAAGATAATAGTTTGTGTGAGACATCTATTCACGTCTTCTAAGAATGTTTCGATGATTGAAATTGGAGTTTAGAACAATTAACCATGATTGGATATAGCACAGTATGCGTACTTGTATGCTAACTGTTGCAAGTTATTCCAAGTCCGGGAACCATAGTATGCATACCTGTATGCGTACTGGTTTGTTAGTTTAAGTCCGGGACTTATTATGCATACCCGTATGCGTACCAGCGTAAATTCAAGTCCAGGAATTTAACTGGGTTTGGTGGTGTACGACAGTATACGTACCCGTTCGCATACTGGCGAACCCAGAACAAATCCGGCTACTTAGGTATGCGTACCTGTTTGCATACTTGAGTGGGTTATGTTCTAAAATCGGTTTGTTCATGAACTAATACATTTATAAAATAAGGAATACAATCTTTTGCAAACCGTGGCTATAATGCTCATGAATTGATTTGATTAAATAAAAATCGATTTTGATTCAATTTTGTCGTGTATACTTCTATGAAAATATAAACAATTGAACAACTCTAGAACTAGTTTCATTTGAGTCATTTGAACTAGTTGTGTTAAAATTAACAAGGTTGATATGAAACTGTTCATGTGGCTAACTTCGGTTAACTATTGTCTAGCCAACCAGGTGTACACGTTTAGGTACGGTTACCCATATCAAAATGAAGTCAATTTTCATTTGTGTGTAACAAGCTAAGTTCGATCTAACGGTTGAAATATATTAACTTGAGTCTAATCAGGTTTTCATCTAACGGTGAATATTGAATGCTTTGTTACCAAGGTTGTTAGAGCACTGCTCGGTCGAACTCGCAAGCGTTGCTATCTCAAGCTTGTTTGTCAAGTTTAGTTGCCAAAACTATAAGTCTTGATTTCTAGTCTACTTATAGCTAAGGCTCGGATTAGGATATAAAGTGTAGTTGAGCATTAGACTTCACGGCGTTCATCGATTAAAGACGAAGAACTACTAAGGGGAGCTTGTGGAACTTCATCAACAAAAGGTATGTAGAGACTTGAACTCATCTATCACTCAAAAGTCTATTTCTACTCTATCTCCTATTTGAGATAAAAGTCGTATAGCTATATAGACTTCGATTATACACATTTGATATTTCGAGTTGAGTTTAACTCGCTTACATATTTCTCGAAATATGTGTTGGTATGCTTTCGTTTTAACCAAGTTAATCTTATATGCTTGACGAAATTCAAAAGATGATCATGTGAAAATTGCATGGTAACATCTTACATGATTTGTGTGAGATAGTCATTTGATGTAGAATCGGAATGTTTCGTATTGATCTATCGATCACTTGAAAATTGCTTGGAAGCTAATAGTTTGTGTGAGAGAGCTATTGTCGTCTTCCAAGAATGTTTCAATGATTGAAATGGGAGTTTAGAACAATTAACCATGATTGGATATAGCACAGTATGCGTACTTGTATGCTAACTGTTGCAAGTTATTCCAAGTCTGGGAACCATGGTATGCATACTCGTATGCGTACTAGTTAGTTTAATGAAAGTCCGGGAACTCAGTATGCATACCCGTATGCGTACTGGCTTAAGTTCATGTCCGGAAATTCAACTGAGCTTGGAAGGTATGTGTACCCGTTCGCATACTGGAGAACCAAAACTGAGTCTGGCCACTTAGGTATGCGTACCCGTTTGCATACTTGAGTAGGTTATGTTCTAAAATCGGTTTTTTCATGAACTAATACATTTATATAATAAGGAATGCAATATTTTGCATACCGTGGCTATAATGTTCATGAACTGATTCGAGTGAATCACAATCGATTTTGCTTCAATTGTGTCTTATATACTTCTATGAGAATATAAACAATTGAACAACTCTATAACTAGTTTCATTTGAGTCATTTGAACTAGTTGTGTTAAGATGAACAAGGTTGATATGAAAGTGTTCATATGGCTAACTTCGGTTAACTATTGTTGAGCCAACAAGATGTATACGTTTAGGTACGGTTACCCATATCTAAATGAAGTCACTTTTTATTTGTGTGTAAAACGCTAAGTTCGATCTAACGGTTGAAAGATATTAGCTTGAGTCTAATCAGGTTTTCATCTAACGGTGAATATTGAATGCTTTGTTACCAATGTAACATTGATTGCAAACCCTGAATTGAAGACTAGATAAGGGAAAACTCCAGCAACTGGGAAACCTAATCCCCACACCTTCTGTGTGATACTAGCTGCGACTAGAGTCGATTCTCCTTTAAACTAGGTTTTTCTAAAACCATTATAGGTTAACGACTTAAAGACTTCATTGGGATTGCGAAGTCAAACACAACTATTTTCTCTGTAGTTGCGTATTCTTATCTTGCTGTTTTCAATCGTGATTGAGTACTATCTTCTCTAAGATTTGCTCGAGATTTAATCTCCGATAGGCAAGATAAAAAGTAGTCACAAACATCTTCGTCTCATCATTTGTGATTCCATAATATCTTGTTTCGCTATCATACTATTAAGATTATTGTGAGGTGATATACATTACTAGGCTGTTTTTCGGGAATATAAGTCCGGTGTATCAATTTGAATGTTCACCTTGATTTATCAAAAGACGGAACAAAACCCATAGGTATTTTTGTGGGAGACATATTTATCTATTCAATAGACTTTTTTGTGTGAGACATATTGGTTTATCAAGTCTTCGACTTTGGTTCGTAGCAACTCTTAGTTTAGGTGAGATCAACTAAGGGAATCAAGTGCCTAGAGTCCTGCTGGGATTCAGAGGCATAAGGAACACGACTGTACCTTAATGTTGATGGTGGATTTTCGGCAATGGCTAAAATCGTAAAATCATGATACTGCATGTTTCTGGCCTGGCTTCAGGAATGTATGTGACAATTCATATTTTATGATCCGTGAACCATTTCACAATCTCTGACTGAGCGAACGTTCCTCTCAGAGCTATGATGAATATGTTTCTCGAAAGGCCTCTCAGCTGAGCTTTCGATGCTTCAAACATTTCATCATCACCTCTACATAGAATCAAAATGATTCGGCGGCTCCTAGATATATTGCATGCTAGTATAGAGCCTAACGCCTTCAGGACGTCACACTACTCGTTGTTCCCTGACTACATAGAGACCGTGTGTAGAATCTCTTAATGATTGGGCGGCTCCTCAACTTCAATTATCTCATATCTCAATTCTGCAAATAGGTTAATTCTAGCATGTCATTCATCAACTGAATTCCTAGAAAATAATCTATTCTATCTCATTACTCTGTTTCATGGCTGATCCTCAGCTGGATTCCATGGATTAGTAATAGATACTCAACTCATTTTATTACTCTATTTCATGAATTATTCTCAGCTGAATTTCATGAATTAGTAATAAATACTCAAATAATTTTTATTACTCCGTTTCATGAATTATTCTCAGCTGAATAATCAGGTTTTCATCTAACGGTGAATATTGAATACTTTGTTACCAAGGTAACATTGATTGCAAACCCTGATTTGAAGACTATATAAGGGAGAACTCTAGCTACTGGCAAACCTAATCCCCACACCTTCTCTGTGATACTAGTTGCGACTAGAGTCGATTCTCCTTTAACCTAGGTTTTTCTAAAACTATTATAGGTTAACGACTTAAAGACTTTATTGGGATTGCGAAGCCAAACCCAACTATTTTCTCTGTAGTTGCTTGTTATGATCTTGTTGTTTTCAATAGTGATTGAGTACTATCTTCTCTAAGATTTGCTCGAGATTTAATCTCCGATAGGCAAGATAAAAAGTAATCACAAACATCTTCGTCTCATCGTTTGTGATTCCACAATATCTTGTAAAAATACGAGGGTACCCAAATATACCTCAATCTAAAACTTTTCCACCTATAAGTCCTTTCTCCGAAAGTGATTGTCTATGGACTGAGTCGAGACAATACAACTAATCGGTTCACACTTTGTGTGATCGTCTATGGATACGAGATCGAGACAATACGACAACAAGATAACTTGTGTGGTTGACTATGGATACAAGATCGACACAATACAACAACAAAGTATGTTTACTTGATAATAGGTTCGGACTTAACCAAACACAATAGGATTGCTATCAAGTAAATAGGAATTAACGTTTGTGTATTTTACTTCTAATTATAATAAAACAATTATAATTGCTGAAATAGAAAAGTAAAAGACACAGCAAGATTTTGTTAACAAGGAAACCGCAAATGCAGGAAAACCCCGGGACCTTGTCCAGAATTGAATACTCTCAGGATTAAGCCGCTACACAAAATCTAAACCAACTTCGTATAGTTGATACCAAGCAACTAAACCTATAGTTCACCTAGTTTCGTCTGTATCCCTGCGCCTCCAACTTGCAATAAGTCACGCACTTGGAAAAATTCCTTTGGTTTGTATTCCAAACAGTAAAGGAATAACAAATCTGTTCGGCAACAACTCTTTTCAATCAAGTGATATGAGTTTGACAAAAGGATCTTCCGTTTATCCCAATAAACTCCTTTGTCAGGTTCTTAGATCTATCCAATAACAACTACCAAAGTAATTGTTATGACTTTGCAATCAATACTTCAAATCACAAAGAAACGTATTGATGCCAATCTACTCAACTAATCAATCTAGATTATCACAAAGATAAACCGATTATAGTTGGATCACCAGCCGATCAAGTTTTGTGCACACCAAAGATTATGAACCCAAATCAGAAATCTTCTTCATCTTCAAATCTTCTTAGATCTTCAATAAACACCTGCACACAATCAACTTGAATCTCTTGTGATCAGTCACACACAGAACGAAGTATGTTAACAATGGACTATCACAAGACGTCTTTAGATCTACAAACAGTCTAAAGATCCCGTCAAAACTTCGATCTAGTTTGAGTGAATCTTATATCAGAAGAGAAGATTCTCAGGCATAATCCAAAGATTTGCAATGAATAACAATACCAATAAGCCTAGCGATTTCCCTTTCGATGCATAACACAAGTTTATGAATTGTACTTCCTTTAAACGAATGTAAAAACATTGTTTCCTAGGAAAAAATCTTCACCCATACCCATACATAATCACAATAGCATTCATACGATTATGTCGATGTCTTATATACGAAGTTCAAAAGATAGACGTTATACTTCGTATTGTAATTCCTTAATACTATATGTAACTAGAGTATAATCATACACCGCACGACTTGAAAGATGCGTTAGGAATGAAACAGTTCAAGTCAAATTTTACTAACCTTAAGTGGAAGGATGATGTCGTCGTTGTAGTTCTTTACTTCTTCATATTCTTCAAGTCTTCACGTAATACTTGTAAGTCTCATATCCTAGTAACTTTCTAGCTAACCTATACGAAGTTGACTCTAGTAAATAATCAAGCGGCTATTTAAATGAGTTTTGATTCACTAAAATATGACAACCAAACTTGACATACCAACGCTTGGTGGGTTCAACCGAGCTATGCTCTAACAATCTCCCCCTTTGTCAATTTTAGTGACAAAACTCTTACAATCATATGGATAAACAAATTACAAAAATTCATTATACATACGCTTGATTCCAAGTTTCAACAGCACAATAACCTGTATACATACAAACCATAAAATGTCGTTGTTGACATTATAATAACAAAGCTAATACCCCCACCCCTAAAGGTAAGATAGGTAGATTTTCAATCCGCACGTCTTTGTTATTCCCTTTGTAGTTAAGATAACCACAAGTATCAATATGATATGTTACTCCCCCTTAGTCTATGCTTTACTCTTTCGTTAGATATAACGTTTAAGCACCATTGTCCTTTCCTTAGTGATACCAAATCGCTTGTTTACTCCGTATATTTCTCCCCCTTTTTGTCACAAAATTACAAAGGTACGAGCAAATAAAGGAAAAACCGAAAGGATCTTACAAATCTCAAAAGACTTGCAAAACCTATAAGAGTTAAGCACGAGGGTTCCACACACCATTTTTGATAACCAATTTAAAAACCGAAACGACAAAGTAATTTTGTTTTGATATGTTACCAAGGAAACAATTGCCCGAAGAAATTTTCCCTAATAGTTTAGCAAACCAAAAATAGACTAAGCACCTTAGTTCTTTTGCTAAACCGATTGTACAAATACAATCGCTTGTTCGATAAGACCAAAATAAAGATCAGAATTAACTTTATTTCTCTCATCAGGTTCTAATTATTCAAATAATAACTTAGATCTTTCACTTTTAAACAAGACAAATACTAGGTTAGTTAACTAGCCTTTCTTGTTAAGGCATTCGATTAGACTTGAATAACCGAAACCTCCACTTTGATAAGTCTAACTAAGATCAGAATTAACTTAGTTTATCTTATCCGGAATCCAATTGGACTAAACAATTGATCCCGAAAATCCTTTTGTTAATCCATAAACAATTCATACAAACCAAATAAATCAACTTGCACAATTATTTACCTCAACCGGAAGCAATTGAAACAATCATAGATAATATAGTACCGCAATTGCACCGAAATTTTGTAAGCCTAAACAATTGATACCAAACCAATAAAGCAAGAAAACAATAGTTTTTCTTAACCGGAAACAATTGAATCACACACACATCCATACACAAATAATGGAATAAACATCAATTGTACCTAAATTTTGTTAAGCAAAAGCAATAAATATATGCAATAAAATCAGGCTTTTCTTAAACAGGAAAACGATTAACTAACAAATTCGTTACCTCAAATTCCGCATCCTCTTCTCCCCTTAAGATATGACATTAAGCGCCAGTTCAAGATAGAACTCTCCCCCGTCTTTGTGTCATCCTCCAGCCAAAACAAAAGAACAACAACAAAGAGCAACCTTTACCAGAGAAAGGTTGAAAATCGGTTTTAACTAATGCGATGCAAAAGGTGAAACCCCGAAACACATATGCTTTTATGCTAAACCAAAAACGATTCAACATATTGTGACTTTTTCACATATTAGTTTCAATCGGAACCCCTTATGATCCTTTGATAAAGCCTACCAACATGGGCTAGAACTCAATCCCGCTAAATCAAAAAGTCACCCAAACCCTAAAGGTTCACACAATATGAGATCAAATATTAAGGTTATGAAAACAGAAATCAAACATCCAATAACATAAATACAATACACCATAAATATTCAACAAAGAATCAAGTATTGCAATTACCTATATCTTGTAGGGAATTAAATTGCGAAACCAACGCAAAAAAGAATGAGGTCATTCCAAGTTCGGACGAAGAAGTTATGGGCAAAACAATTTTACACTCCTTCGTATGGACCTATCACTAGGATCGGTTACAAAATCACTAGTAGTCACTAGGATCTGTTACTTGTGACGGATCACAACACTAAACTGTTTTTGACATAACTTTTGCATACGATGTCCGAATTCAGTGATTTTTGGCTCGTTTTAACCATAAAAACAAGAGCTACACATATATGATCAGTAGATATCAACATCATAAACTCAAAATTACCGTTTCTATCAAAAGATCAAATATAGATAGAGAAAGTATAAGTATAAAAGAAAATAAATCTCCCTAAAGATGTTAATTAGTCATATAATAACCGAGAGATCATGTGCTCAGTTTCAAGTGCTTCCTCACCCTTTAAAATATTTAGCACAAAGGTGAGAATGCACATTCCAACACAACTAGGTTGTGTTGAGTTGATCCTTGTCTTGTTCGTCACGAGTGACTAAGACAGAATCATCATTCTTGACCTCTTGGTTGGTTTGTTTTCTCTTGTTCCATCTCTTGTTTTTCTTATTTGACTTGTGATGAAGAGTGACATTATCACAACGTTCACTAGTACAAGAGATTTCAGACATGATGTCTTTCTTTAGTCTTTCAAGAAAACTTTTATAATTATTGTCACCAACAATTAACAGCTGAGAGCCATTCTTGTGACTAAATTTTGGTCCCTTCTCGGCTATGGAGGAATTTGGGACCCATTTAGAGTTGGGTTTTGCAGGAGCAGCTTTCTCCTTCATACCATTAGGATCATTGTCCTTTTGGATATTTTGCGAAACAACCTTTCTCCAATTTGGAACATCAGATCTTTTCTTAGTATTTGCAAAGTTATATCTTTTTCTATAATTGGGTCTTTTATAAGATGTCCTTATTGAGCGATGAGCAAAACATGATTTATTATTATTATTATTATTTTGCCTAAACTTTGGACAATATCGATCTGAGTTCCTTTGGGGAGCAATCTTAGCCAATTCGTTTGATACAAAGGAAAGTGCATCCTGCATCTTATGAATATTGCATCCCCATTGGAAGTGCCCTTTATTACCACAATAATAACAATGCTTAGAAACATACGAAGTATGAGTTTTAATGTTACCTTTTTGTGGATCCGCTTACATTGGAGCTCGACGATTTTTCTTCTTCTTCTTCTTGTCTTTGTTCAACGTTTTTGCTTTCTTCACATTAGCAGAAGTGCTCTATTTGATTTCCTCACTTGACGAGTCTGGTAGAACACCATTCTTAGGCTTGTCTGGATTTACTTCTTTACAAGAAATAGTATCATTTTTGACATCAGTGGAAGCCTCTGGTTGAGAAGAATTTGCAGCTTTAACAAATTTTACCTCTTTGCTAATATTTGAAGCATCTATTCCCTTATAGCCCAATCCTCGTGTATCACGATGATTTCTACTTGCTTCTAACATTGAGGTTAAATTGTTTGAGCTATCATTGAACTTTTTCAGGTTCAAATTTTCTTCTTCCAATATCTTGATTTTATCAAGAGCACTAGCTAGATCAGCCTTAAGGAATTTTTCTTGTGTAGGATATTCACCTTCTTTCTCTTCAAAATTATTTTGTTGAGAGTTAATCCTTGCATCAGATTCAACAAGTTTCTCTTCCAACAAATGTACTTTTTCAAGAGCCGCATCACGATCTTTCTTAAATAATTCTGTTTGAGAAAGACAAGCACATACTTTGTCTTTAAGACTCTGTATTTGTTGTGATAAATTTTTATTTTAGCAAGTTATGCTCTTCATCGAGATTTTCAAACTTTAAAGTTAAATCTCGTTCTCTTTCAAGTGCTGAAACAAGTTCATTAGAACAAGTAAGAAATTGTTTGCTCAATTCCTTTAGTTCGGATGTTTTACACTTGATCTTTCATCAGAAATCTCAAGCATATAACTCAAAAAATATCGTCATCAAAAAGAGACTTTTCAGAGTCTGAATCATTGATTGCGAATACAGGGCTTAGCTTAATCTCGTCTGGAGAACCTTCAGACTTATTCTCAGAAGAGCAAGTAGAACTTGATGAAGAAGCCCCTTTTAAACATTTCTTAAAATCAAAACTTACAATGTCTTATGATACGTTAAACTGAGTCTTTCTTTAGTTTTCGCTCTCGCTTAACTTTACTTTTACTCATGTCTTATAGGTTGGATCGCATCAAACACAGATTGTTAGATCTTTTCGTGTTTGCCTGCTCTGATACCAATTGAAAAGACGAGGGTACCAAAATATACCTCAATCTAGATTATCACAAAGATAAACCGATTAAAGTTGGATCCCCAGCCGATCAAGTTTTTTGCACACCAAAGATTATGAACCCAAATCAGAAATCTTCTTCGTCTTCAAATCTTCTTAGATCTTCAATAAACACCTGCACACAATAACCTTGAATCTCTTGTGATTAGTCATACACAGAACGGAGTCTGTTAACAATGGATTGTCACAAGACGTCTTTAGATCTACAAATAGTCTAAAGATCCCCGTCAAAACTTCGATCTAGTTTGAGTGAATCTTATATCAGAAGAGAAGATTCTCAAGCATAAACAAACTAGGTACAATCAAAGTTCAACAACTGTTAGTCAATCAAATCAATCGAAAACTAATAATAAACTGCAATTATCTAGTTTCCCACCAACGGTACTCGTAGAGCTTCCCAATCCCAAAGAAGTCTTTAAAACGAGCGGTCGTAAGAGATTTCGCCTAATTAGGGTACTTTCCTCTCCGAATAGACGGCTCTACCAGTAACAACACAACTAGGTAGTTTTGTTGGCTCTGAAGATTAGTTTGCTTGAAATGCAAACTTCAATATTTATAGACCAAGGAAGTTTGGACACCAAGGAATTTCCAAAACCGAATATTCTCAAAGATATGCAATAAGGGCAAAAACGGTTTTCATAATTCCTGGAAATGCACTATCCAAATAATGACCGAAATCTCAGTAGAAAATATCCAACTAGTAAATGCACATTACTAATTTTTATTTTCTAAAGATATGCATTTTAATTGCTGGAAATTAAAAGAATATAAAACTAAAAACTTTAATTAAATGATTCTCAATTTATTTCGATCCGGGATTCTCCTTTAGCTATTAAGGAATATCTTTGAACAATAAAAGATAAGAGTTACTGCACATGTTCAAAGTATGTCGATATCTTTACTTTGTAAATCCTTTTTCATATTTACAATCTTGGAACCGATTTGCCACACTTCCAAACAAGTTTAGAATTGGTTCATCTGACTTCCAAGAACTATGTGATTGATTATCCTATCAAATCACCAATCATGGGTTCACACGGTTCTACCAAAACAAGTTTCGGTTCTACCTCCATGTGGGTACTAGGATCGGTCACACTAGCTTTCCAAAAATTGGTTGACTAGGTACTAGGATCGGTTACCACATATATATGGTATCTAACTTGTATTCGGCTGCACAAGTCATGGGATCGATTACCAATCACTAAGATTTTTTTGCACCTCTTACAAGGATCGATTCCCCTACTTGTGATCGATTGCACCTCTTACTAGGATCGGTTCCCAATGTCTAGAGTTGGTCATACCAATTACAGTAAATCGATCATACCATCTCAGGTGATTACTTAAGATCGGTTTCACTAATAAAAGTCATACCAATACAAAAGTCAGGCTTTGTGAATAGTTTTACCAAGATACATAAACAAGTTATGAGCGGTTATACTAAACACACATATTGGTAATCCAAAGATTTGCAATGAATAACAATACCAATAAGCCTAGCGATTTCCCTTTCCAATTCATAACACAAGTTTATGAATTGTACTTCCTTTAAACGAATGTAACAACATTGTTTCCTAGGAAGAAATCTTCACCCATACCCATACATAATCATAATAGCATTCATACGATTATGTCGATGTCTTATATACAAAGTTCAAAAGATAGACGTTATACTTCGTATTGTAATTCCTTAATATTATGTCTAACTAGAGTATAATCATACACAGCTTCGCAGTTATGTTTTCAATATGCACGACTTGAAAGATACATTAGGAATGAAATAGTTCAAGTCAAATATTACTAACCTCAAGTGGAAGAATGATGTCTTCGTTGTAGTTCTTTACTTCTTCACATTCTTCAAGTCTTCACGTAATACTTGTAAGTCTCATATCCTAGTAACTTTCTAGCTAACCTATACGAAGTTGACTCTAGTAAATAATCAAGCGACTCTTTAAATGAGTTTTGATTCACTAAAATATGACAACCAAACTTGACATACCAACGCTTGGTGGGTTCAACCGAGCTATGCTCTAACATCTTGTTTCGCTACCATACGATTAAGATTATTGTGAGGTGATTGATATTACTAGGCTGTTCTTCGGGAATATAAGTCCGGTGTATCAATTGGCATGTTCACCTTGATTTATCAAAAGACGGAACAAAACTCATAGGTATTTCTGTGGGAGACAAATTTATCTATTCAATAGACTTTTCTGTGTGAGACATATTGATTTATCAAGTCTTCGACTTTGGGTCGTAACAACTCTTAGTTGTGGGTAGGATCAGCTAAGGGAATCAAGTGCCTAGAGTCCTGCCGGGATTAAGAGGCATAAGGAATGTGACTGTACCTTAATGTTGATGGTGGATTTTCGGCAAGCGCTAAAATCGTAAAATCATGATACTACATGTTTCTGGCCCGGCTTCAGGAATTTATGTGACAATTCATATTTTATGATCCATGAACCATTTCACAATCTATGACTGAGCGAACGTTCCTCTCAGAGCTATGATGAATATGTTTATCGAAAGGCCTCTCAGCTGAGCTTTCGATGCTTCACACATTTCATCGTCACCTCTACATAGAATCAAAATGATTCGGCGGCTCCTAGATATATTGCATGCTAGTATAGAGCCTAACGCCTTCAGGACGTCACGTTGCTCGTTGTTCCCTGACTACGTAGAGACCGTGTGTAGAATCTCTTAATGATTGGGCTGCTCCTAAACTTCAATTATCTCATATCTCAATTCTGTAAACAGGTTAATTCTAGCGTGTCATTCATCAACTGAATTCCTAAAAAATAATCTATTCTATCTCATTACTCTGTTTCATAGCTGATCCTCAGTGGATTCCATGTATTAATAATAGATACTCAACTCATTTTATTACTCCATTACATGACCGACTAGGCTTCTCACGTCAAAAATTAAAATATTATTATTTTAATATTCTCAAAATATTGGTCGCACGAGCAAAGTTCTACCTGCTCATTCGAGCAAAATTGAGAGTTTCAGTCAAGATCAAACTCTTCTGAAAATCCAAAATATTGCTCAAACGCGCACCAGAAAATACCAAAATTCTCAGGACTGAGACACGGACAATATGGTGACACGGGCATGCCACCTTGACCGACCAAGGTTGGTCATTATGCTTGCAAGGAGCCGGTCCCACACATATTCATAATTTTGACCTAATTAGTTCTCAACAATTCATATTGGGTCCAAACTTTTTCCAACCAACTTGGAATTTGCTCAATCGACCACCAGCTAGTCCCACGACCACCAAGGGCTTGTCCCATGACCCCTTGGCCGGTCCTCATCTCTCCATAATTAGGTTTTATCACCTAACGCTCAGACGACCACTATTTTAATAAATGATTAAACCAGCATTTAATCATCCTTTCACCAACTGGTCAACAAAGGACGTTGGTGCGTGCTCACTGGAGCCCCTGGGCGCTACATGGTCGGCCATCATCCCATGTAGCTGGTCCCTCCTTAACTCTGTGATTTATTTTCAGTAAATCATCAATTGATCAGCAAATGATCAAAATTAGGGTTTCGAACTGAATGCTCTGCAAATCATAATTCTGAGCAGTTTTAAACACTAATATTTTTATGTTAATCCAGCAATCAACATCTTAAATTAATTATATAATATTCGGTCCAGTTACCAATACTTTAATTAATATTTTATTTGGTCATGCTACCAATAGTTCATCAAACGAGCAATATTTTCTCAGACAAGGAATATTGATTCAACTATCAATATTCAGTAATTTATCAAATGAGCAATATTTGCTCAAACAAGGAATATTGATTCAACTATCAATATTCGGTAATTTATCAGATGAGCAATATTTGCTCAGACGAGGAATATTGATTCAACTATCAGTAATTTATTAAATAAGCAATATCTGCTCAGACGAGCAATATTTGCTCATACAAGGAATATTGATTCAACTATCAATATTCAATATTCAGTAATTCATCAAACGAGCAATATTTGCTCAAACGAGGAATATTGATTCAACTATGAATATTCAATAATTTTACTCAGACGAGCAATATTTGCTCAGAGTATTAATATTGATTCAACTATCAATATTCAACAATTCATCATCCGAGCAATATTTGCTCAGACTATCAATATCCATTATGTTGATTAATTTATCAACATCATTCATTCGAGAACTATACGTCCCAGCAGGCATGTTTAATCCATGAATCATAGAGCATTCGGCAATCATGCTCGACTGAATAATACTTAGACTCATCGTCTAATCAAGTCAACGACTGACTGATCAAATACACGTCTACCTTGCAGACTCCACATTCGTGAGACATTAATCACGTCACATGGGGGGGGGGGGGGGATATTAATTAGGGTTTTGGTCTGGCGGCCTATGGCACGTGTGTTCATCCACGATGAGAAATGTGAGTTAGTCGTTCAAGCAGTTGAGGGAGTTAGAAATGTGAGTTAGTCTCCGCACGACTTGGAACTGGTTAAACCATGATTTACCACTTTCCCACTCTTTCATTCGAGCAACCGTCACACTTACTAGAGATCAATGTGTCTACATTCTAGCAATATAAATAAGTTTATGAATCCACGATTGACAACAAGATTGGTCTGACAGAAAATGCTCGTCTAACCAAGAATTCTCATCAACTCTCAGCAGAGCAGAATTCAATCAATCAGTCAGAACTTATTCGAACCCAGCTATTCACTTGCAGAAACCTACAACACATTCACATTCCTTTAGGACGGAGTCCCACAGACTGATATCTCGAACTCAAAGCACTCCCGTGCAGTGCATCTGTTTGAGGTTAAGCAGTTTGCTCGATCGAGGAGTCCCGTCCGCACATTTATATCTTTACTTTCCTAAAAAGCCACCAAATTGTTTTGCCCCATCAACAGATTGGCGACCACAGTGGGATATCATTCTATCGGTTGCAATCTCAATTCTCACAAAGATGGTCGGTCTTAGGTCTGGTTCAGTTACCAATCCGGGTTCAACACCCAACTTTAATATTGCAAGTTCTAGTGGTACTGCCACTGCAAGTACTACTCCTCTCAATGTTGCAGGATCTAGTGGTGCCGCTAACACCACTCCTCCGGCCATCAATGTCACTCCACAAGTTACTACTACTCCTCCGAGTGCTGGTGCTCCAGTGATCACTCTTGTCAATGTTGCAAGCAATGCTACTGGCACTATTAACAATCCACCTACTAGCGGATCTCTTGAAGAAACCAGCGGAAATCAGCCTACCATAGTTGATCTCATGAAGGTTCAGACTGATATGGAGGCAACACAGAAAGAGTTGTACACCTATCTCAAGACTCTGACAGATAAGCTGTCGTCTAAGCAAACTCAGCTCCAACGCTAGTCAGACAAAGGAAGGGCTAAGGAAACATCCTCAACTGCTAATCCTGAAATCTCCCCAATCCACATCGTGGAAGATGATGAAGTCTGCAATGATCCACCGGCAAGGGAATCAGCAAGTTTCATCACTCGAGAAGATTTTTAGCCCTTTCTAGAGGATCGTGGAAAAGACAAGACATCATCTGTCCATCGTCACCAACATTCATATCCTTCTACTATACAGAGAGTTGCTCTTCCGAAAGGTTATACTTCTCCAACATTCACGCTTTATGATGGAACAGGCAATACTCGAGAACATGTCTCTCGATTCTTGGAATCATTGGGCGAGCATGAGTACAACCATGTTGTCCTCTTGGAGGAGTTTTCAAAATCCTTAACCGGCAGAGCATACACATGGTACAACAACATCGCACCAGGAAGCATTACTAGTTGGGGAGAATTGGTTAATGCTTTCTGCAGAAAGTACTTCTTCGTTTCAGAACAGGTCACCCTCTCAGACCTGGGAAGAATGTTTCAGATGAACAATGAACATCCCAATGATTATGTGAAAAAGTTTAGAGTCCAAGCTTTTTCATGATCCAAATGTCACTGAATAACAACTCGTAGACTTGTGCATCAATGGAATGATCCCTGTCCACGGATCTTTACTAGAAAATCTCTGATTCCAGACTTTCTCAGAACTTCATGAAGCATCCAAACGATCAGTGATTACTGCACCTGCTTTACTGGAAAGAGAAATGCAAAGGTCGAGGAACCTCGTAGCAGCCGATGCCTGGTCAACAATCAGTACAATCTCCAACCTTCAATAAACGTTGTTGCTAAAAGGAATGAAAGGAAAGCCGAGCCACAGCATCAGAGCGCTTCTCCAACATCCCAGGCTCATCTGAAGGCGCAAAGAAAAGATAACAATCCTGAAATGCACAAACCTCGACCCAGCATCAATGAACAGGGAAATAATCAGACAAACTCAATCTTCCCTCTTCTCATTGAAGAAGTGATCGAGTTACTGGAAGTCTGGGTTCAAGATGGTGCAATCAAATTGTCGTTCATCAGGAGAGAGCAAACTGAAGAAGAAATGGAAAATCCTAGGTACTGTCGCCTTCAAAGGTTCATCAATCATCCAACAAGTGACTGCAATATTTTGAAGCACATCTTCAAAGAGAAGGTTGAGACATAATAGCTTCAACTGGGGACTGAAGGAGTACACGGAACCCTCTACCAATCAAGACCTTCACTCTTTATGAACAACCTATCAAAAAGGCAGTTCAATCCTTGGTCGAACATATATGTGAATTACTCTATCTGTTGAAGTCACAGAGGAGAGACATGTTCACAGCACTGAATCACATCGTGTCAGCAAGTCCATTCCGGAAATACTTCATGAGCCTCCAGTCACAGACAAAGAGATGTACAACTGGGGACTGTTTATCACAGTCAATCTCAAAATAAACGAATTTGGGAGAACGTTGATCGATGCTGGCACCTCTATCAACATTATTCCTTGAAAACCCTTAGAGTGGCAGGCATCACTCAACAAGAAGCTACTCATGCTCTCATCTAAATCAGAGACCATGAAGGAACACTCAGAGATGCTTATGGCTACATCACTCTCAAGGTGAAAATAGGTTCGACCTGGACAGAGACCAAGTTTCACATAATTAGGAAGATCCAAGATATGACACAATCCCCAGATGAGCATGGATCCACGCTGAAAAGATGACTACTGACAAAGCGTCTTTGGTTGTACATCTCTCCAACAAAGAAAGTTCTGATCCATAAGATTTGGCGGACGTTCCATCATCAGAATACTTGGAGGAATTTTGAACTTTGGCGAGGTTGAAACAAGAACCTTCAAAAGATGCTTAGACATTCATTAAGAGGTTCCGCTCTCAGGCAAGTCTCATTCCTCCCATGTCTATGTCATTTATTTCCTCACATGTTATCCTAGCATGGGGACTCAATTCTGCTAGCAACTTTGCTATTGCAAGACGTTATGAATGGGTAGCTTCACCACATTAATATTTTACCAAGTGGTTAAATCTGACACCTCTCTGAATCGAGCATCTCACTGAGACATTCATTACTGAGATGATGTCTAAGCATAGAAAAGAACACTTTGGGCGTTTCTCCATATCCTTGCAGGAGTGTCCATGTGTGCCGAAAAAAATCTGATGTTTGCACAAGTGTTGAATCCCACTAGCGCAATGAAAGGAATGCTGAATCAATAGAAGATACTCTGGATCGAGACGGTCAAGCCTAAGACATTCGACACTTAAGAGGTGTGAGGCTTCAAGGCTCAAGCAGCCAAAGTTTGAAGCATTTAGGATTTTCTTAACTTATCCGTTATTTTCAATTCCTCCTTGCATTAAGTATTTATCAAACCAAAAGAAAATCCCTACAACTGTCAATCACCTACTTCTCCAAGGCCAATTGAAAGTCAAAAACCTCTCATCTCTGAGTGCTACATTCTTCAGAAGCCTTCAAAATGTACTCCCAATCAAAAAGTACACCTTCGATAATGGCGCATCTGGCTTCAGCACAAATATCTCGATGATGACACACTGATTCAACACCAGCACGATCAAAGTGTAACTGAACTACAATCGTTAAGTCTTCACTATCTCCATGACAAGACTTCTGAAGAAGATGCAACATCATTCTTCCATGGATGGCACAAACTCCTTCAATACATATGTTTTGCTGAATAGATGAACATCTCTGGCATGCACTTGGGGACTTGATCTTATTGGAAAGATCAATTCAGTATATATATTTGAATAAATGTTATCCACATAACAAGTTATTGCAACCTTATGTGATTCCATAAAACGTCATCAATAGAACCTCTCTGCATCACCTTGCACGGCCAAGGAACTTTTTCTCCTCACCGATCACATCCAGAATGAAGACCACTGCTGCTATCTACCGCAACAACGTCGACTCACTGACGAATCAAGTTTACAGTAAAGTCATAGTGTTCAGGAGAATTCGGGTTGAACTCCCAGTACACCTTTATCTTAGAGAATCTCAACCCACCAACTAGTTCGTGAATGTAAAGGATCACTGGATGGAGGAGCAAAGACTATGTCGATAATCATGGTTTTAGCCTTTTCGGTCTCTGAAGCAACTCAGACATAAGTATCTACATCAACAAGGATATTTGGAGGAACTCGATCCATGGTCTCAGCATCAACAAGAATGTATGGAGAAAATTCAATCGTGATCTCAGCATCAACAACGGTCTCAAGAGCAACATCCTCAATCCTCATGACAGGGCTTCATCAACTAACCATTCTCTGAAGTGTTACTCGATGAAGCGGACTTCTCCAAGCACTAATGATTCATATCAAGATGTGTAGACATGAAAACATGTTCACATGAAAGTCTTCCCAAATCTTGCACGATGGGCGGGCACAATCCAAAGTCTTCTACAAGATGTTCTCATCACTTCTACAAATGAGATACAACACACTTCAGGTCATGGGTTTACAAAAACGTACCAATGGGTGAGGAATGGGACAATGCTTCCTCAACGAAAGATGTTCGTCTATGTATCTTCTACAACATACCAAAAGTGCACATCAATCGGACATACGAGCAGAAAGATATGGCTTCCACACTCATGTTTATGGAATCTGAAAATTTGCACGGGATTACAAGTTATGAATGTGCATGCGTCATTGAATGCCCTAGACATCTCCAAACTGAAGGATTATTTTTGCATATGATTCCTCAGTCTCTTATCTTCAAAAGTTGGGGTCAAGCACCAAATTCCGACGTCGTATGAGGTTCCTAATGCTTCCAGAGCATACAACATGCAAGCAGCAAGTCTTAGACGGGATTCATAACCTTCAAAGTTAATCGGTGTCCACCAGGTCTTTCCACTAAGTCCTTCATCAAGGTACCTCCAACTTCGACCACCTAGGTCTTTACATAGAAAAACTTGTGGGTTCAACCGAGCCACGCTCTAAAAGCTATCATCAGTCACCCGAGTCAACTAACATTCGACCAAGATAACATGTAATTTACCGGTCTGAGCGAAATGAGTCAGCCACCGAGTCTGATGGTCTAACTCGGCCTGAATCGACTGAGTCAACTCACTGAAAAGAAAGTCTAACATAGTTTCCCCTGCATGTTGCTGATTTCAGGCCATAATTTCAGGACATTTCTTTAGGTCCATTACTGCACAATTCATACATTCATAAAGGCTCAAACCAATCTTCTAACTTTGCACAATTCTGCAATCCATTTATTAACCAAATTCCATCTTACTTTCTCCTTTCCTATTCTGAACCGTAAATATATTTCCCTGCAAGCATAATCATTCAACCCCCCACCCCCACACACACCAATTCAGTCACGACACAAACAATCTTTAGAATTTCGACATCTTTACAACACCAATACAAAAGCAATTATCTTCCTTAGCAACTCTATCACTAGAATTCAAATGCAAAACCCACTCTCCAAAATCCACGTCTAAAATCAAAAAAATGAAACCACAATAGTTGACAACCACCATCTTCTCACACTAACAGACTTCATTATTCACCCATGCTTGATATCTTGAAACAAATCAGTCAATAGCACAACAACCTATTCATCCCAAATTTATTCTTTTAATCACTTTGACACCAACAAACTCTAATTACGACAATAACCCACTTCACTGAATACCCATAATCTCCATCATGAACAAAACAAAACAAAACAAAACAAAACAAAACAAAACAAGATACAATAGACAGACATTGATTAATCAAGTTAACCCAATGATCAAATAAACCCATTTTTTAAAAAACTTTCTCAAGAAAAGAACATTCAGATTTATCATAGGCCTTAGACATGTCATGCTTTATATCAACAAAGCCATCTTTCTCTTTATGATGATTAACAATATAAATAGCTTCATTGGATAAGAGAATGTTATCAGAAATACTTCTTTTCGGGTAAAAGGCATTCTGATATTTTTGAGTTACCAGATTGTCTATAAAGGGTTTTAGTCTATTGGCCAAAGTTTTAGACAAAATCTTGTAGATGAAATTACACAGACCTATGGGTCTATATTGAGGTACCAGTTCAGCTAGGAAAGCTTTAGGAATCATGACAATGTTGGTATGGTTAAACACTTTGGAAATATGCCTTGTTCTGAAGCAAGTTTGTGTCATATCAACATCGGCTTTTCCCATAATGTCCCGGTGCTTCTGATAGAACAAACAAGTAAAGCCATGAGGTTCTGGGGCTTTCTTCCCTCCTATTTGGAAAACAACATTGTTAATCTCATCAACAACAAGGTGAGGGTTAAGATGAAGGTTATCCTCCTCAGAGAACTTCACAGGGAGTTATGGGAGAATTTCATCATTGTACTGTTGAGGATTAAAAGAGTAGAGTGTTTTGAAATAATCAACAAATGAGTTTCTTATACTATCCATATCAGTTAAGGTAGTACCGGTAACATCTTTAATCCAACTGATGGTAATTCTCGTCCTTCTGAAAATAGTAACTTTATGAAAATATGAAGAATTTTTATCTCTTTCCATGATTTGCACCTGTCTGGATTTATCCTCCCAGTATAATTCCTCAAGATTGTACAGATATTCTAATCTGTCTCTGAGTCTAGAGATATAGCTAGAGTCCGTTGGGTTGGAATTTGAATTTCAACTAACTCATCTCTGGTAGTAGTGTTGTTAGTTTGAATATTATCAAATGAGGATTTGTTCCAATCTCTTGGGCCTTTTTTTTAGTACATAAGAGTTTAGTTTTTTAATTTATAGGCTGGAGAACCCGCAACACTGACTGACCAACAACTAGCTATAATATCCCTACAAGTTGGATCTTCAATCCGCATAGCCATAAAGTGATTACGCATACAAATTTCTTCAATATTAAACCCAATACGCATAGGACAGTGGTCAGAAAAGTCTCTAGGCTAATTATTAATACAAAGATTATGAAATAAATATTCAGCAATTTGATTTATCAAACATCTGTCAAGTCTCTCAAGAATAAGTTTAGACCAAGTGAATCTTGCTTCGTATTTGACCAAGTAAATCTTGGACCAGAGTAACCAGGACCATGCAAAGCAGACACATTACAAAAATTCATAAGATAATAAAAATCAGTATCATCAACCTCTAAGCCATCATTCTTATCTTCTTTTCCTAACAAAGCATTGAGGTCACCTACAAAGAAAACTGGTTCACTAGGGGGAGTAGATGGAAATTGGCATTGACTATCCCAGAAGGTTTGTCTAAGACTGCTATCAAGTTCACCATATATTAAGTGGATATGGAAAACCTTTGAGTGATTTATATCATTAGTCGTGACATAGATGCCCCTAGAGCTGGAGGATAAAATGTTAAGATCAATTTCTTTTATCCAGGCCAGGACGAGACCACCACTTCTTCTAACACATGGGACATTAAAGTACAAGGAAAACCCATATTCCTTAATTTTCTAGCTGCAATATCATTTTTAATTTTAGTTTCAGCAAAGAAAACTATATACCATTTGGTATTTTTGAATAAGAGATTGAGTTATTTGTTAGCATATTTTTTTCATTTGCCATGCACATTCCAGTAAAGCATATTCACATTATTGACCGGATGATTAGAGACAGGTAATGTAGACTTCTTGGCAGAAAAGGAGGTAACATAAAAGAATTTGCCTGATTAGTTTTACCACACAGATGAGATCCTTGGGCGTCATTCAAATCCAGATTGCCATCCTCATGAAGAGAATCATTGCGGACACCATTATTGGCTGAAGAATTACCAGTATGCTTATTAGCTTTAATTCGTTTTTTAAGCTCGACTCTAGGATTAATCTTTCATTTAAGATTATAAAGAGCATAATGTTATACTACAAGAGATACTGTTAGAGCACTGCTCGGTCGAACTCGCAAGCGTTGCTATCTCAAGCTTGTTTGTCAAGTTTACTTGATCAAAACTATATACTTAATTTCTAGTCTACTTATAGCTATGTCTCGGATTAGGATAGAATATGTAGTTGAGCTGTAGACTTCACGGCGTTCACCAATTGAAGAAGAACATCTACTGAGGAGCTTGGAGGAACTTCATCAACAAAATGTATGTGGATGCTATAACTTATCTATCACTCAGAAGTTTATTCTATTCTATCTTCTAATGAGACTAAGTCGTATAGCTACATAGACTTTTACATTATACACATTTGATATTTCGAGTCGATTTTATCTCGCTTATCTATTTCTCCAAATATGTGTTGGAAGCTTTTTGCTTTAACTATGTTCATCGTATTCTCGACGAGTTTAGTTGGAAACAATCTATTTGTTGGAAACTAAATGTTAAGTAAAAAGATGATCAGGTGAAAATTACCTTGAACATATTACATGATTTGTGTGAGAAAATCATTTGATGTTAACTTGGGAAGATTCGTATTGATCATTCGGTCATTTGAAAATTACTTGAAGCTAATGGTATGTGAGAGATTACAAGTGTCGTCTTCTAAGGATGTTTCAATGATTGAAATGAGAGTTTAGAACAATTACCTATTTCTAGATACAACACGGTATGCATACCTAATATGCGAACTGTATTGGTATAATTCAGGCCCGGGAACCTTGTTTGCGTACCTAGTATGCGAACGGTTTTACCCGTAAGTTCCGGGAACCTAGTATGCAAATGGTTTTACCTGAGTTAGGTCCGGGACGGCTGTTTGCGAACGGCTTGACATGCCAAAGTCCGGAGTTTCTGTTCGCGTACCTGGTTTGCGAACACAGTGGTTAAGTTCTAAAATTAGTAATGTATGATTCTCATACTCATGTATTATAACATTTATGAATTAAGGAATGCAATTTTTGCAAACCATGACTTAATGTTCATGAATTGATTCTTGTATAAGTTCTTTGTAAGATTACGAATCATTCCGATTTTGTTTCAATTTGTTCATATATATTTCTATGAGATAGTTGTGTTAGAGAATTGCTCGGTCGAAATCGCATGCGTTGCTATCTCAAGCATGTTTGTCAATGTTAGTGATCAAAATTATAAGTCTTGATTTATAGCCTATTTATAGATATCTCAGACTAGGACATAGATAGTGTAGTTGAGCTTAGATTTCTCGGCGTTCATCATTTGAAGACGAAGAACTACTAAGGGGAGCTTGTGGAACTTCATCGATAAAAGGTATGTGGAGACTTGAACTCATCTATCACTTGGAAAGTCTATTTCTACTCTATCTCCTATAATTAAGACATAAGTCGTTTTACGATATAGTTTTCTACTATACACATTTGAGATTTCGAGCTGAGTATATCTCGCTTACATATTTCTCGAAATATGTGTTGGAAAGCTTTCGCTTTAGCCATGTTCATCTTTACTCGTGACGAAAGTCATGTTGACATTTCAATAACTTGAAAATTGCTTTGATGCTAATAGTGTGTGAAAACGGCTATTGCCATTATAGAAGAATGTTTCAATGATTGGAATGTAGAGTTGGTAATGTAACCATCTTTGGATATAAGCATATATAGTGTGTTCGCACATTAGTGTATAAATCCATAAACCGGGAGCCAAGTGTATGCATATGTGTGTATACGAAATTGGTGAAGGAGACAAGATAAGTATGCGTACCCGTACGCATACTGGCGGAAGTTTTCGAACCTAAAATATCTGCTGGGATTGGTAATTACAAACTCCTAAACTAGTCACCTTAAGTATGTGTACCCGTACGCATACTGGCGGGAGTTTTCGAACCGAGAATTTCTGCTGAGTTTGGAAACTTAACAAACTCAAAATCCGGTTGCTTAAGTACGCATACCCGTATGCATACTTAAGCTGGTTATTTTTATCAAATCGGTATGTTCATGAACTTAAACATTTAAATCTTAAGGAATGCAATCTTTGCAAACCGTGGCTATAATGTTCATGATTGATTCAAGTGAATCAAACCGATTTTGCTTCAATTGTGTTCTTGTATAATTCATGAGAATATAGCAATTGAACAACTCATTAACTAGTTTCATTTGAGTCATTTGAACTAGTTATGGTTAAGATGAATAAGGTTGATATGAGAGTAATCATATGGCTAACCTCGGTTAACTATTTGTGAACCAACATGGTGTACACGTTTAGGTACGGCTATATAAACCTAAATGAGGGTACATTTCATTTGTGTGTAACAAGCTAAGTTCGATCTAACGATTGAAAGATATTAGCTTGGTTGAATCAGGTTTTTCATCTAACGGTGATTATTGAATGCTTTTTTACCAAGGTAACTTGGATTGCAAACCGTGATTTGAAAACTATATAAGGGTTAGAGTTAAGATGAACTCTAGCAACTAGGAAACCTAATCCCCACACCTCCCGTGTGTTACTAATTGCATAACTAGAGTCGATTCTCCTTTAACCTTAGGTTTCTTCTCGAGACCCTGTAGGTTAACGACTTGAAGACTTCATTGGGATTGTGAAGCCAGACCCAACTATTCTCTTTGTAGTTGCGTGATCTGATCTTGCTGTTTCTATCGTGTTGAAAACAATTGGAATAATTGACTCGAGATTTTTTATCTCCGATAGGCAAGATAGAAAAGTAAGCATAAACATCTTCATCTTATCGTTTGTGATTCCACAATAACTTGTTTCGCTGGTCGATTAAGTTTATTGTGAGGTGATTGACAATACTATGCTGTTCTTCGGGGATATAAGTCCATTTTATCAATTAGTTCCTATTCACCTTGATTTATCAAAAGACGGAACAAAAACTCGTGGGTATTTCTATAGGAGACATATTTATTCAATCCTATAAACTTTTCTGTGTGATACAGATTTGTTTATCAAGTCTTCGACTTTGGGTCGTAGCAACTCTTGGTTGTGGGTTAGATAAGCTAAGGGAATCAAGTGCGTAGTATCCTGCTGGGATCAGAGACGTAAGGAGCGCAATTGTACCTTGAATAAGTGTGAGATTGATTAGGGTTCAACTACAGTCCAGTCCGAAGTTAATTTGTAGTAGGCTAGTGTCTGTAGCGGCTTAATACAGTGTGGTGTTCAATCTGGATTAGGTCCCCGGGGTTTTCTGCATTTGCGGTTTCCTCGTTAACAAAATTCTGGTGTCTGTGTTATTTCTTTCCCGCATTATATTTTGTTATATAATTGAAATATCACAGGTTGTGCGTTAAGATCAATCAATGTAAATCAACAACCAAGTAATACAACAATGTAAAGGTTGGATATTCTAATTGATTGACACTTGAACATTGGTATTTGGTACCGTTCAAGTAATTTCTCTTATATTCAATCGGGCTCGCAGATTTCTATACGAGATCGAGACAATACAACAATCAAAGTGTGATTACTTGATAATAGGTTCAGACTTAACCAAACTCTATAGGATCACTATCAAGTAATACGGAGTTAACATTTGTGTAATTTACTTTAAATTATAATAAGGGGGATTTTGTGTTTCCCCCTCAAAAGAGATACCTATTTTGCATTACCCCCTTTTTAAATCCCTAATTGGCAAAAACCCCTTTCGGTTAACTTTACCGTCACTATCGAGTTAAATGTGCATGTGCAGCACACGTGAGTGTCATAATATATGATTATAAAAATCCAAAATACCCTAAAAAAAATCCACGATCACCATTTTCATCACCTCCATGACCACCACCTCTGTCTTCACTCCGATCACCAGCATCCCCTCTTACAAACGGAAATCAGTTTCAGTAGTCAAAAAATTCTCAAGTGATAACGAATTCAATCGGAGAAGGGACAGTTTCTCATTCATTTTTCGGAACATAAAGACCCATCTTAATAAAATTAAACAAAAACTAACTCAAGCTTGGAGAACCCGATTCATACTGAAATTTTACATAAAATCCTTATAAACTGATACAAAACCGTAATCCCCAAAACCATAATGACTTCACCGTTTTCATTTCTTTGATTAGGGTGCAATGTACAAAGAACTCCAAAATCAGGTGGAAAATCTTTGCCTTTCCTCAATTGAAATCTTTACTTGCTGCCACTTATTAGAATTCAACCCAAACCCATTACAATCCTGACAGAACTCAATTACGCATCAATCGACGGTAACACCATTCTTCTTTCACTAATTAAATTTCTTGGGTTTGTTTTTTGAAAAACCCCAAATCCCAAATTGAAATGAAAGAGGGGGAGAAACAGTTACTACTGACGGTGATCTAAGCTAAAAAAAGAAAATCTAATGAATTTCGGAGAAGGATTCAATTTTGTTTAGGGAAGGAAAAGAAATTGCAGAAAAGGGACACTGGAAGAGAGAAAGGAGAAGACGAAGAAGTTATATGTTCACTTGCTCACGTGTAAAAATCACACATGCTAACTTAACTGTGCGTGGCAGCTGACTTAACAGATAGGGGGTTTTACAAATTAGAGATTTAAAAAGGGGGTAATGCAAAATAGGTATTTTTATTGGGGGGAAACACAAAATCCTCCTTATAATAACAACAATTATAATTGCGGAAAACAAAGTAAATGACACATCAAGATTTTGTTAACGAGAAAACCGCAAATGGAGAAAAACCCTGGGACCTAGTCCAGAATTGATTACTCTCAGAATTAAGCCTCTATACAAAATCAGACCAACTTCGTATAGTTTAGACCAAGCAACTAAACCTATAGTTCAACTAGTTTCTTCAGTATCCCTGCGCTTCCGACATTCAATAAGTGCACGCACTGGAACAATTCCTTTGGTTCGTATTCCAAACAGTAAAGGAATAACAAATCTGTTCGGTAACAACTCTATTCAATCTCAGTGATATGAGTTAGACAAAGGCTCTTCTGTTTAATCCAATAAACTCCTTTGCCGGGTTTAGATCTATCTATCCAACAACTACCAAAGTAGCAGAGTTTAGATTTTGCAATCAATAATAGGATCTACCAAGATACTAAATACTGATGCCGATTTACTCAACTAATCAATCAAATCTATCAAGGATAAACCGATTATAGTTGGATCCCAGCCGATAAGGTTTTTTGCACACCAAAGATTATGAAACCAATAAGAAATCTTCTTTGTCTTCAAATCTTCTTAAATTTTCAATAAACACCTGCACACCACAACTTGAATCTCTTGTGATCAATCACGCACAGAACGGAGTCTGTTAACAATGGATTATCACAAGACGTCTTTAGATCTACAAACAGTTCTAAAGATCCCGTCGATACTTCAATCTAGTTTGAGTGAATCTTATATCAGAAGAGAAGATTCTCAAGAATAAACAAACTAGGTGCGATCAAAGTTCAACAACCGTAAGTCAATCAAATCAAATCGAAAACTAATACTACTACAATTATCTAGTTTCCCACCAATGGTACTCGTAGAGCTTCTTGATCCCACAGAAGTCTTTAAACGAGCTGTCGTAAGAGATTTCGCCTAATTAGGGTACTTTTCTCTCCGAATAGAAGGCTCCAACAGTAACAACATAAAAAGGTAGTTTTGCCGTCTCTTAGGATAGTTTGCTCGAAATGCAAACTTGGGTATTTATAGACCAAGGAATTTCCAAAATCGAAATATTCTTAAGATATGCAATATTTCCAAAATCGGTTTTCATAATTCCTGGAAATGCTCTGTCCAAAATTAACCGAAATCCTATTAGAAAATCTCCAATTAGTAAACACACATTACCAATTTTTATTTTCCAGAGATATGCATTTTAATTGCTGGTAATTAAAAGCATATAAAATTAACAACCTTAATTAAAAGATTCTCAACTTATTTCGGTCCGGGATCTCCTTGAGTTATTAAGGAATATCTTTGAACAATAAAAGATAAGAGTTGTTGAACATGTTCAAAGTATGTCGACATCTTATTTCTTTGTAAATCCTTTTTCATATTTACAATCTTTGAACCGATTATACCACATTTCCAAATAAGTTTAGAACTGGTTCATCTGATTTCCAAGAACTATGTGATTGATCAAATATCAAACACTAATCATGGGTTTACGGTTCTACCAAACACAAGGATCGGTTCTACCTTAATATGGTTACAGGGACCGGTTATATCAGTTACCAGGATCAGTTACATCAATTACTAGGACCGGTTACCATATTCTCATGGTATTACATATGGTCGGTCACACCATTTACCAGGTTCGGTTACACCAATTACCAGGACCGGTTACACCAATTACAAGGATCGATAACACATTCTTTTGTGATCGGTCACACCAATTACTAGGATCGGTTACACCAATTACTAGGATCGGTCACACCAATTACAAATATCGATCATACCATCTTAGGTGATTACTTAGGATCGGTTGCACTAATAAAAGTCATACCAATACATAAGTCAGGCATTGTGACTAGTTTTACCAAGATACATAACAAGTTATGATCGGTTCTACTAACTCACACATATTGGTAATCCAAAGATATGCAATGAATAACAATACCAATAAGCCTAGCGATTTCCCTTTCGATTCATAAAACAAGTTCATGAATGTACTTCCTTTTAAACAAATGTAAACATTGTTTCCTAAGACGAAATCTTCACCCATACCCATACACATAATCACAATACCATTCATACGATTATGTCGATGTCTTATATACAAAGTTCAAAAGATAAGCGTTATACTTCGTATTCTAATTCCTTAACACTATGTCTACTAGAGTATAATCATACACAGCTTCGCAGTTATGTTTTCAATATAGCACGACTTGAAAGATACGTTAGGAATGAAACAGTCCAAGTAACAATATTACTAACCTCAATAGGAAGGATGATGTCGTCGATGTAGCTTATTACTTCTTCACATTGTTCAAGTCTTCGAGTAATACTTGTATGTCTCATAATGCTAATCTTTCTAGCCTAACCTATACGAAGTTGTCTCTAGTACATAATCAAGCGACTCGTTAATTGAGTTTTGATTCACTAAAATATGACAACCAAACTTGACATACCAACGCTTGGTGGGTTCAACCGAGATATGCTCTAACAATCTCCCCCTTTGTCAATTTTAGTGACAAAACTCTTACAATCATATGGATAAACAAATTACAAAAATTCATTATACATACGCTTGATTCCAAGTTTCAACAGCACAATAACCTGCATATATTCAATCCATAAATGCCGTTGTTGACATTTAAATAACAAATCTAATACTCCCCCTAAAGGTAAGATAGGTAGATTTTAAATCCGTGCACATCTTTGTTATTTCCCATTTGTAGTCCAAATAACTACAATCAACATATGATATGTTTCTCCCCCTTAGTCAATGCTTTACTCTTTCATTAGATATAACGTTTAAGCAAAATTGTCCTTTCCTTAGTGATTACAAATCACTTGTTTACTCCATATATTTCTCCCCCTTTTTGTCACAAAATGACAAAGGTCCGAGCAAATACCAAAAACCGAAAGGATCTTACAAATCTAAAAGAAAAGTACAACCTATAAGAGTTAAGCAAGAAGGTTTCACATACCATTTTAGACAACCAATATCAAAACCGAAACTACAAGTAATTTGGTTTTAATAATTTATCAAGGAAACAATTGCCCGGAGCAATTTACCTAATAGTTTAACAAATTGACTAAGAAACTTAGTTCCCTTGCTAAACCGATTGCACAAATATAATCGCTTATTTTGATAAGACCAAAATAAAGATCATAATTAACTTTATTTTTCTCATCAGGATCTAATTATTCAGATAATAGCTTAGACCTTTCACTTTAGACAAGACAAATACTAGGTTAGTTAACTAATATTTCTTGTCAAGGCATTCGATTAGACTTGAATAACCGAATCCTTTACTATTGATAAGTCTAACTAAGATCAGAATTAACTTAGTTTCTCTTATCCGGAATCGAATTGGACTAAACAAATGATCTCGTATTTTGTTAAGCCATAAACAATACATACAAACCAAATAAATTGACTTGCACAATTATTTCTCTTAACCGGAAGCAATTGAAATAAACATAGACATTAAAGTACCGCAATTGCACCGAAATTTCGTTAAGTCTAAAACAGTTGATACCAAACAATAAAGAAAGATATCAAACCAGTTTTTCTTAACTGGAAACAATTGAATCACACACACATACATCCATACACACATAATGGAATAAACATCAATTGTACCGAATTTTGTTAAGCAAAAGCAAAAAATATGCAATAAACTAAAGTTTTTCTTAAACAGGAAAACGATTAACTAACAAATTCGTTACCTCAAATTCTGCATCTTCTTCTCCCCAGAAAGATATATCATTAAGCGCAAGTTCAAGTTAGAACTCTCCCCCATTGTGTTGTCATCATCTCGCAAGAACAAAAGAACAGCAACAAAAGCAACCTTTACCAGAGAAAGGTTGAAACGGTTTTAACTAATGCGTGCCAATAGCAAAAGTTGAAAACCCCGAAACACATATTCTTTTATGTTAAACACAACAATTCAACATATTATGACTTTTTCACATATGAGTTTCAATCGGAACACCTTATGATCCTTTGATAAAGCCTACCAACATGGGCTATAACTTAATCCCGCTGAATCAAAAAGCCACACAAACCATAAGGGTACACACATCATATGACATAGAATATTAAGGTTAAGAAAACCGAAATCAAATATCCCATACACATAGCAATAATATAAAGCATTCAAGCACAGGCTATGTAATCGAAAAAAATATCACAAGAAAAATTATAAAATTATAATTTTATTCATAAATAATAGATAGTTTTATTCAGCAATAGACCTTACACAATAATTGAAAGAATCAAAAACTGATGTCTATTTTTCTTGGATTAAGTATAACAGCATATAACTTAATCACTAGAAGTGCTCTTATTACTCACCGAAGATTCTTAAGAGCACTGATTCTTGAGTCTTCTCTTTTCTTTCAGGAGATTGAGTCTTTGTTTCAAAAGATTCACTTCCACAATCAACTTCAAAAGATTTGACTCAAGCCACTTCTCATTCTTTTCAGAAGTTTCCAATTGTTCTCGAGCAATCTCAAAATCTCTCATTAAATAGAACATGAGATCAAGTGATATGTGATTACTCTTATGTTCCCTTGAGTAGTAGCACATAATCTCAGTGGGAGGACATGTTTCAAGCTCCTGTAATTGTGAATTGATATCAATAGTATCTTCACCCATCTTTAACCGCAGACTGACTAAGTAGGGAATAATCGGTTCTAAGATGTTTTATATGTCAAATTGAACTTGGTTTCCATGTTTTTTGAAACACCTAATCAAGGTATTTTTATTTGATAAATACACTTTCGGAAATAACAGTGAAAGTTTTCCGAAACAGTATAATTAAGAGGGTCCGAAAATATTTTACCCAATTTTGGACATGAACTTTCCTAAGATCGAAAGTATTCTTCTAAAAATAGAAAAAGTATTCCAAGACTAGAAAAATACTTTAGATGTTCATGATATAGATAAATAGAGTACCGAATATACTTTTCTCATATTCCAGTGCTCTTTTAAGAATTTACCATTTTATTTATATCGAGCACTTAGATGGGAAATTCCGATCAACAAACTTACTTGTTAAGGTGAACACTTGATTGCTCATCTTTGTTTTTTGTACATGATCTATCATTATGTTTTTAAACATCTTTCTTTCTGAAACTATTCTAAGAATAGTCTTTTCCCCTTAAGTCACGACTTGAGTGATCTGATGCAACAATAAGATTATGAGTGTGACAAGAATTCTTTTGAGTCACGAATTGATCAGAACTCTTATATCGTCCCAAAAAAATCTTGGAATATGACATCACCTTTTGATGAGATTGTTTCCTTGATTCTGATTTAGACAGTTTATCAACAGCAAAATAACATGATTTGAAATCATTTGTTCGAGTACATTTCTTCTGAATATTGCCATAGACAGTAGGATAATCCTTGTCAAATGTTGTCCTTGACCAGATATTAGCGACCAGATTATTCCATGAAACACATCTCTCTTGATTCTTGCAAGCAATTAGACTATTAGAATGAGGATGTCGTTTATTAGCTAAGAGATTCCGGAAATTACTTATCCTTTTCTTAACTAATCGATTTGTTCTGATTCGATTATTGTCAAATCCTTCAGATTCAGTTTCAAGAGAAAATTGAGTAATATTTTCATCTTTAAATAGACTAGATATGATTACCATCATGTCATGAGGTTCATGAACTTCGAGAATTTCTTGAGAGACAGCTTCTTCATGCAACCTGGTTTTTATCAGAGATTCTCTGATGATTCTCTCGACAGATGGATAATAAATATTATCCTTTAGATTATATTTTTCAGCAAGCCTTATGAAAAATTTAATCTCATCACTGTCATCTGAGTCTGACCTGTCTGACCCAAGTATTTGTTTTCTTATTAACCCATCATGATTAATATTTCTTGAGTTGTGTCCAATCAATGAACTAACAGAGCTGAGTTATTTACCAGGTTTTGAAAACAAATAGCCTTTCTGAAGTATATCATCTTCTTGCTCTACGTTAACTGAATCACCCATTAGATTCAATTCTTATAGGTTGGATCGCACCAAACAAAGATTGTTAGATCTTTTCGTGTTTTCCTGCTCTTATACCAATTGAAAAGACGAGGGTACCCAAATATACCACAATCTTAAACTTTTCTACTTATAAGTCCTCTTACCGAAAGTGATTGTCTATGGACTGAGTCGACACAATACAATGAATCGGTATTCACACTTTGTGTGATCGTCTATGGATATGAGATCAAGACAATACAACAACCAAAGTGTGATTACTTGATAATAGGTTCGGACTTAACCAAACTCTATAGGATCACTATCAAGTAATACGGAGTTAACATTTGTGTAATTTACTTTAAATTATAATAACAACAATTATAATTACGGAAAACAAAAGTAAATGACACAACAAGATTTTGTTAACGAGGAAACCGCAAATGCAGAAAAACCCCGGGACCTAGTCAAGAATTGAATACTCTAAGAATTAAGCCGCTATACAAAATTAAACCAAATTCGTATAGTTGAGACCAAGCAACTAAACCTATAGTTCACCTAGTTTCTTCAATATCCCTGCGCTTCCGACATTCAATAAGTGCACGCACTGGAACAATTCCTTTGGTTCGTATTTCAAACAGTAAAGGAATAACAAATCTGTTCGGTAACAACTCTATTCAATCTTAGTGATATGAGTTAGAAAAAGGCTCTTCTGTTAAATCCAATAAACTCCTTTGTCGGGTTTAGATCTATCTATCCAACAACTACCAAAGTAGCAGTGTTTAGATTTTGCAATCAATAATAGGATCTACCAAGATACTAAATACTAGTGCCGATCTACGCAACTAATCAATCAAATCTATCAAGGATAAACCGATTATAGTTGGATCCCAGCCGATCAAGTTTTGTGCACACCAAGGATTATGAAACCAATAAGAAATCTTCTTTGTCTTCAAATCTTCTTAAATCTTCAATAAACACCTGCACACCATAACTTGAATCTCTTGTGATCAATCACGCACAGAACGGAGTCTGTTAACAATGGATTATCACAAGACATCTTTAGATCTACAAACAGTTCTAAAGATCCCGTCGATACTTCGATCTAGTTTGAGTGAAGCTTATATCAGAAGAGAAGATTCTCAAGAATAAACAAACTAGGTGCAATCAAAGTTCAACAACCGTTAGTCAATCAATAAATTCGAAAACTAATAATACTGCAATTATCTAGTTTCCCACCAATGGTACTCGTAGAGCTTCTTGATCCCACAGAAGTCTTTAAATGAGCGGTTGTAAGAGATTTCGCCTAATTAGGGTACTTTCCTCTCCGAATAGACGGCTACACCAGTAACAACACAACAAGGTATTTTTGCTGGCTCTTAGGATAGTTTGCTCGAAATGCAAACTTGGGTATTTATAGACCAAGGAAGTTTGGACACCAAGGAATTTCCAAAACCGAAATATTCTTAAGATATGTAATATTTCCAAAATCGGTTTTCATAATTCTTTGAAATGCTCTGTCAAAAATTAACCGAAATCCTATTAGAAAATCTCCAATTAGTAAACGCACATTACCAATTTTTATTTTCTAGAGATATGCATTTTAATTGCTGGTAATTAAAAGCATATAAAATTAACAACCTTAATTAAAAGATTCTTAACTTATTTCAGTTCGGGATCTCCTTGAGTTATTAAGGAATATCTTTGAACAATAAAAGATAAGAGTTGCTGAACATGTTCAAAGTATGTCGACATCTTATTTCTTTGTAAATCCTTTTTCATATTTACAATCTTGGAACCGATTATACCACACTTCCAAACAAGTTTAGAACTGGTTCATCCGATTTCCAAGAACTATGTGATTGATCAAATATCAAACACTAATCATGGGTTTATGATTCTGCCAAACACAAGGATCGGTTCTACCTTAATATGGTTACTGGGATCGGTTACATAAGTTACCAGGATCGATTACATCAATTACCAGGACCGGTTACCATATTCACATGGTATTACTTGTGATCGGTCACACCAGTTACCAGGATTGGTTACACCAATTACCAGGACCGGTTACACCAATTAAAAGGATCGATAACACATTCTTTCTTGATCGGGTCACACAAATTACTAGGATCGGTTACACCAATTACTAGGATCGGTCACACCAATTACTAATATCGATCATACCATCTTAGGTGATTACTTAGGATCGGTTTCACTAATAAAAGTCATACCAATACATAAGTTAGGCATTGTGACTAGTTTTACCAAGATACATAACAAGTTATGATCGGTTCTACTAACTTACACATATTGGTAATCTAAAGATATGCAATGAATAACAATACCAATAAGCATAGCGATTTCCCTTTCGATTCATAAAACAAGTTCAAGAATGTACTTCCTTTAAACAAATGTAAACATTGTTTCCTAGGACGAAATATTCACCCATACCCATACACATAATCACAATAGCATTCATATGATTATGTCGATGTCTTATATACGAAGTTCAAAAGATATTATACTTCGTATTTTAATTCCTAAACACTGAAAAGACGAGGGTACCCAAATATACCTCAATCTAAAACTTTTCCACCTATAAGTCCTTTTTCCGAAAGTGATTCTATATGGACTGAGTCGAGACAATGCAACTAATCGGTTCACACTTCGTGTGATCGTCTATGGATACAATATCGAGACAACGAAGTATGTTTACTTGATAATAGGTTCGGACTTAACAATACTCTAGGGGTTGTCTATCAAGTAAAATAGGAATTAACATTTGTGTATTTTACTTATAAGTATAATAAAACAATTATAATTGCGGAAATAGAATAGTAAAAGACACAACAAGATTTTGTTAACGAGGAAACCGCAAATGCAAAAAAAACCCGGGACCTAGTCCAGAATTGAATACTCTCAGAATTAAGCCGATATACAAAATCAAACCAACTTCGTATAGTTGAGACCAAGCAACTAAACCTATAGTTCACCTGGTTCCCTTAGTATTCCCACGCCTCCAACTTGTAATAAGTCACGTGCTTGGAACAATTCCTTTGGTTCGTATTCCAAACAGTAAAGGAACAACAAATCTGTTCGGTAACAACTCTTTTCAACCAACGTGATATGAGTTTGACAAAGGCTCCTCCGTTTAACCATTAAACTCCTTTGTCGGGTCCTTAAATAAATCTCTCTACAACTACCGAAGTAATTGTTAAATTATGCAATCAATACTATTAATCACAAAGAAGTGTATTGATGTCGATCTACTCAACTAATTTATCACAACGATAAACCGATTATAGTTGGATCCCTTTCCATCCAAAGCAAGTATTGTGCACACCAAAGATTATGAACCCAAAAAGTCTTATTGTCTTCAAATCTTCTTTAATCTTCAATCAGCACCTGCACACAATCAACTTGAATCTCTTGTGATCAATCACACACAGAACGGAGTCTGTTAACGTTGGATTATCACAAGATGTCTTTAGAACTACAAACAGTCTAAAGATCCCTATCGAAACTTCGATCTAGTTTGAGTGAATCTTATATCATAAGAGAAGATTCTCAAGCATAAACAAACTAGGTGCAATCAAAGTTCAACAACCGTTAGTCAATCAAATCAATCGAAAACTAATAATAAACCGCAATTATCTAGTTTCCCACCAACGGTACTAATAGAGCTTCTCAATCCCAACAAAGTCTTTAAACTGAGCGGACGTAAGAGATTTCGCCTAATTAGGTTACTTTCCTCTCCAAATAGGCAGCTCCACCAGTAATAACACAACTAGGTAGTTTTGCTGGCTCTGAGGATTAGTTTGCTCGAAATGCAAACTTCAATATTTATAGACAAGGAAGTTTGGACACCAAGGAATTTCCAAAACCGAATATTCTCAAAGATATGCAATAAACATAAAATCGGTTTTCATAATTCCTGGAAATGCTTTGTCCAAATATTGACCGAAATCCAATAGAAAAATCTATAATCTGTAAATGCACATTACTAATTATTATTTTCTAAAGATATGCATTTATTTGCTGGAAAATAAATAGCATATAAAAACTAAGAAACCTTAAATAAAAGATTCTCAATTTATTTCGATCCTGGGATTTTTCCTTTAGCTATTAAGGAATATATTTAAACAATTAATGATAAGAGTTACTGCACATGTTCAAAGTATGATGACATCTTTACTTTGCAAGTCCTTTTTCATACTTACAATCTTGGAAACGATTTGCCACACTTCCAAACAAGTTTAGAATTGGTTCGTCTGAATTCCAAGAACTATGTGATTGATTATCTTATCAAATCACCAATCATGGGTTTCACGATTCTACCAAAACAAGTTTCGGTTCTACCTCCATGTGAGTACTGTGCATAGTCACACTAGTTACCAAAATTCGGTTGACTAGGTACTAGGATCGGTTCCCCACAACTTATGGTAACTACTTGTATTCGGTTGCACATGTCCATATGATCGGTTCCCCCAAAACTACAAACTTGTTGCACATGTTCATAGGATCGGTTCCCTCATCTACTAAAAACGTGTTGCACCTCTTACAAGGATCGATTCCCCTCTTGTAAATTTATTGCACCTCTTACTAGGATCAGTTCCCCAATGACTAGATAAAAGTTTCTATTTACAAGGTATCAATCATACCATATTGAGTGATTACTTAAGATCGGTTTCACTAATAAAAGTCATACCAATACATAAGTCAGGCCTTGTGAATAGTTTTACTAAGATACATAAACAAGTTTATGAGCAGTTATACTAACACACATATTGGTAATTCAAAATAGATTTGCAATGAATAACAATACCAATAAGTCTAGCGATTTCCCTTTCGATTCACAAAACAAGTTTATGAACTTACTTCCTTTAAACGAATGTAAAACATTGTTTCCTAGGATGAAATCTTCACTCATACCCATACATAATCACAATAGCATTCATATGATCATGTCGATGTCTTATATACAAATTTTAATGGTTAACCAATTAACCTCGTATTATATTCCTTAATACTATGTCTAACTAGAGTATCATACACAGCTTCGCAGTTATATTTTCAATATGCACGACATGAAAGATACGTTAGGGAATGAAATAGTTCAAGTCAAATATTACTAACCTCAAGAGGAAGGATGATGTTGTCGTTGTAGCTCCATACTTCTTCAAATTCTTCAAGTCTTCATGTAATACTTGTAAGTCTCATATCCTAATACTTTCAAGCTAACCTATACGAAGTTGACTCTAGTATATAATCAATCGACTCTTTAAATGAGTTTTGATTCACTAAAATATGACAACCAAACTTAACGTACCAATGCTTGGTGGGTTCAACCGAGCTATGCTCTAACAAACACTATGTCTACTAGAGTATAATCATACACAGCTTCGCAGTTATGTTTTCAATATAGCACGACTTGAAAGATACGTTAGGAATGAAACAGTTCAAGTCACAATATTACTAACCTCAAGAGGAAGGATGATGTCGTCGATGTAGCTTGTTACTTCTTCACATTCTTCAAGTCTTCGAGTAATACTTGTATAACTTATAATCCTAATCTTTCTAGCCTAACCTATACGGAGTTGTCTCTAGTACATAATCAAGCGACTCTTTAATTGAGTTTTGATTTACTAAAATATGACAACCAAACTTGACATACCAACGCTTGGTGGGTTCAACCGAGCTATGCTCTAACAATAGTGAACAATTGAACAACTCTATTTGAAACACAATTAGATTCATTTGATTATCTTTTATGTTTGATTGATCATCATATTTTATCTAGATGTGTTAGATGAATATGGTTAAGACAAAAGTGTTCATATGGCTAAATTTGGTTAACTGTTATTGAGCCAACTCAATATACATGTTTAGGTATGGTTACCCATATCTAAATGAAGGTATATTTCATTTGTGTGTAACAAGCTAAGACCATCTAACAGTGGAGATTAATTGCTTAATTTCTAAGAAGACTTAACTTGAATCTTAAATTAGGATTTCATCTAACGGTGAACGTTGAATGCTTTGTTAGTAAGTTATCTTACCTTTGATTGTAAGCAACCCTGATTTGAAAGACTATATAAGGATGAACTCTAGCAACTGGAAAACCTAATCCATACACTTTCCTGTGTCCTAGTTGCAAACTAGAGTCGATTCTTCTTTAACCTAGGTTTTTCCAAAACCATATTAGGTTAACGACTTGAAGACTTCATTTGGGATTCGTGAAGCCAGATCCAACTATTTTCTATGTAGTTGCGTATTCTGATCTTACTTGTTCTATCGTATTGAGTTTTATCTTCTCTAAGATTTACTTGAGATTTATCCCCGATAGGTAAGATATAAAAAGTAATCACAACAGTTCTTCGTCCTAGACTCTGGTGATTTCACAATAACTTTTTATGTTAATCAGTTGGGTTATTATAAGGTGATTGATATTTCTAGGCTGCTCTTCGGGAGTATAAGACCGGATTATCAATTGGTTCTTGTTCACCTTGATTTCTATCAAAAGACAGAATTAAAACCAAATAAAGAATAGACATTTATGTGGGAGACAAATTTGTTTATAAGTCTTCGACTTTGGGTCGTAGCAACTCTTAGTTGTGGGTGAGATCAGCTAAGGGAATCAAGTGCGCAGAATCTGGCGTGGTTCTAGAGGTGTAAGGAATGCGACTATACCTTAATTGGTGTGAGACTTGGTTAGGGCTCAACTACATTCCAGTCCGAAGTTAACTTGTAGTAGGCTAATGTTTGTAGCGGCTTAATACAGTATGGTGTTCAAAGATGGACTAAGTCCCGAGGTTTTTCTGCATTTGCGGTTTCCTCGTTAACAAAATTTCTGGTGTCTGTGTTATTTCTTTTCCGCATTATATTTGTTTATATAATTGAAATATCACAGGTTATGCATAGTTCAATCAGTTGATAAATCCAATATTGTTTGTTGGATATAACTTGATTGACACTTTAGCATTGGTCTTTGGTACCTTCAAAGTTATTTCTTATATCAATCAGGCTCACGGATTTCTGTCTGTTTGATTTGCTGATTGCATTGAGAAATAAAGATAAAGCTCTTTGATATCTTTCTTGATTGAGCTCGCTTTTAAGTTGGTGCTCTCAGAATTATATTGGAGTTTAGTCCATATAGATTGTCAAAGGAATTATTGGGTGTGGTTGTTATACCCCCGCTTTTTTAATTGGTATCAGAGAAGACAAACACGCTAAGACCTCATAAGTCTGTGTTTGTAGCAATCTGACTCTATGGACAGAAGTGCGATCTCAATAAACGTACCGCTAGTCTTCGATGGCTCGAATTACTTATGGTGGAAAATTGCTATGCGTGCCTTTCTACAGGCGTGTGATTTTAAATCATGGGTTTGTGTTGTTAATGGCTATGATCCTCCAATGGTTACAGTGGACGGTGTAACTTTTGCAAAGGATATTAGTGAGTATGAAGATTTCGAGATTCTTGCTGCAAAGAAAAATTCTGACGGATTAAATGCTATCATCCATGCCATTACCCCATATCTTCAGCACCATGTGTCTACGTGCACTCGGTCTAAAGATGCTTGGGATATCTGATAAACCGTATTTGAAGGGAATACCTCTGAAAAGGAAGCTAGGCTTCAAAACCTAAATTCTGATTGGGAAAACCTTCGTATATGGATGATGAAGATTCATTTGATGAGTTTAATCACAAAGTGCCTGAAATTGTTAATGCATCCTTTGCATTGGGAAAGACTATTCCTGAAAAGGACATTATGTTGAAAATTCTCAGATCGCTGCCAGCTATATACGATTTTAAGAAACATGCCATCGTTGAGGGAAATAACCCTGAATCATAAACTCACTAGTTGGAAAGTTAAAAATTCTTGATCATGATCAGAACACAGTCAGAACATCTGCGTTCAATGTTGTGACCAATACAAGTGAATCTTCCTACTTGTCTTGGGCTGATGAATGTTGTACTATTCTTGTTTATCTTGATAGGTCACTGACTACATAAAAGATCAAGGATATTGTGAAAAGAAGCAAAAGATCTTAGAAATAGCTCTCTCTTTCTGATGCTTCTGATGGTTCAATACAAGAAAAATCATGTTAGTTGGTCAATGATATGCATACTCCCGAAGTTTGCACAGAAATTTCAGCTCTCACAGCAGAAACTTCTATCGACTCAAATTCTGGTTCAGAATACGAGTCTGATTATTTGCTAGTCCTCGATCAAATCTAATCTAGAAAATAAAATCCTAACTCACTGTCGCAGGCACCGTGATTGCACTTAGCATGTGCAACAAGCCTTTGAACCCCAAGGTGGTCCTATTGGCCGAGTTATAGTCTCGGGAGGGTTTACAAGAGGTGTACCCACAAAACCTTGACTTCTAATTGGTCACAAGTATCCAAAGAGCTATGAGGACATACATATTCTCAACATATCTCCAAATAACTAGAATGCAAGAGAAATCAAAGGTATCCGCTCTACAGCTGAATAAAGAAAAGGGGAGACTCCACTTTGCAGCTGGATAAAGAGATATCCGCTATACAACTAGATAAACATTATGAGATGTATCCGCTTTTCAGCTGGATAAGATTAGGTGAGAGATAAAGATGAGAGGGACATCTGATACGTAACTGGATAAATTACGTGTGATGAGTTGAACCAGTGCTAGAGAGATCTTGTGTCAGATGGAAAGCGGACTAACAAAGCAACCAATATGCATCTCTCTTCGACTCTCTCACAGTGCTCAGTAAAAACAACGTCTTCTTTGGTTTCAACTGTTGATGATAAACTCTCGAACCTCGTAGAACCTTGACAATTAACTCTTCTCTTCAATTTCTTGCTTGAAACTTCCTTATAGATTTCTACTTCCCTATGGCCTTATTGAACAAAAAGCTAACAATAAATTTAAATATATATATTTTTTTTTTCATTTTTTTTTTTGGAAACACAGTAATAACACGACTAATATTTACATGACCAAGAGAGAAGGACTTTAGCACTTGGATCTTCGCAATTTGTAATATCTTGGTATCACGAACTTCAACAACTTACATCATTTGATTTTCTTTGCTCTTATAACTAAGTCTTCAACTTTGATTTGAAATTCTGCTTTCCTTTTTATTGTTGTTTCTAAACCTTAAACGTCTTCAACTTTCTCCATAGATTTTGATGTCGCTCCGCTTGTTGATGATGATAAGTTTCTACTGAGAGAGAGTCGTAATCCAGTAACTAAGACTACATTGTGAGGTTGCTTTGTCTTTCTGGCATTCCCTTCTGACCTAATTGTCTTTCCATCATGGATGGTTAGGTCCATCACGATTACCCTCTAAAAGGTAAGTTCTCTTTCCTGAGTGTCAATGATTTCTCAATAATGTCTTTTTTCTCTAATGTCTCACTAGAATGTTATCCCTAGCAATTTGAATTTCCATCTTTTCGGTGAGAAATAATATGTAAACTAAGCTAACCAAATACTATGTGACACTAGAAGTTTCTCCCTTACCCTCAAACTTAAATCTATCATTGTCCTCAATGTTCTAAAGATCAAATTTAAAGCATGAACAAGGAGAAACTGTTACCACTTGAGGGAAATGAAATAAGGAAGGATATTACCGTATAGCATGAGCGCGGTTGCCTCCCAGAAAATGCTAAATTTAAAGTCTTTAGCTAGACATCAAATACCACAAAATGGCTAATCATCTTTCAAAATCGTATACCAATAGTCGAAACAATTGTGGGTCCATAAGACCAAATAGATCTAACACAAATATGAGACAACTGCACTGGTTCATAAAAATGAAAAGAAGGAGCACGTCCTCATCTAAGGTTTCTGTCAAGACAACTAGGTTTATCTGGGGCGCATGATTGAGCTTCATATGTGTGTCTCGATAAATAGATTCATCCGAAAACGGGTCTCCAATAACTGGGTTACCTCCTGGACAATATCAGGAGGATCGGGTTGTGGAGTCTGAATAGACTCAAGTAATATCTCAGACGCATAAGGCTCGAGTCCCAAGTTAGGGACTATAATTAGGGATACGTGACGATCACAAGAACCATCTGTTGATGGTGGTTTTTAGTTCAGAGCAAAAATTGTGAAACCATGTATTTAATGTGCTGTCATTTTGCAAAGAAATATAGCCATTTAAAAATAATGAGTGCCTAGGCCTTTTTACTTACACATGTATTGAGCAATTCAGTATATGTATATAAAATTTATTCAGAATGGTGCATGTAGCAACAATACTAAACATTTTATAAATTTTATTAGTCTCCTGCCTGCATTATTCATTAATGTATGGCTTATTGAATAATTTCTGTGCCATGTTCCCCGGCTGAATCCTTAATATTGGTATGACATGACAATTAATGTTCACTCGCAGCTGAGTAGCATGAATTTCCCGAAGTATCAAGATTAAGGTCTGCATGAAAATACTCAATCAGAAGACGCGCTAACTGCTCTCTGAGAATAAAAGAATTTTGTGTTAACACACAGAATTTATCAAATTTGATCAATTTTGTGATAGCTCACAAGATTCAAATTTTGGCCTGATTAATTTGCAAATTTAGGCTTTTTGCGCCCTGCGCAATATCTCGAACCCTATTGGTCGAGACCGTACCTAGGTAAGCTAGGAAATTAATCCGCCATGGACTAATAGGAGCGAAATCATACGAAAGGAATAAAACAAGAAGTAAAATAGGAGTTGCGGAAAACAAGAAACAATAGCTAGGAGGCGCGGCCACACCACTTGGCCGGCCAGTTCGCCCCAACAGGCGCCGCCCATGGTTGGCCGGCCACTCCCAATAAGATTGCTTGCCGGCCCCCTTCTCTATTGACCAATCAGATCGCTTTAAACCCGCCACACGCATTTTTAAATAAAGTTAAAAGTTGGTTGGTCAATGCGCCTAATTCCTTAAGGAATCTAATCTAGACTGCCCATGTCAGTCTCAAAAAACGATCACGGCCGTATGTTTTGGCCACTCGATTTATCAAGCTTAACCGCCTCCTAACGTGGCCGGACAACAGCCACCGTGCACACCGGCGGGCCCACTGATCGGCATCTCTCTAACTCGCAAGTGAAGCCACACAACGTTTGCCAAAACAGTTGGCCACACGAGTTACTAAACCCTAATTTTATTAAGCGGCATTACATTACTGCCGCAAAACGATCTTGGCCGCCCAACTTCGCCAGCCGAATTGACCGGCCTAGATTCAATCTCAATCAACGGGCAAGGTGCGGATATGTTCACCAACGGCCTGGATATTGTGCTGGCCGATTGAACAACTCCCAGCGCGCGCCAACACCAAAAAACGTTGGCCATACGGTTTTTTAAACCTAAATTAAATCAACGACATCCATTAACTGCCGCAAATCATCTCAACCGCCCAACTTCGCCAGATGAATTGACCGGCCTAACTCCCATTTTAGGTAGCCAACAAGATGTGTCCATAATCAACGCCATTCCCCTTCCATAAGCCGCAATCGGCCAAGCCACAGCCTCCCCATATGGCTCCCAAACGATCGTCCAAAAGGGGATGGTCGAGCCGCTTATATGAATTTTAAGGCGGTCATTAACTGCCGCAAATCATCTTGGCCGTCCAACTTCGCCAACCGAATTGACCGGCCTAGATTAAATCTTAGGCGACCAATAAGATGTCACCATAGTCGCCGGCCATCACTCTCCTATAGAGACCGACCGTCCTGCCTTTGGCGCGTGTGAATAGCTCCTGGTAGCTTCCTGAAAATGGCCGGCCATGCTCCTTTTAAGACATTAAGCTCCGCGACTGATTTAAGCGAGCTTTATACAAGGTGCTTTATGAGCATCAATTATTTTGAGTAGCTTGCTTAAAAGTGATGCTTTACATGCATCGAATACGTACGATATTTTATGAATATCGGTTTCACAAATAACTTAGTTATTTAACCTAGTAACATTACATACTATTCTTTGCGGCAAGTCTCATGACTTGGCTCGTCACAACATGACTACCCGCCACTTAGCTTGAGCATGATTGGTCAGAATAATTAGGCAAGGCCCACTTGCTACATATTTTCTATAAAATACTCGAGACATCAAACATGTCACGAACTGGGGGATGTTCATCAGGGTATTGGTCTGGCGGTTTACAGCATGCGGCGTGTAACACACCCATTATGAGAAAGTGTCAGGAAAAGGCGGACAGTTAGTGGCAGCTGAGAAGTAATGGGTGTAAACTGACCCGTCTTCCCTCATAGTAAGACGTGGTTTTCAATATTTTCACACGATCCCATTTCTCCATCACTCAACTACTCCCATTTTCTATGAGATCAGGGTGCGTGCAACTATGACTATATAAATAGGTTTTCAACCTATTTCAACCAACAATACAGTTTTGGTTATGAACATAGTATCCATAAAAACACCAAAGAACTGATAGCTTAAATTCTGCAAGCCAGTTCCATATTCTGATACAAGTTATAAAATAGCCACACCTTCAGAGTTGACCATTTTGATCTAGACACCTTCTTCGCTTCCCTCCCTAAGATCAACCCTTCTCCTTCACTTTGTAACCGAAGCAATACTGGACTGGCCATTTCTTGGTTTAGGCAAGGATTGTATAGATTGATCTCTCGAATCTAAAAGTACTCCCGAGCAGTGCATTTGTTTAGGGTTTAAATTCGTTTCTCATCAACACACCCAAATTTACCAAAACCAGCATAATCAGTTTTTACCCCAAAACAACTTGCGACCACAGTGGGAGATTAATCTCTCGGTTACGAAGATAATTTCTGGATTTTCATTTCAATCTTCCCAATTTCAATATGGTGGATCTTAGGTCTGGATCAACGACAAATCCTAAGGTTACTAGCGCTGACAACACCCCTGGTGTCAACATTCCTGCCGGTGACACCAATGTACCGCCTACCAGCATGATCAACGCATCTCGTGGCACTACATCCTCTACCACTAACACCAGCGGCGCAGGAAACATTCCCTCAAGCGTGACACCTCCTATCACCAGAGCCAGAGTCGCTGCCGCCATCCCCAATGTTTCTTCGAGCGTAATGCCCCCGGTTGTTACCAGAGCTACTACCACTTCCCCATCAGGATGAGAGATTGGAGGAGCCATAGGAAGTCAACCCCTATTACCATTGTTGATTTGATTGAAAGACAAGAAGTTCTCGCTAAGGTTAAGATAGACATGGATACAACTCAGAAAGAGGTACTAACTATCCTCAAGACGCTAACGGAGCGGCTACCACAAGAGCCACGTTAACCCCAAACGGAGCCAATAAGGAGTACTTTTAATACTCCCGGCGTAGGAACCTCAGCAGGACGCGCCTTTGTAGATGAATAGGCTCGTTTTGTTCCTGAACGTCCAGTGGAAAGAAATCATCCATCCAATTTCATCACGCGTGAGGATCTGGAATGACTTCTCCAAAATCGAAGCAAAGAAAACCCGATAGACCTGCACCAGCATCAACCTTCTTATCCTCCTAATGTGCAAAGAGTTCCTCTCCCGAGAGGATACTCTTCTTCTCAATTTTCCCTTTATGATGGTATTGGTAACGCTCGTGAACACATCTCTCGTTTTCTGGAATCCTTAGGAGATCACAAATACAATCATGTCCTCCGCCTGAAAGAATTTTCAAAGTCACTTACCGGAAGAGCGTACACATGGTACAACAACATTGTACCAAACAACATATCCAACTGGTGTGAGATGGTTACCGCTTTCTACAAGAAAAATTTCTTCGTGTCTTAGAAAATCAACTTTTCAGACTTGGGAAGAATGCTTCAACGAAACAATGAGCATCCGAATGATTATGTCAAGAGATTAAGGATTCAGGCACTGGACTGTCACGATCCAAATGTGACTGAACAACAGTTGGTGGAGTCATGTATTAACGGTATGGTTCCCATCTATCGCGCTTTACTGGAGAATCTGCGCTTCCATACATTCTCTGAACTCCATGAAGCTGCTAAGCGGTCGGCTACAACAGCACCAACACTGTTGGAAAGAACCAGACCATCCAGGAGTGAAGATGCACGCGAGACTCGAGGAAACAGGCGCCTCATCAACAAGCAATATAATACCGGTCCCTCCGTAAGCGTAGTGGGTGAAGGAGGAAAGAGGAAAGCTCTAGCAGCAGAACAACAACCCAAACGTACGGCACCAGCACATCAGACAACTCCACCCCAGAAGGTCGTGGCTAAGACCCCTCTACAACAACAAGAAACTGGAGATGCTGCTCCAAACTTCCCATTTCCAATTGAGGAATTAATTGAAATCCTGGAAGCGTGGATTCAAGATGACGCCATCAACCGAGGAAGAAATGGAAAATCCCAAATATTGCCGTTACCATAGGTTCGTCAATCACCCAACCGGTGACTGCAACAAATTGAAGCGCATTTTCAAAGAAAAGGTGGATGCAGGAGAACTCCAATTAGGAAAAGAAGGTGTTCACAGAGATCCCCTTCCTATTATGAGCTGCATGATTTCTGGGGACTCCGTCCACAAAACCGTACAGTCTATGATGGAACATTTATGTGAAATTCTGTATTTTTTCAAGGCGCAGCGTCAAGACATATTTGCAGCCCTCAACCGTATTGTATCAGGCAAGTGTTTGTTTCCAGTCAAGGAAGCCGCTCCCAACCCCCAATCTTTCTTGGAAAGCGCGACGATAGATGCAACTGAGGACTCCTAACCACCGCTCACTTGAAGGATGTCGATTTTGACAGCACACTGATTGATGCGGCCTCTGATTTCAACATTGTCATCGTCAATACTCTGGGAGCTGCAAAGATTTCAAAGCAGTAAGCTGTTTGCTACCCAACCATAATCAAAAACTCAGAAGGAGAATCCAGAGATGCTTACGGGTACATCAATCTCGAAATCAAGGTGGGAGATGCTCTAACACACGCCAGATTTCATATGGTTAAAGAGTACCCAAATTATGATATGATCCTGGGACGCTCATGGATACACGATAACAAGGCCAAGCTAGGAGTATGTCATTTGCCAATGTCTATACCTGAAAGGGTCTCCAACAAGCCGTCCAATCCCGAAGACTATTTGTTGCCATATCAACAACTCGCGAATGTGACACAACTTCCTGAAGAGAGCGTATCAGCATTTGTTCGCAGATTCCGGACACAAGTAAGTCTTATTGAACAACCCTTTTTGTAACCATTCACTCCTCCTTCCGCCAAGGCTTGGGGACTCGAGCCGATTATCAACCCAGCCGTCACTAGGAGATGTAAATGGGATGATGGTCCTTTCAAGTATTTTATCAAGAGTTTAGAAGCCATCACAGTTAAAGATAAGGAATCTAGGAAAGCAATGGTGCAACGCCCAAACCCATTCCAAGTTGGAGATATGGTAGTGAGAGTTGTGGCTCAGCCTGCTCCGTCCGATTCCACATAAGGGAAAGACGAGCAGTACCTAGTGACGGAAATTATTTTGGGAGGTACTGCAAGCTCATCAATCCTGACAAGCTAGAAGGCGTAGTAATACACGCCCAGTGTCTCAAACCCTTCAATACCTAAGATGTCTCGCCGCCCTCTCCTCCAATATTCCTTTTAGTGTTTCCTTTAGCAATTTCCCTTTTCATGCAATATTTGTAATTCCTCCAAAATGATTGCACTGCTTGCATTCATAATTAGGGTTTCAATTTATCAGTTAATCAAAGCATCATTTATTTTAAAATAGAAATTCTTACTCCTGAATCATCTCAAGGCAAAGTCTCAGAGTAAACCCAAACCCTCATAAAATCACTACCCATTGATTCAAAACCATAAAAAATAAAACCACGAAAGAGGCATCTCATATCTTTCAAAAAACACCGAAGAGGGGAATACGTAAAGGAAAAGAAAGGGCAAGGCGACCAAAGGAAATCATCAAGCAGCCAGTACACGATTTTGGGCAAGCGTCCTGAAGTGTAGCATGCCTTAACAAAGAAACGGCCTCTCAATCATCATGTGCCTAGATCCCGGAAAGCAGTTTCGCCATCTGTAATTCTCGGATTTTGTAAAATCCCTTCACGGATTTTGTAAAACCACAAGGGACTTTGACAGACCTATCAGCTAATTGTAGTGTCATTTTAGTCGGTTTCAACTTACCAAGACCTAGTTGGGTGTATACATGATACGGGAGTAAGTTAACACTAGCTCCTAAGTCAAGTAAAGCCTTATCGACCATGTGATTACCAATCGCACAAGATATGGTAGGGCATCCAGGGTCCTTATACTTAGGGGGTGTTTGGTTCAAAAGAATTGAACTTACTTGACCAGCTAAAAAGGCTTTCTTATGAACATTAAGCTTACGCTTTCGTGTACAAAGATCTTTAAGGAACTTGGCATAAGCAGGAATTTTCCTAATTGCTTCTAATAACGGAATTTTGATGTTCACTTGCTTAAATATTTCCATTATCTCATTGAAAGTTGACTCCTTCTTTTTTGGGGCTAGCAACTGTGGATATGGGGCTCTAGGCACAAAGGTAGTCCTATCAGGAATTTCTTGGGAATCCTTAGAGACTGTTTCAGTTTCCTCAGCTACGGGATCCTCTTGGGAACTAGAGGGTGGATCTACAGTATGTCCACTATTAGGCATGGCTACCTTATTGTCTACCGTTTTACCGCTCCTAAGGGTCGTTATCGAATTCACATGGTTTGATGATTTCTTACCAGCTAAAAATATTTCATGAACTCCTCTAGGATTGGGTTGTGGTTGACTAGGGAATTTTCATTTTTCTCTTTCTCTTAAAGACTCATCAATTAGACCAACCTAGTTTTTTAACTTGGAAATAGCCTGAGAGTTAGCCTGAACCATCTTTTTATTATCATCTAAACCTTGTGCAATCGATTGCTGAAACTCTATAGTGTTTCGAGTTAACAAGGCAAGAGACTCTTATAAACTCATGATCTTCTTATCTGAAGGATTTTGAAGCTGTGTTGGACCTGATGGATTCTTAATATAACCAAACCCTGGAGGAACCTGAGAGTTACTAGTCTGACCTTGACTCTAGCCCTTGGACCAAGAAAGGTTTGGATGGTTTCTCCAACCAGGGTTATAAGTTTCTGAATATGGGTCAAACTTCTAATGGTTCTCAAATCTAGAGTTATTATAAAGAGCACGGGCTGGCTCTTCAGTCTGTCTTTCCCAAAAAGGCTCTATTCTACCATTAGTTTGACTCAATTCTAAAGCTTCTAATCTTTTAGCTATGGATGCTATTTCGGCATCTGATTCAAAAGATCCTTCAACCCTATTGACATTTCCTCTACTTATAAGATTTTTTTTCTGGGACTCCCTACTATTTTCGGCGATTTCATTCAAAAATGGCATCGCCTGATCAACATCTTTATTCTCAAACCCACCCGTGCATAAAGACTCAACCATGGTTGTTGTCGAATAATCTAAACCCTCGTAGAGGATCTAAATTAGCCCACCCTTCTTTAAACCATGGTGAGGACATTGGGCTATCAAATCATTGAACCTTTCCAAATACCTATATAAGGATTCTAACTCTTGCTGAGCAAATGTGCTAATCTGCTGTCTAATAGATGATGTTCTGTGCTTTGGGAATTTTTTTATTAAAAAGGCAGATGTAAGTTGTTCATAAGTTTCAATAGACTCGGACGGCAAACTATACAGCCAAGATTTGGCTTTATCTTTCAGGAAAAACGGGAATAACCTAAGTTTCAAAGCATCATCATCTAGGTTTTTAATTTTCAGAGTACTACAAATTTTCTCGAATTACCTAATATGAAAATAGGGGTTTTCATTTTCTTTCCCTAAAAAGATTGGGAGCATCTGTATGGTCCCAGGTTTTAGTTCATAATTTGCCTCAGTTTCAGCTAACTTGATACATGACGGACGAGAGGTCCTAGTTGGGTTCAACAAAGCTTTTAGAGTTGTCATTTCTGGCACTAACAAAGGATTAGGAGTACTTCCTTCACTAAGTGTCAAGTTTTCAAAGCTGAAATTTCTGAAAACAGGGCTCTCAAAAGAAGAGTCTTCGAGCTCCCCGCCTTCACAAGAAGAACTACTAGGTTTTTCACTAATCAAACGACCTAAAGGGTATCTATTTTCTAAGCCTGTTCTCTAATGGCCTCAGGCATACACTAAAAAAAAAAAAAAGAAGAAAAAATTCTAAAAATGAAGGGAAGTTCTAAGCAAACACACACAAGGTTGACTCCACCACAACAAGCCTATATATTCTAGCAAACAAAAAGCATGATGGCTCCCTTAGATTGTTTTCTAGACTAGCTTCTATTCTTCCAAAAGGAAATTCGCTACAATTTCACCAAACCTCTCTAGAATAAATCTGAATTAATGTAAGTTAAATAAAGACATGAGAAGCTCAATGGAGCTTGGATACCCCTGCCTCACCGGCAAACGTTTCCTTGGGTTATAAAGCGGGCACGCTCAACTTACAATAATCATCATGAACTTCGAGTTAAGCTTAATAGAACAACCACTATGACTTTTGAACAACTTTCCTACTAAGCTCGTTACCCTATCGGTCTCGTTTTAGTCAAAATTTTAAAGCTTAGGTTCGCATAGGTTGTGTGTTCCTAGGGTGCGAAAGAAGGAAACGGTAATGAAATCCGAGTCCTTATCTTGATTTGGCCAGTCCTTGCCCTTTACTAGAAAATTAAACCGTTTTCAATTCCTCAACATATATGCATACGAAGGAATACAGTAAACCCGCTGATAGGGGATTCGCAGGTGTTTAGACAAACTTACCTCCCGTTCCAGACGGGGGATGAATTGCAGAAGTCGACTAGGGCCACCAACTCCTATGTCAGTGTACAAACCCGAGGGGACGAGGCAATATCGTAATTGTCGTCCTTCCATGTGCAGTTTTAAATTTAATTACCCTTCCTTAGGGTTTTAAAATAAAAATAATGTCCAAATGTCCGAATGTCCAAAGTCCAAAAGAAAAGAAATTTACAAAAATAAAAGATATCCTAATACGATTTCTAAAAAGAAAATCTAAAAAAACTAAAAAAATCAAATAAAATTATGTCCTTTTTTTCCTTTTCTTTTAGCTTTTATCTTTGACTCCAAGGCTTTTAGTCACCAAAGTCTTTGGCTCAATTTATTTTCGATCCAAACTCCAAACATGTAGCACAAATAAAAATACCAATTAAACGTAAAATAGAACAAAGTAAAAACAAAAATAAATATAAAAACTCTAACCTAAAGACAAGTCCCTGGCAGCGGCGCCAAAAATTGGTGGAATTTTACAGTGGTAAGTAATATGGTTCGTTCAAGACTTGTGAAAACAGATTTTTTAGACTTAATTTTTATAAATAAAAAGGTGATGTGAATATTGTGGAAAGACTGGGGCTAGGATTCCACCGTTGGCCGGTATTAGTGATTTAATAAAATAATAATTATGCAATTCAACGTTCAATTTGATTCTAAAAGTATTGTCTAGACATGTAGATTTTCAACAGAATAGATGTTAATCGCAAGCATAGAACATCAAAACGCTGAAGCAAGCATGCTCTATCAAGAGAAAATACAACTAACTAATCAAAATCATATTACCAAATTTTAGTTCAATGCAAAAATCATAATAAAATTGCAATAATTAATTTAAAATAGAAATGTATCACTTTTACCGAAACAAAGGCTTCCCCCATCGCCCCAGGGATTGGGTTTAGCTCCTCAAGTTAGAAATATGCTCAAAAGTTGATTTCTTTGCTCAAAAAGGTGTTTGCAAGAAGAAAAGGTATAAAGCAGTGTGTTTGTAACAGATATAGTTATTACAGAACCCACTGTTACAGAGAAACACTAACAGACTGTTGCGAATTCGAAATAGTTGTTACAGAAATTGTTACAAAAATATTGAATTTGAAAGTATAGGCAACGGTTTCTGCGACTGTCTATATATGTTGTTCTGTGTTCTTCCTCTTCTTCTTCTCTGCAGCAATGGTGATTGTCTGCAACTTCTTCTTTTCGCTCAATCTCTATCCCAATCTCTCCGTCCTCCTCTGCAACTCCTCAATACTCCATATATGCTCGACAGGATCAAGAATAACTCGTCATCACTCCAACATATTCTCACAGTAAATACAATAACTTGGGAATATTTTTGTTTCCTTTTCTTCATGTGTATGTGTCTGCAGCTGCCAATCTTCATTCCAACACGCAAGAATTAGTTTTTTACATGACTCAGATGGTGTTAAGCACGCTGGAAACACACGCAACCACACAAAGTCCCATGAATATCTCTCCGAAAAACACACGCCTCTGTTTTCTTCATCCAGACGATTCAGCCACTTCTAATCGAAACCATCGACCAGACCATCCTTGTTTGGTCCAAACAGGCCCAAAGCAACCAAATCCAGAGCTCGAGTCTCACTCAAACTTGTCTAAATTTTTAACAGAGTTTCCAGAGGAAGAAAACCCGAGAATCTGTTCAATCATTAAATCCACCATTCTAGCCAATTCTGGTCTAAACAAAGACCATTACCAGCTCTGTTAAGTCAAAATAAAGAAAGGAAATGAGTTTCGGCCCTTGAAACCAGTGGAGGAGCCACATACAAGTTGTGGGTGGCCATGGCCACCCCAAGATTTAGGAGATTGTATGGGAGTGTACAGAAGTTTGGGCCCATACTTGATAAATTGGTACGACGTGGCCCCTCCGACATTTTAATCTTGGCTCCGCCACTGCTTGAAACTCCCTAGAACATGTTCAATTCTCAAACCCTAATTTTTGCAGATGAAGACCAATTTTTTCCGCCAAATTTGGAATTTTAAATGTTGAAGATGAAGGTACCCCTTAACCAGCCGCTTGGGTGCGAATATCATGAGGGTGCCCCTTATCAAATGAGGTTCCCCTTATCCAAAGTAGGGGTCCATTTAGCAAATGTCCTTCGGGGGTGCCCCAAATAATTTTTCGAGCCGATTTTTCCAAAAATGTTTATTTCCCAAAAATACCTACAAACAGATAAAACACCATTATAAGTACAATATCGAGTACCAACAATCCAGAAAATTAAGGACAACTAGACACAAAAATGTGTCTATCATCTGTCACTGAGATTTTGGAATTCTTGGATAAAAATGAAGAAATTCACCAAGAAAATCTTCAACTAAAGATTTTGTTGGAGAAACTTGAATCATCACTTCAGGCGAAATATCTTGAGATTGATTGTCTTAATGATGAATTCACTAGAACCCTATATCTCAAAGAAAAAGAGATTGATACTGTTAAGTGTGACCTGCAAAGGTTGTCCGGAAGCTCTGACAAGATCTCAGCAATGTTATTTGGTCGTAAGTCCTTTGGAAACACGAATGGTATAGGGTTCAAAAGAAAGACTGTGAGCACAGATAACTCCTTTGTTCCAACAGGTTCTGGAAAGATGGATGTAGAAGGTTGTGATAAACAGGAGGCCAATCAGCAAGACAAAAATTCCTCTCTGAATTGTTTGTTTTGTGGAAACGAAAATCATGTTCAAAGTAAGTGTTGGAAATTCAAGAAGAACAACAAAAGAATTGCCAAGCTTCAGAATGACATGCAAAGGATGAATCTGGCTTTAGGTAACCAACAGGGAACCTCTGATGACAATAAAAAATCTAAGAGAACCAGAGTCAGACGAGGTAAGAAATCTGTTTATTCAATAAACCTTGGTAAGTCACCATGTGACACAAGAAGTTAGCATTCCGCTCACTCCATCGCTACCTAATTGTAGTAATGTTGTGGATCCTCATTATTAACTTGAGAATATGAGGATTGCATCAAGGTTGCTCAAGTCTTTTGTAGTTGTTTATTTTTATCATAGAATTTATATAAGGTTTTGTAAGTTAAGTTGTGCAAATGAATATTTTCTTATCAAAAATAGATAATGGATCGTGAACCGTGAAGACTTTTTCAAAGATACTCTTTAGGGTTTGGTTTGTCCGGTGCTCTATTTATATTCATTTGTGATCAAGATCCCATTCACTCTCTTTTCTTTGAAAGATACAGATTCATGGATCCTGTAACTAGAGGTACCACAAAAAGGGATGCCGTAAAAGCAGTTAATGTGTATCTATGTGAAAGAATCCAATATTCAAGAAAGAAAAAGGAGAGGTCTACAAATGATGAAAAAGGTTCTTCCTCTAACTGTTTTTTTGTTTGTTTGTCAGCATGATAATAATTTTAGGGCTATGGTGAAGGTTTCATCAGCAAAAGAAATGATTTAAAATCTCAAATTATTTTCTCTTTGGAAGAGATAGCTCACTACGAACAAATGTTATCTCTGACAAATAACACATTGTGTGAACTGAAAAGAGAACTTAGTGAATTAACTGACATTTCTGAAGATCTAGAAGAATTGAATGATCCCATAATCAATGGGTTTTTCAATAATGAGAAGGAATTCTCGATAGATGCTCTGAGAAAGCTCTATAATGTCTAGGAAACTTCTTATGAGAATTTATTCTTATGTTTTAAGAAGGATAACTAGGGTTTGGAATAGCAAATATTGTGATTACACATAGCTATTTCAACGATTTTCATCTTGCAATATTTTTAGATTTATTTATTTAAATTCTAAGTTATTTGGAAGATGATTTTGCAGTATTACTCTTTATTGGTTTTATATATTACAAAAATATTTTATGGGAATGTTGTGTTTACGTCCGTGATCTATGATTATCTCATATGCTCAAAAGTTAAGTCTATTATGTCTTTATGCAAATATTGATAAAAGATAGAATGAACTTTTGAAAAATTCCGCAGTATTGATCTTTCCCTGATCCACTTTTATGTGAAAGTATTGTATGGCTCCGTAAGTTTTTCTTAGGTTGAGCGTTTCCGATTAAATCAATCAATAAGGTCTCTTGTGGTTAATTTATTCGAGTTTTCTTGATACAAATCCATGTGGTTTGTTAACGTCCAAAGATATCCTTATTTTCTTTTAAAAGTAAGGTCGTTCATGTTGTTCTCTTGGGAATGACATCAAATGGGGAAGAGATCTTAATTGAACTTGTGCTTACTTGCCATATCTTTGTGGGGAGTTCAGCTGTGGAATATTGTAGGAGTTATCTTGTATCTTTATAAACTCCTTGATGAATACACTAAGTTTCGACTATGTGAAATCATCCAAACAAAGTTGATATGTCCTCTTTTAGTCATTAATTATCTCTTTGAGAATTTCATTATGATCCCATAGTTTTCGTACCTTTGCCAATTTATATTGAAAAAAAGGGAAATTATTTGGTAGTTCAAACTACGTACATATGGTTTACGGATCATTATGTAAGGGGGAGTGATTTTCATTGTGAGATGGAAGTATTGACTAAGGGGGAGTGATATATATCATCGTAGTATTATTTCAAAGTTGTGATGCAATTGGACTTTGATTCGATATAATAATACTATGACACTGTAAAACAATGATTGGGAACATCTGTTTTCTTATTGTTATGGCTACGGATCTTCAACAACAATGATGATGAGTTGAACACGTTCAGAATTGCTGGAGTACTTGGAGTAGCGAAGAATTCAAGGAATGTTGAAGAGCCAAGGAAATCAAGCATGATGGATGAGAAGCTACAAAGTTTATTTATTTTGTAATCCATATGTATTGATAGTTTTGACACTAAAATTGACAAATGGGGAGATTGTTAGAGCACTGCTCGGTCGAACTCGCAAGTGTTGCTATCTCAAGCTTGTTTTTCAAGTTTAGTTGATCAAAACTATATACTTGATTTCTAGTCTACTTATAGCTATGTCTCGAATTAGGATAGAATGTGTAGTTGAGCTGTAGACTTCACGGCATTCACCAATTGAAGAAGAAGATCTACTGAGGATCTTGGAGGAACTTCATCAACAAAAGGTATGTGGAGACTAAAACTTATCTATCACTCAGGAGTCTATTCTATTCTATCTTCTAATGAGACTAAGTCGTGTAGCTATATAGACTTTTACATTATACACATATGATATTTCGAGCCGAGTTTATCTCGCTTATCAATTTCTCCAAATATGTGTTGAAAGTTTTTTGCTTTAACTATGTTCATCGTATTCTCGACGAGTTTAGTTGGAAACAATCTATTTGTTGGAAACTAAATGTTAAGTAAAAAGATGATCAGGTGAAAATTACCTTGAACATCTTACATGATTTGTGTGAGACAATCATTTGATGTTAACTTGGGAAGTTTCGTATTGATCATTCGGTCATTTGAAAATTACTTGAAGCTAATGGTATGTGAGAGATTACAAGTGTCGTCTTCTAAGGATGTTTCAATGATTGAAATGAGAGTTTAGAACAATTACCTATTTCTAGATACAACACGGTATGCATACCTAATATGCGAACTGTATTGGTATAATTCAGGTCCGGGAACCTTGTTTGCGTACCTAGTATGCGAACGGTTTTACCTGTGAAGGTCCGGGAACCTTGTTTGCGTACCTAGTATGCAAACGGTTTTACCTGAGTTAGGTCCGGGACGGCTGTTTGCGAACCGCTTGACATGCCAAGGTCCGGAGCTGCTGTTTGCGTACCTGGTTTGCAAACACAGTGGTTAAGTTCTAAAATCGGTAATGTATGATTCTCATACTCATGAACTATAACATTTATGAATTAAGGAATGCAATTTTTGCAAACCGTGACTTAATGTTCATGAATTGATTCTTGTATAAGTACTTTGTACGATTACGAATCATTCCGATTTTGTTTCAATTTGTTCATATATATTTTTATGAGATAGTGAACAATTGAACAACTCTATTTGAAACACAATTAGATTCATTTGATTATCTTTCATGTTTGATTGATCATCATATTTTATCTAGATGTGTTAGATGAATATGGTTAAGACAAAAATGTTCATATGGCTAACTTCGGTTAATTATTATTGAGCCAACTCAATATACACGTTTAAGTACGGTTACCCATATCTAAATGAAGGTATATTTCATTTGTGTATAACAAGCTAAGACCATCTAACGGTGGAGATTAATTGCTTACTTTCTAAGCAGACTTAGCTTGAATCTTAAATTAGGATTTTATCAAACAGTGAACGTTGAATGATTTGTTACTAAGCTATCTTACCTTTGATTGTAAGAAACCCTGGTTTAAAAGACTATATAATGGAGAACTCTAGCAACTGGAAATACTAATCCCGGAACTTTCCTGTGTCCTAGTTGCAAACAAGAGTCGATTCTCCTTTAACCTAGGTTTTTCCAAAACCATATTAGGTTAACGACTTGAAGACTTTATTTGGGATTCGTGAAGCCAGATCCAACTATTTTTTGTGTAGTTGCGTATTCTAATCTTACTTGTTCTATCGTATTGAGTTTTATCTTCTCTAAGATTTACTCGAGATTTATCTCTGATATGTAAGATATAAAAAGTAATCACAATAGTTCTTCGTCCCAAACTCTTGTGATTCCGCAATAACTTTTTCTGTTAATCAATTGGGTTATTGTGAGGTGATTGAATATTTCTAGGCTTCTCTTCGAGAGTATAAGACCGGATTATCAATTGGTTCTTGTTCACCTTGATTTCTATCAAAAGACGGAATAAAAACCGAATAAAGAATAGACATATCTGTGGGAGACAGATTTGTTTATAAGTCTTCGAATTTGGGTCGTAGCAACTCTTAGTTGCGGGTGAGACTAGCTAAGGGAATCAAGTGCGCAGAATCCGGCTTGGTTCTAGAGGCGTAAGGAACGTGACTGTACCTTAATCGGTGTGAGACTTGGTTATGGATCAACTATAGTCTGAAGTTAACTTGTAGTAGGCTAGTTTCTGTAGCGGCTTAATACAGTGTGGTGTTCAAAGCTAGACTAGGTCCCGTGGTTTTTCTGCATTTGCGGTTTCCTCGTTATCAAAATTTCTGGTGTCTGTGTTTTTTCTTTTCAGCATTATATTTGTTTATATAATTGAAATATCCTAGGTTGTGCGTAGTTCAATCAATTGATAAATCCAACCTTGTTTATAGGATATAACTTGATTGACACTTGGGTATTGGTCTTTGGTACCTTCCAAGTTATTTCTCATATCATTCAGGCTCATGAAATTCTATCTGTTCGATTTGCTGATTGCATTGAGACATAAAGATAAAGCTCTTTGACATCTTTCTTGATTGAGCTAGCTTTTAATTTGGTGCTCTCGGAATTAAATTGGAGTTTAGTCCATACAGATTGTCGAACGAATTATTGGGTGTGGTTGTTATACCCCCACTTTTTCAGATACGACTTCTTATCTAGTAATGACTGGCCTTTGAACTGGAACAGAGGAACCCTTGAAGCGTCTATCCGAGTTTGAAGTATGAATCGGGACTGAATTTGCTGGTTTAATAGGTTATTGGCGAGTCAAAGCCGATTCATCAGGCTTGTTCTTATTGTTAGTAATCTGCTTCAGAATAACAGGTAGGCCATTGTCCAAAAAAATAGGAGGGTGGGCTTGTACATGACCCATATCATAGATTTTCAAAGTACCCGATCTATTCTTGAAAGGACCCATATTGAGATTTACTCTAATTAATTCCTCCTTGGACTTTTTAGAGTTTTGAATAACAACAATAGCTTGCTTTTCCCGTTGTTATCCCGATTTAAATTATCATCTTGGATATTGTCACACCTGTAAATGTTGTTAGAGCACTTCTCGGTCGAACTCGCAAGCGTTACTATCTCAAGCTTTTTTGTCAAGTTTAGTTGCAAAAACCATAAGTCTTGATTTCTAGTCTACTTATAGCTATGTTTCGGATTAGGATAAAATGTATAGTTGAGCTTTAGACTTCATGGCGTTAATCGATTGAAGACGAAGAACTACTAAGGAGAGCTTGTGGAACTTCATCAACAAAAGGTATGTGGAGACTTGAACTCATCTATCACTCAGAAGTCTATTTCTATTCTATCTCCTATTGAGACAAAAGTCGTATAGCTATATAGACTTTATATTATACACATTTGATATTTCGAGCTGAGTTTAACTCGCTTACATATTTCTCGAAATATGTGTTGGTTAGCTTTCGCTTTAACCAAGTTCATCTTTTATTCTTGACGAAAGTCAAAAGATGATCATGTGAAAATCGCATGGTAACATCTTACATGATTTGTGTGAGACAGTCATTTGATGTAGACTCAGAATGTGTTGTATTGATCTATTGATTACTTGAAAATTTATTTGAAGTTATTAGTTTGTGTGAGACAGCTATTCCCGTCTTCCAAGAATGTTTCAACGATTAAAATGGACTTTAGAACAATTAACCATTGATTGGATATAACACAGTATGCGTACTTGTATGCTAACTGTTACAAGTTATTCCAAGTCCGGGAACCATAGTATGCATACTCGTATGCGTACTGATTTTATAGTTGAAGTCTGGGAACTTAGTATGCATACCCGTATGCATACCGGCTTAATAGCTCAAGTCCGGGAATTCAACTGAGTTTGGTTGTGTACGACAGTATGCGTACCCGTTCGCATACTGGCAAACCCAGACCAAGTCCGGCCTGAGTGGGTTAAGTTCTAAAATTGGTTTCTTCATGAACAAATACATTTACATAATAAGGAATGAAATCTTTTGCAAACTGTGGCTATAATGTTCATGAATTGATTCGAGTGAATCAAAATCGATTTTGCTTCAATTGTGTCTTGTATACTTCTATGAGAATATAAACAATTGAACAACTCTAGAACTAGTTTCATTTGAACTAGTTGTGATTGAGATGAACAAGGTTGATATGAAAGTGTTCATGGCTAACTTAGGTTAACTATTGTTGAGCCAACTAAGTGTACACGTTTAGGTACGGTTACCCATATCTAAATGAAATCACATTTCATTTATGTGTAACAAGCTAAGTTCGATCTAACGGTTAAAAGATATTAGCTTGAATCTAATCAGGTTTTCATCTAACGGTGAATATTGAATGCTTTATTACCAAGTTAGCATTGATTGCAAACCCTGATTTGAAGACTATATAAGGGAGAACTCTAGCAACTGGGAAACCTAATTCCCACACCTCCTGTGTGATACTGGTTGCGACTAGAGTCGATTCTCCTTTAACCTAGGTTTTTCTAAAACCATTATAGGTTAACGACTTAAAGACTTCATTGGGATTCTGAGGCCAGACCCAACTATTTTCTCTGTAGTTGCGTGTTCTGATCTTACTTTGTTCTATCGTATTGAGTACTATCTTCTGTAAGATTTGCTCGAGATTCAATCTCCGATAGGTAAGATAAAAAGTAGTCTCAAACATCTTCGTCTCATCGTTTGTGATTCCACAATATCTTGTTTCGCTACCATACAATTAAGATTATTGTGAGGTGATTGATATTACTAGGCTGTTCTTCGGGAATATAAGTCTGGAGTATCAATTGGTTCCTGTTCACCTTGATTTATCAAAAGACGGAACAAAAACTCGTAGGTATTTCTGTGGGAGACAGATTTATCTATTCAATAGACTTCTCTATGTGAGACAGATTTGTTTATCAAGTCTTCGACTTTTGGTTGTAGCAACTCTTAGTTATGGGTGAGATCAGCTAAGGGAATCAAGTGCGTAGAGTCCTGCTGGGATTCAGAGGCGTAAGGAACGCGATTGTACCTTAATGCCTATGAGATTGGTTAAGGCTCAAATATATTCCAGTCCGAAGTTAACTTGTAGTAGGCTAGAGTCTGTAGCGGCTTAATACAGTGTGGTGTTCAAATCTGGACTAGGTCCTGGGGGTTTTCTGCATTTGCGGTTTCCTCGTTAATAAAATTTATGGTGTCTATGTTATTTCTTTTCCGCATTATATTTTTATATAATTGAAATATCACATGTTGTGCATAGTTCAATCAATTAGATAATCCAACCTTTGGTTGTTGATATAAATTGATTGGTACCTGAACATTGGTCTTTGGTATCGTTTAAGTTGTTTCTCATAATAATCAGGCTCGCGGATTTCTATCTGTTTGATTTGCTGATTACATTGAGAAACAAAGATATAACTCTTGGATGTATTTTCCTTGATTGAGTCTGACTGCCTAGTTGATTCTCTTGGAAGTATATTGGAGTTAGTCCATACAGATTGCCGAAACAAAATATTGGGTGTGGTTGTTAGACCCCCGCTTTTTCAATTGGTATGAGAGCAGGTAAACATGTTTAAGACCTTATAACTCTGTGTTTGTAGCAATATGAATTTGTGGACAGAAGATTGTCTCATTCTTACGCATACAAAAATGTCTTCCAAAGTTTTTGATTATGCCAAATGTCTTGGGATTACCTCAAAGGATAACTCCTTTGCTGATTCTTCCGAATCCCAAGGTAGAAAATTGTTGCTATCATATTCTGAAAACATTCCCTCTGATGTGACACTTGACACTATGTCAGAAGCTGAAATGGAACTCACCAGAACTTTAAAAAAATCTGCTGAGATTATTGATATTCAAGATTCTAAAATAAAGTCTCTTGAAGAAAAACATGCTCAACTAATTGATGAACTTGAGAAGTCTCTTGATCGAGAACGGGAACTCTACAGTATCGTTGAGTCCTTCTCTAACAATATCGAAATCTTGTTCAAGAAACTACTCTACAGCGTGAAAAGATTGGTGTTCTTGAAGATATTGTTAAAGAAGATTTATTTAGAGAAAAACGTTTGATCGAGACTTATTCATCAGATCTGAACAACATTCGTGTTGAAAAAGAGAAACTGGTTGCATCACTTCTTCTAACCCAGAAACAGTGCAAATCCTTGGAAAAGGAAAACTCTGTTTTAATGAGTAAAATCTCGTCTGTGCCATCTCTAATTCTCATATGGGATTACAGTACGCAAAGAAAATTACTCCAAAGGAAGCATCTGCTAAGAAATGTTCACATGACTTGCACTCTTCTATTTGGGCTACTAATTTAAAACAGGTTCCTTCCGATGTTTCTCTTCCACGAACCTGTTCCTTCTGCGGGAAAAGAAATCATTATGATTCGCATTATTTTGCTAGAAAGAAACAGATTTCTGATCTTAAAAATCTACTTCTTTTTGATGTCGATAGAGTGAATTGTCTGACGACATCTACAATGGATTTCATTTCTGCAGAAAACCGGAATTCTCATACACAAGGTTTCCAAAGTCACAACTCTAGAAATCGCTACAGGAATCGTGTCCCTCTTAATGGTGCTAACATTTGCACTACAAATGTACACATTCCCAATGCTATTGAGAATAAGTCTGGTAGACCTAAGTCTAGGAGATGGAATTCTCTCAATTTCGACCCTCTGGAACCGATCTCTAGAGGTCCTAGATTTAATCTTCAAAAAAATCTTTCTGATGGACACTCAAAAAGGTTTATGTCTTATTTATTTGGAATAAGAAATAATCGAAGGAAGGTAAGGAATACAAGGCTCAAACATTAGATGGTATTTACAATTCATCTCTCAATGTTCATGGTGGGATTACTTCTCACTTGGCTACCTAGCTCTAGGTAATTTCATCCTTGTATCTAACTTGAGAAGGATGACATTTGCGAGATGCTCAAGTCTACTGTAGGTTACCATTTGTCTTGTGTTTGATTTAGTTGTTTTCTTCTTTTGTGAAGGTTGAGTCTCTTGACTCCTTGTAACTAATGTATCTTTTCCTTATGCTCTGATTAAATCTTTTAATTATTGAGCTGTGAAGGTAAGAGATATCTGAAAACAAATAGTATTTCTCTTCTTTCTGGATCTTTTCTGATCTATTAACCTTTTATAACCGGTCCACGAACGTCCGTGTCTTTCTTGGGAGTTTTAGGGTTTCCATAACAAGGGTGTCCTTCTCTTGTTCATAAACATATATATATATTTTATATTGTTTTCCCTTCCCTATAACAAAAATAAAATAAAATTGGAGAGATTCTCTATACATCAAGAAGTGGTGAATCTTGAGATGGAAGAAGACATTAAAAGATGCGATTCAGTTCAAGAACTTGTCTTGAAAAAGATGATTGAAAGGAAATAGTACAACTCCTGGAATGGAGAATTTGTCAAAGATTTAATTCTTTTTCAGAATGACTCTAGGGTCGAATTTGCAAATCTTCAACTGCAAATAAATCAGCTTATTGATGGTCAGATCAAAATCCTTGAAAATCAAAAGATCTTGATCAGGAATCAGAAGAAACTCATCGTGGACTTGTAGATACCGTCGAAATCCGTTAAGATCTCTAAATATCCAAAATGGGAATCACGTGGAAATTATTATTAAGGGAAGTCGCCACCCAACTTGGGGAGTTGGGACCCAAAATAAACACTGGTCCAAAACAGAGAAATAGTCCGGGAATCAAGATACGGGCTAGGAAGGTGTGAGGCACCTAGTCCGTCCAATCCGAAAATTGGCCTCTACTTTATAATTGGGATTTTAGGGTTTTGACTTGTAAAAATATGAAACAGGAAATTCATGAAAAATGCAACTATTATATTAGATGTCCAAATCCACAATTTATTCCATGGAGCAAAAACCAGACCTCAAAAACAAAGACACAATTATCAATATTTTCATATGAGAATGATCACAAATTATTATTATTATTATTATTACTATTATTGGGAAAGAAATCAAGGCAACTCAAAAATATCAAATCAATATTATAATTATTGTTATTATTATAGTTGTCGAAGCTTAACTAATACCGAACCAAAATTATATCTAACATCAAAATTATTATCATCTATCAATTATTTACTACTATTAACCGCTAATCAACCCAAAAGGAATTTGAAATCATTCACTTGCCACCTCCACGGATAACTTATATATCACTAGTGCAACCTCTTCATGCTAGTCTCAGTAACTAACCACTCTTATAAGAAACGTAATATGCTTTCAAGTTTATTGGATTGAATTAATTAAACCACATGTGATCACTTGGGGCATGACAGCATAATTTAGCTTATGCAAGACAAGAACTAAAGACATAAAACAAAATCACCCACCAGTAAGTTTATGCAAACTATAAAGAACTAAAGACATACAAATATTCACCAACCAATCGTACTAGTGCATTGATCTTCTCTGTTTCGGAGCATCATCATAGGATTAGACAAAAAAACAACGTAATAGATTAACTTCGAATTGGAACTACAAATACCGAAAACAAAAAGGAACTAGCACACCTGTTTTGGCTATGAGTGATATTTGGATGTCACTTAGATTATTATTAAGGATGAATCAACGCTGCAGCCTCCGCAAGAAAGAAAAAAAAATGTATCCGAAACGATCCCTAACTTTTTGACCCCCCTCTTTTTCATAGAATAGCTCCCTATATATATATATAGTCTCCTCCAATCAACTAAGACCCTAGGATTTAATGCCTAAGATCAAACGGTTGAACTCTAAAACCTAAATATTATTACTCATTTTTTAAAATATTATTCTCATATTATTAAAATTACCCGATATTATTACCAAATTCCAAAATATTTCATTTAAACTAAGGATTTTAGTTGGAAGGAAAGACTTGGGAATAAAGGAACAGGACTAGCGGATGGAGGTGTAGCTAAAGGAAACGACTAGCGGATATTTTTGGGATTGAACAGGACTTGGTGGAGCTTTAATATTTGGCGTTCTATAGACGTCCAGCTAGTGACCTTTGGTACTAATTAGTGGATTCTCAGAATTGCTCGGACTAAGTGGATTCATTTGATGGACAATAAGTGGGTTTGGTGTAGACGTTTAGCATAGGTTCGTTGATTTATTAATGGACTCCAAGTCTAGTTTACCAAATGTAATTATTTTGGGTTCACAACACACTTAATGCCTAGGACCACTTCGGATACGATACTGCGGCAATATTCGTGACCGTGAAAAATTGGGGTGTTTACAGGACTGTGTCAAAGCTAGGCAGCTTGCCCGCATTGTTGATAGAAAAGTTAATTTCTAACTCATGAACATGGAGTCTCTACGGTCAAGAGAATCAAGGATATCAGTGATACCTTTTATGATGGAGCCTTTCAAAGGTATGAAGTCATCAAAGAAACTTGATTTTGTCTAGAAAACTTCTTATGAGAATTTATTCTTGTGTTTTAAGAAGGATAACTAGGGTTTGGAATAGCCTATATTGTGATTACACATTGCTATTGCCAACGATTTTCATCTTGCAATGTTTTTAGATTTATTTATTTAAATTCTAAAGTTTATTGGAAGATGATTTTGCAGTATTAATCTTTATTGGTTTTATATATTGCAAAAAATTGTTATGGGATATGTGTGTTTGCATCTGTTGATCGATGTCGTAGGCGTCAAAAATAATTACACTTTCTTACTACTCAAAATATATAATGAAGCAAGGGCAAGAAAGGATCGTTCCCACAGAGAGGACTAAGGTTTTCAATATGTTTCGTTTTCCTATGTAAAACAATTGGGGGATTTTCTGATTTTTATGTAATTAAACTAATATAAAAGCAAAACAAAGAAATAAAGCAAGCAAAGCAAGGATGAGAAAATATTGGTCAAGGATTAGTTTTCATTCGCAAACATGCCTTTCAACAATAACTAGAATTGATATTTAATCTGATCTTAATCAAACGCCCTAGGATACATTGATCGCAAGAATATCCCGCTAATTTCCTCTTGTGCAACCTAGCCTGCTCCAAATACCGCCTGTAAATCGACCTTTTTGTCCTTTTCGCTCCAAATGACTCCATTGAACCTAATAAACTCAAAAGCAAACATAAGATACATAATTTAAAAGAAACTCGCAAAGAAAGCATAAACAATAGATATAAATCTAGGTGTTTTACACACCTATCAAATTCCCCACACTTAGATTTTGCTAGTCCTCGAGCAAATCAAACAAAACTTATTCTAAAGCATACATACAACTCCGTTTCGTCGAGGATACGGTCACACTTAGCACGTATAACAAGCCTTTAAACCCCTAGGTGTCCCTAGTGGACGAGTTATAGTCTCGTGAGGGTTTACTAGAGATATACCCACAAAACCTACTTTCCAACTTACAAGTTCTCAGAAATGATAGCATCCAACGAGCTAAGAAGACATAAAAATTATGCACACTAGTCATAAGAAGTTAGACATATATATGAGCACAATCTCATCCTTAAAAGTTGAGAGAGAAATAACCATCCCTTATCGAAAGAATCCGGGTTCGAGAGTGATCAAAAGTCTTGACTTTGCCTCACTAGAAAGGGTTTTATGAAATTACTCTCAATAATAAACAACTTTTTTATGGGTCACACATGTGTCCAGGTAGGAATGAAGAGAGAAATCCTGCGACACGTTAAATAGTAGGAAGGCAAAACCCTCCGAATTGTTTTGAAAACCCACATCTTTTATTCATTTTGAAAACCCTTTTTTTCTGGCGATCTCTAAGAAAGGAAATCAACCACTTAACGAAGGTGGGAATATGCTTACTTACCTCGTTATCCGATCGACGTGCAGTTAGCACCACTCTCACAACATCCATAGAAACGTCTTCGGTCTTCAATCCTTGTCTTCATCTTTGTCTTCGGTCTTCAACTCTTGATGATAACTCTTGAACTTCATATAATCTTGACAATGTGATTCTTTCCTCTAATTCCTTGTTGCTTGAAACTTCATTATGAATATTCCTTCTTTCCATTGGCTTTATTGAATGAATACAAAACCAAAAATGAACCAAACAAACCAAAATATGATGCAACACATTTTTATTGTCTTTTTTTTTTTTTTTTTTTGATGTGGCAAGAAAAATAAATTAAATACAAAATGAAAACATACTATGGATGGTGTTATTTCTAATCCTATGGATATATCTTCTTGGGTAAAGTTGCTTCTGTTTCCCATATGTATCCTTAGAAATTACATTCCTAAGTGTAGTTTTGAAGCGAAGTCTGGTGTGAGGCAGAAATTGCAGTTTGTTTCAATAAATTCTGCCCTTGCTCAATGGCGAGAACCAGATGGGTGCTTTAAGTTAGTTCATAAATTACTTGAAGACCATGAATTCTTATCCAGTCATCCTTTGCCTTGCAAGAAGTATAAGTAAGAGGACATCAATTTGCGATTATGTAAAGGAAATTAAGTCAGGGAACATTTACTGCTGCAATTAGAGTTCTTACTTCTAGTGGTGTTGCTCCTTGTAATGAAGATACCTTGGCAGTTCTAAAGCTTAAACATCCCAATGCATCACCACCAGTAATACCCTTTGCCTCCATTGAGTCTGCTGCTTTTGTTGCTAACAAAGATATAGTTTTAGGCAGGATTAAGAGCTTCCCAAAAGGTACTGCTTGTGAAAGGGATGGCCTTCATGCTCAGCATTTCTTAGATGCTTTGAGTGGTTCTGCTGCTGTTGTATTCGATGATCTTCTTACTTCCATTACTGCTATTGTCAATCTACTGCTTGCAGGTAAATGTCCTCCCTTACTTGGTGAGTTTATTGCAAGTGCTCTATTAACTCCATTACTTAAACCGGGAGGAGATATTAGACCAATTGTTGTAGGAACCATTTGGAGAAGACTTGTTTCCAAGGTAGATGCTTCCGCAGTTAGTAAGGATATGAGTGTTTAGTTAGGTGATTATCAGTTTGGTGTTGGTATCCCTTGTGGTAGTGAAGTTATATTACATTCAGTTAATCGTATTTTAGAAGAAAAAGGAACAAGCAATTTAATGTCTATGTTTTGGTGGATTTTAAAAATGCTTTTAACCTTGTTGATAGAACAACTATGATTTCTGAAGTGCGCCGTAGATGCCCCACTATATCTAGGTGGGTTGAATTTTGTTATGCTTCTCCTGCTAGGCTTTATTATGGAACATCTACTTTGTCTTCGGCTCAAGGAGTCCAACAAGGTGATCCACTAGGACCATTACTTTTTTCTTTAGCTTTGCATCCTCTAGTAAAGAAGATCGCTGCACATTGTTCCTTGGACCTTCAGGCCTGGTACCTAGATGATGGTACCATTATTGGCGATACTTTGCAAGTCTCTAAAGCTTTCCAAATCATCCAGTCCGAAGGTTCAGTTCTTGGTCTTCATCTCAATCTACATAAAACTGAATTTTTTTGGCCTACTATTGATGAAAGAAGTCGACTTGAAGAGGTTTTTGTAATACCCTGTATTTTTAATTAACGTTTCGGGTCGTGTTGTATCCAATTTAGCTAACCATGTGGTATAGGTTGTTTCCTTTGCCTTAGCCTAGCTGGGTTGTTTGAACTAGAAAAGACTACAAGTTAGGGTGGAAATAGAGTCACCTAATATATTTTATTAAGTAAATAAAATGAATAGAAAATGGGAAGTTAATTAATATAATAAATAAAATAATAAAATGTTGAGTATTATAAGTTTATATTAAATTTTTGGAGAGAGAATTTAGAGATTAGAAAACCAAAAGGCTAGAGATATGTGGAGGAGAAAGCTATGGAGAGGAATAAGATAAATTGGAGCTAAGGTTCTTGAGGAGAAATTCTAATTAGGAAAAATCAGTGGAGAATCAGTGGAATTGAGGTAGAATGTGAAACCCTTTCTCTTTTGGTGTTTATTTCGTATGTCATTGTATTGTTATGTTTCTTAAATTTAATTGAATAAATATGTATATCTTATTGATGATCAGGCTTGTTCTATTGATTTATAACATGATTAGGTATCTCTTGTTAAAATTCGAGAATTTTCCTACGCAAATTCACCGTTGAATGTTCCTTGTAATTTGGATTGTGATTTCTGAAATTCTGGACAGTTTCGTTTTGCTGTGGTTTTGATGTTCTTAAGCAGTCTTAATGATATTAAAATGATTTGGGGTCTTAACAAAAGTTGTAGATAAATGTATTATATTTCATTGTGCTTTGGGTTTGCTTAATTTGAGACTAATATGAATTTATGGTGAATAGTTTGGTAAAATGATGTTGTTTGCCTAGATTTTGTAATGCGTTTGTAAAATCAATATCTTTTGATTTAGCCGTTAGTTTCATGTGAAATTTCGATATGTTATACATTATGGTGTCCGGAATGTTCATTAAAATTTTGAGGTAGATCGGACAAACTTATCATTATGAAACCTATAACGTAAAATTCTGCAGTTAGTATGTTTGCTTAAATGGTTGAAAGAATTACATAGTTAGTTGGGTTGTGAACTTATGACTTGTTGATGAAGTGGGTTGGAATGTATATTGTACGATAAAATTATTTTATAAATAATTGGATATGCTTGTTTGGATGGCGGTGCCCGTACCGAGGATATACGGATAGGTGGGGCACGACCCAAAGATACTCGTGCTACGGTAGTGTGAAATTATAAATGAATGAATATATTTGTTTTTATGGCGGTGCCCATACCGAGGATACACGGATAGGTGGGGCACGACCCAAGGATACTCGTGCAATGGTAATGTGAATTTATAAATGAATGGATATATTTGTTTGAATGGCGGTGCCCGTACCGAAGATACACGGATAGGTGGGGCACGACCCAAGGATACTCATGCAAGTGAGGTTGGCGGTCCCATGCCGAGGATACACGGATAGGAGGGGCACGAACCGAGGATACTCGTGCATTTAAGAGGATTTGATAGATTGTGAGTTTAGTTGATGAATATATACATAATTAAATCCTTGAAGTTACATCATATACTGTTGTTGTGCGTATTCTCTTTGATTGGTTGACATGTTTGCTTATATTTTGAGAAAGGGAATGCATTCTATTGAGCTGTCATCTCACCCCAATTGACAATCCTTGCAGATTCATGGAAGTTGGAAATGGAAGCTAAAATTGAATAGATTAATGATTGCATTGTTCTCTTGTATTGTTTGAAGTGTAAATTGAAGTAAAATAAATGTTTAGTTGAAAATGTTTTGAACGACCTTTAATGTATACATATGCTTCAATTCATGTATAAAAGTTTCAATTATGTTTAGTATAAAAGTAAATTAGAAAAGATAAATATATGCATAAGTCTCGTTCCGACCCGTAACGCTTTGAGTTCGGATCTCCATATGGGTTTGACCCTGATCCGGAACTCGGGGTGTTACATTTTTCCTGCAGAAGTTGCCAGACCAACTGAAGGTGTTAAAATTCTTGGAGGACCTGTCAGTTTGAGTTATCAGTTTTGTAGTGATATTGTTCTTGATCGTGTGAAGAAAACAGTTCACTTGATGCAGGCCATTCAGAGTTTATGGGACCCCCAAAGTGAGCTCTTGCTACTGCGTAATTGTGCAGGTATGTCCAAATTATATTTCACCATGAGAATTACCGCACCAATGTACCTACAAGAAGCTCAAGTAATTTTTGACACTCATTTGTTCAGTTATATGAGACGTTTGATTGTGAATGATGGGCCTGGAAATGGTGTGTTGCAACACAGACTTACTACCTTGCCTATCCATGATGGTGGTTTGGGCATATATTCTATGTCAGACACCATTCAGTATTATTACCTTGCCTCTTGCATCCAATCTAAGCAGCTGCAGGATACTCTCTTGCGTTATTCTGATGTATGTAGCGATGGTTCCAATTACCAGCTTGCTTTAGACTCTTTCTTTAAGGTATGTCATCTTGATTCTGCCTCTTTCAACATTGAGTTAACTACCCCTCATCCTATGCGTTTACTGGCAGCTAAGTACTTTAATGTTATTGAACAAGAGATGCCAAATCTATATAACATGTCAGTTAGGGATTTAGTCTTATGGCAGTGCAATAAGTTCCCACATGCTCAGGATTATTTGTTAGCTGTGCCTATAGGTGGTCTTGGACAATGCATTGGTCCTCGACAGTTTTGTGCCATTCTTTGTTATCGTCTTGGTATTCCACTCTTTCCAGCTGGGAGTTTTTGTTGTTTCTGTAGTCGAGATATGGATTTGTTTGGTGACCATGCTCTTCACTGTGCACACGAAATAGGTTTAAAGTTTCGGCATGATTTGGTTCGTGATGTTTTGTTTGATATATGTTCTCGTGCTGGCATACACGCACAAAAAGAGGTGGATTTGGGTTTCTTATCAGCTGAAGGTGGTGCTTTAAAGCCTGCAGATATTCTCATTTATAATAGGGACACGGGTCGCGATGTGTGTTCAGATGTAACTGGAATTTCATCTTTTACAAGAGGTGGAGTTAATACCTTCGTACCAGGGCAGGTTGTATGTAATGTGGTTTCAATAAAGCGGAACAAGTATCTTGACAAGTGTACTACACATGGTTACGGTTTCGGTACTATAGCTTTCACGACGTTGGGTGAGTTAGGTGATGAGACCGTGGATTTCTTGAAGAGAGAAGCATTTTGTAAATAGTCATGATGTAAATGTTAAAATTGGTGATTTTCTTTTTCATAGATTAGGAGTTACTATTCAAAAAGGTGTTGGCGCCCAATTAGTTGTTAGGTTGCCGACAAGTTATTTGTAGTCCAAAAAAAATAAAATAATAATAATAAATTTGTTGTCCAATAATAAATGAAAACAAAACAATAAAACTAATAATGAACCTAAATTTTTTTCTCTTGTCTTTATTTTATTATTATTTTTTTTTGACAAGGGACCTAGCATAATGATGACCATGTCCCAAGTTTTTTTTTTTCCTGACGACAAGAGAAAATGAAATACAAATAAAGATAAAATAAAAATGCAAGTACAAAGGCCATGGTGTAAGTACTTTACCGCTTGATTCTTCACAACTTGTATGTCTCGATATCATAAACTTCTTGAACTCTCATCTTGATAATCTTCGCTCTTGTACATAAATCTTCAACTTGTAAAAATTCTGCTCCTTGTCTTGTTACTTTACTTGAATCTGAAATATGTTCATTCTTGTACCGTTGCTTGTAAACCTTGAACGTCTTCAACTTTCCTTCAATTTTGTGATGCTCCACTTGTTGATGATGATGGTGTTTCTATGGACCTGTTGGTGTAGAGAGAGATAAAGTGGATGGTGTTAACTGCGAACAAGATTACAAGTGGTATGTAAGTTAGCAATTTGATGTCACCCCCATGATTAATAAAATAGCACTCAAGAGATCAAAGTAGTGCTTCTATTGGTGGGAGGTTGGGTAGCTCACCATTCTACCCGGAATTTACGTACGGTGACACACACTCTAAAAGCACATATTTAGACATGTACAAATAATTGCAGGTCGGTGCCTCTCATGATGTAACAATGGGTAGTCTCCACTATTGGGGGTCACAACTCTAATACCGAATTTAGTCTGCACCTCATTTGCCATTGGCATGGTTAAATCCAACTTTAACTCTCATATAAGTAAGAAACCCAATCACGTTCTCTGTCATCTCTAAGTTCAGTCACTCTTGTGAGAATTTCGATGTAATCTTAGCGACATGTATACTATGTGACTCTAAACTAACTACAAGTTGGAGTTTTTCATGCACTAATTTACAAAAAAGTTGAAAAATCATGAAAATTTTGAAAATTTTACAATGCAAGCTTAACCCCTCCCCCACACTTAAACTTTACATTGTGCTCAATGTAAATTGAATCGTCCAAAGAAAGTCAAGGTGGGAAATCTTATAATGATATGCGACAAGAAATTAGAAAAAGTAAAAACAAGACAAAAACTAAAAACAAGAGAAGAAATACTCATCCCATGGGTTGCCTCCATGTAGCGCTTGGTTGAAAGTCATCAAAACGACTTGCAAGACGAATTCCCCATACACCAATAATCTGAAAAGTTGGGGATCCTTCCACGTAACCTGTTTTGCAAATACTCGCTTCACACAAATATTAGTACAAGAAAACAGAAGTGAAGCTATCGCCCCATAGAAGTTTCCCCCACACTTATTCTTTTCTACACTTGGAAGTGTACAAAGAACATAGAAATCAGGAACTTCTATGGTTTCTTCTTTGCAAACATTCATAGTATGAGAATCAAATGTTTTTAATGGTGGATATCGAGAAACAAAGTCATTTAACAATATTCTCGAAGCACATATATTCAAGCCAATAAGAGGTAAAGGAGAAGGATTAATAGGCAAAGGGTTAGTGTCAATCCTCAATTCTCACGAATTGAGGTGGATAGGGTTTATTCTCAAACCTCACGGTAAGAGCCTGCTATAGACTGAGATAATGTTACTGAAAATAGACTGATTGATTAATTGATAGGTTTCCAATACAGACCACTAGCCTTATATAGCTAGGTTAAGAGTAAAGACAAATACTATTAAGGCACCCCTACAAATGATAAATACTACTACTAAGCTAACTACTGATAACAACCTGCTCGGAAACGATAAGGGCACTCCTCTTCAATACCAGGTATATGGCATTCCACTCCCCTTGAAAACATCCTTGTCCTCAAGGATAAGAAATGAGTTGTCACACCCTTAACCACGACATGTACATGACATTTCCTGTGATGCTCTAAGTGACACAATGACCACTAAATTCCCTTGTAAGGTCCATAAATATCATAAGGCCAAGCCCAATAAACCACTGAACAACTTGGTAGTTGGTATGCACTACTGGCAGCACCTCTTCCTGCAGTTGAATTCCAGAAATGATTAAGTCTCCACTTTCCTGTAGCTTCTGCAACTTGTGGTCGTATAGAAATTGAGATGTATAGCTTCGCAGAGTCTTCCCATCACCAAAACCTGAGGCCTGAAAAGATGCCCTGTGGACATTATGAAGATTACAGTCTCCTTTGTTATCTTTTGTAGCACCAACACATCTTGGTGATTGTAGTACCAGGAACCTTTTGGTGGTCTGGAATCGACTCTCTCCAAGGTAGAAATGAACTGCCGGACAAATAACAATAGTTGATGCACAACAATGGTCTGGACATGTGGCATTGAACACCTTGGAGGCAACGATCTCTGCTGGTATTACTTCGTGAGCTCTTGCTTTATCCGTTCCGTGATTGTAGGTCTGGAACTATAGACCAGGTACTTGGTCCTGGAGCTTTTGCCTGAGCTTGTAATGATAATTTTCCTTTTGATCCTCCCAACGGTTTACATCCCATGGAAGTCTCCAGTCCTCTACTTGGTTGAAACACAAAGTGACATGCTGAGTATAGAAAAACAATTGCCAATCGCTCCAGGTGGAATATGAAACTGCAGCATCTTTGTCTATTTGTCTATCGCCTTTGAGTAACTGCATAAGCATGTGATAGTGTATACTTGACTGCAACGCCTTCAAAAAAATGAGTCGTAATATTTAGAAGGTGTCCAGAGAATTGAGCTGCAATAACTATCCAGCGATAGTCCATTCTCCATTCTTTTTCTTTCTCAACCTCATAAGCTTGTAGGACCGGAAGCACCACCGAAATCCCAGATGCAGTATCCCACTGGAGCATTGTACACGTAGTTGAGATAAAACTTCCAGCAACCCAACTAACATATCTCACACTCCACAACCCAGGTGGAACCAATCTGAACTTCCACCTCAAGTATCCTACCCATAACAACATTTTAAGAATCTGAAACACCTCAACTAATATCTGAGTATCAATCCGAACAAGCAGGTCTAGTCCCATCACAAAAAACGCTACCCATCCAGAACAACATCCCATGCCACCCACTGTGTAGCTAGATTCTTCAAGCAGCTTAGTAAAAACCCAAGTGAAAACAACACCACTTGTTATACTCCACAAACTAGATGGAACCAATCGGAATTTCCACCGCAAGTAGCCTACCCACAGCAGCATTTTAAGAATTTGGAATACCTTGACTAAGATCTGAGTTCCCATGATGATACCCACTGGCATCATACAACTGTTGTAAACAATAAGTGTACGGAATATATGATGTACAGATAACTCCCTTCGTAAAATGCTGAAGTTACTGCTAAATAATGAAAGAAGTAGCATAAGCGAATGGTAATGGTTCACTACAAAATTACTAGCCGAATCCAAGAATTTAATCACTTGAATTGACAACTTAATTTGTGGCAAGGCATTCTTTGGAAGTAGGTGATAAAAAAAAGCACCCCTTCCTGCAAAATCCACACGACAACCTCAAACACGCTAGCTAGCATTTCTAGTGCCTTGTTATGTTCCACTACTATTACCATCGAAAGGATCAAAATTCCATTTCTCTCTGATATTTTAACAAATAGCTCACTGCTAGCACCAGTAGTACTCGATTTAACCAACACCAAAAGAATTGAAGCACAAAGCAATGAATCTGATCCAAACCCATGCTCACTAACAAGCTCATGAACAAGTTTCAGTGTGGTAAGCAATTGAAATTGAACCCACGTGAAGAATGAAAGAACCAGAAGTAAATACCTCATCGCAAAAGAATCTAAAACCAGCAAGCCGCTGATCGAACAATTTTTGTGCATTGCCAGACTCACTATGCCTTGGCACTTGAAAATTCAAAATAATCCAGGGAATATTGCTTTGTTGAGGTCTGTTATGAAACATCTGTCTATCATCATAGCTATCACCATTTTGAACAAACAAAGTCATATGGGAATACTCCAACAGCAAATCGAAACAGTACCCAAGAATAATAATCACACAAGAAGTAATTGCACCTAAATAGTCTTCAGATTCACAATTAAAAGAAAATAACCCCCTAAGAAGTTGAAATTATTTTCCACGATCAAATACTTTATCAGCAGACTGGAAATAACGCTGAGAAGATGTCCTAGTATGCAGTGTGTGGTTGGAAAAAAAAATTGTACTCAAAACACACAGTATCCAACGGAAATGTTTTAACAAACATCTTACATGGATGAAGTTGTAAGAGAAAATCATCTCTGTCACTGCTCAAACTCCCAGACTCTCTCGTAGGCATTTTAACAAACATTTTACTTTCGAATTTCAGTATCATTAGCAAATACATGAATGATCGAATCCAGAAACCCATAATCTGATTTAAACCCAAAGCTAAGAATCAAGTTCCCAAAATACTTACCACGATCAAATATGCAACGAGAATCACCAATACCAATATGAAAACAATCCGGACAGTTTAATTTGTTGTGAAGAACGGCTAATTCCTTTGAGCTTTTAGGATTTGTACTTTCGGTATGAATCACTTCAGCTTCTTCAATGTCTTTCAACTGAAAACTCACAGAATCGGTGGAATCATCGTCTTCTTTGTCAACGACAGTGGAATGACTTGGTTACACTTTCTGAGATTCAACTTTATTGTGAACTAGAGAAAAAGAATCTGGACTAATAGAATTAGGAACCGATTTTGCTTCTTCATATGCAACAACACAAAAATCTTGAGATTCAGAAGATTGAGCAACAGATCCACTACTGACGTCGCCAATTCCATTTGATTTAGTGGAAACACCTTCATCAGATGACGAGCTGCCAACAATATCACCAAATTTAGTTAAAATTTCTTGAAAAAAAAATTGATTTTTTTTTTCCATCTACTCCTGGAAATACTCCTTTGTCAAAATATTATCAAGTTTCTTGTTCATTTCTACCAGCTTCAACTCGTGTTGATTTGCACTTTCAGAGATCTGTTGAAGTTGTGTAGCTTCACTAAACTCTGCCATCAAATCCTTCACAGATCGAAACGGCTCTAGATACCAATTGTCATGTACCCGAGAGTACGATGACAAAGGTTGAATCATATTTTGGTAAGATAATCCTCAATTCTCACGAATTGAGGTGGATAGGGTTTATTCTCAAACCTCACGGTAAGAGCCTGCTAGTTCAAAGAACCAGTTTGAGACAATGTTACTGAAAATAGTCTGATTGATTAATTGATAGGGTTTCCAATACAGACCACTAGATTTATATAGCTAGGTTAAGAGTAAAGACAAATACTATTAAGGCACCCCTATAAATGATAAATACAACTACTAAGCTAACTACTGATAACAACCCGCTCGGAAATGATAAGGGCACTCCTCTTCAATACCAGGTACATGACAGTTAGACAAACCTTGCAACTCTTGTGTTATGTTATCCTCTTCATTCTTAAAGAATTCAAGTGAATCACTTGCCTCTTGCACATCGTGGACCTTTATCAAACCTTGCAAGCATTCTTCGTTCGTTTCTGCCTTAACCAAAGTCTGCTTAATTGGGTCTTCCACAATATTGGTCATAACATTCACATTCTCAACACACTCCACCTTGTTGTTCGACACATACTCTTTTGCGGATGCAATTCTGTCCATAAGGAATTTCTTTAGAACACTCATTGCATCATCCTCAAGCTCTACCTGTTGAATAGGTTCTTGATCATTATAAAGATCAAGGCTTGAGTAAGCTACACTAGTGTCATCATATTCCTCTTCGTCTTCATCTTGATCCCAAAAAGATTCCATTGTACACCTTTGGGAAATGTCACCATGAATTGGTTCAAGCGATGTATCTTCATAATCATCGTCACTTTCATAGTTAACATAAGATTGGTTCTTGCTGAATTTAGTGTTGCTAGTCTCAAACTCATCCTTTTGAATAGGTGAATGATCATTATTAAGATCAAGAGTTGAGTTAACTACACAATTATCAACGAAAGACCCCAAAGGTTGGCCTTTTTCATCATTAGCATCAATCAAATATTCATCACAAACCACAGGCACAATATAATAGTTATCGCTTTGAAAACAAAGTTCTTCCTCATACCTTTCTTCTTTGTATTGATCAATACCTCTCCGTAAGTTAGCAATACCTTCACGAAGTTCTTGGAGTTGCTAGTCACTAGTCTCTTTATCTTTTTGAAACTCTTGTTGTACAAAGTTGGAAAATTTGTCCAAAAAGTTAGAGACTTGTTGTTCACGAGCATAAGAATCCTCCAATCCTTGTGGTTGTTCACGCACATACCCGCCATAAGGTTGTTGATACGTATGAGGACCACAATATTCCGTAGGATATTGATCATAGCCAATAAATTGGTTTTGATTATACCCATGTAATGGTTGGAAGTTGTCATATTGTTGAGGTTGGAAGCCGTATTGATTGTTCCAATATGCTTCATCCATGAGAAATAAGTACTTGAAACACGATTCCCAAACCAAGGTTAAAAACCAAAAAAAAAAATGTAAAAAATAAATAAATAAGAAACCAAAAACAAGTGACAACCGCTGCCTCCCCGGCAGCGGTGCCAAAATTTGATCGTTGTCGTAGGCGTCAAAAATAATTACACTTTCTTACTACTCAAAATATATAATGAAGCAAGGGCAAGAAAGGATCGTTCCCACAGAGAGGACTAAGGTTGTCAATATGTTTCGGTTTCCTATGTAAAACAATGGGGGGATTTTCTGATTTTTATATAATTAAACTAATATAAAAGCAAAACAAAGAAATAAAGCAAGGATGAGAAAATATTGGTCAAAGATCAGTTTTCATTCGCAAACATGCCTTTCAACAATAACTAGAATTGATATTTAATCTCAGCTTAATCAAAAGCCCTAGGATACCTTGATCGCAAGAATATCCCGCTAATTTCCTCTTGTGCAACCTAGCCTGCTCCAAATACCGCCTGTAAATCGACCTTTTTGTCCTTTTCGCTCCAAATGACTCCATTGCACCTAATAAACTCAAAAGCAAACATAAGATACATAATTTACAAGAAACTCGCAAAGAAAGCATAAACAATAGATATAAATCTAGGTGTTTTACAACACCTATCATCCGTGAAATATGATTGTCCCATATATGTCAAAAGTTAAGTCTGTTATGTCATTATGCAAATATTGATGGAAGATAAAATGAACTTTTGATAACAAAGATTAAGTCTATGATATTATTAAGCAAATATTGATAAAAAAATAGAATGAATCTTTGAATATTCCGCAGTATTGATCTTTCCCTGATCCACTTCTATGTGAAAGTATTGTACGGCTCTGTAAGTTTTCTTATGTTAAGCATTTTCGATTAAATTTATCATGGGTTCTCTTGTGATTAATTTAATTGAGTTTTTCTGGATACAGATTCATGTTTCATGTAATTTGTTAATGTCCAAAGAAATCCTTCTTTTCTTGTGAAAGTAAGGTCGCTCTTGTTGTTCCTTTCGGGAATGACATTTTATGGGGGAGAGTTCTTAATTGAACTTGTGCTTAATTGCCAAATCTTTGTAGGGAGTGCGGTTGCGGAATATTGTAGGAGTTTTCTTGTATCTTGATAAACTCCTTGATGAATACACTAAGTTTCGACTATGTGAAATCATCGAAACAAAGTTGATATGTTCTCTTTTAGTCATGAAATATCTCTATGAGAATTTCATTATGATCCCGCTAGTTTTCGTAGCCAGTTTATATTGACAAAAAGGGGGAGAATTATTGTGTAGTTCACACTACAAATACATATGGTTTACGGATCCTTATGTAAGGGTGAGTGGTTTTCATGTGAGATGAAGTATTAACTAAGGGGGAGTGATGCATATCATCGTAGTATTATTGTCAAAGTTGTGATACAATTGAACTTTAATGTTGTATAATAATACTATGACACTGTATAACAATCATTGAGAACAATGGTTTTCTTATTGTTATGGCTACGGATCTTCAACAACTACGATGTTGAGTTGAACACGTTCAGAATCACTGGAGTACTTGGAAGTGACGAAGATTTCGAGTAATGTTGAAGAACCAAGGAAATCAAGCATTTGGATGAGAAGCTACAAAGTTTATTTATTTTGTAATCCATATGTATTGATAGTTTTGTCACTAAAATTAACAAAGGGGGAGATTGTTAGAGCGCTGCTCGGTCGAACTCGCAAGCGTTGCTATCTAAAGCTTGTTTGTCAAGTTTAGTTGCCAAAACTATAAGTCTTGATTTCTAGTCTACTTATAGCTATGTCTCGGATTAGGATAGAATGTGTAGTTGAGCTTTAGACTTCACGGCGTTCATCGATTGAAGACAAAGGACTACTAAGGGGAGCTTGTGGAACTTCATCAACAAAATGTATGTGGAGACTTGAACTCATCTATCACTCAGAGGTCTATTTGTATTCTATCTCCTATTGAGACAAAAGTCGTGTAGCTATATAGACTTTATATTATACACATTTGATATTTCGAGCTGAGTTTAACTCACTTACATATTTCTCGAAATATATGTTGGTAAGCTTTCGCTTTAACCAAGTTCATTTTTTATACTTGACGAAAGTCAAAAGATGATCATGTGAAAATCGCCTGGTAACATCTTACATATGATTTGTGTGAGACAGTCATTTGATGTAGACTCGGAATGTTCCGTATTGATCTATTGATCACTTGAAAATTTCTTTGAAGCTAATAGTTTGTGTGAGATAGCTATTCCCGTCTTCCAAGAATGTTTCAATGATTAAAATGGAGTTTAGAACAATTAACCATTGATTGGATATAACAAAGTATGCGTACTTGTATGCTAACTGTTGCAAGTTATTCCAAGTCTGGGAACCATAATATGCATACCCGTATGCGTACTGGTTTGATAGTTGAAGTTCGGGAACTTAGTATGCATACCCGTATGCGTACCGGCTTAACAGTTCAAATCCGGGAATTCAACTGAGTTTGGTTGTGTACAACAGTATGCGTACCCATTCGCATACTGGCGAACCCATACCAAGTCCGGCTACTTAGGTATGCGTACCCGTTTGCATACTTAAGTAGGTTAAGTTCTAAAATCGGTTTGTTCATGAACAAATACATTTATATAATAAGGAATGCAATCTTTTGCAAATCGTGGCTATAATGTTCATGAATTGATTCGAGTGATCAAAATCGATTTTGCTTCAATTGTGTCTTGTATACTTCTATGAGAATATAAACAATTGAACAACTCTAGAATTAGTTTCATTTCAGTCATTTGAACTAGTTGTGATTGAGATGAACAAGGTTAATATGAAAGTGTTCATATGGCTAACTTTGATTAACTATTGCTGAGCCAACTAAGTGTACACGTTTAGGTATGGTTACCCATATCTAAATGAAGTCACATTTCATTTGTATGTAACAAGCTAAGTTCGATCTAATGGTTGAAAGATATTAGCCTGAATCTAATTAAGGTTTCATCTAACGGTGAATATTGAATGCTTTGTTACCAAGGTAGCATTGATTACAAACCCTGATTTGAAGACTATATAAGGGAGAACTCTAACAACTTGGAAACCTTATCCCCACACCTCATGTGTGATACTAGTTGCGACTAGAGTCGATTCTCCTTTAACCTAGGTTTTCTAAAACCATTATAGGTTAACGACTTAAAGTCTTCATTGGGATTCTGAAGCCAGACCCAACTATTTTCTCTGTAGTTGTGTGTTCTGATCTTACTTTGTTCTATCATATTGAGTACTATCTTCTCTAAGATTTGCTCGAGATTCAATCTCCGATAGATAAGATAAAAAGTAGTCTCAAACATCTTCGTCTCATTGTTTATGATTCCACAATATCTTGTTTCGCTACCATACGATTAAGATTACTGTGAGGTGATTGATATTACTAGGCTGTTCTTCGGGAATATAAGTACGGTGTATCAATTGGTTCCTGTTCACCTTGATTTATCAAAAGACGGAATAAAAACTCGTAGGTATTTTTGTGGGAGACAGATTTATCTATTCAATAGACTTTTCTGTGTGAGACTGATTTGTTTATCAAGTCTTCGAATTTGGGTCGTAGCAACTCTTAGTTGTGGGTGAGATCAACTAAGGGAATTAAGTGCTTAGAGTCCTGCTGGGATTCAGAGGCGTGAGGAACGTGACTGTACCTTAATCAGTGTGAGATTGGCTAGGGCTCAACTATATTCCAGTCCGAAGTTAACTTGTAGTAGGCTAGAGTCTGCAGCGGCTTAATACAATATGATGTTCAAATCTGGACTAGGTCCCGGGGTTTTCTGCATTTGCGGTTTCCTCATTAACAAAATTTCTGGTGTCTGTGTTATTTTTTTTCCGCATTCTATTTCCTATATCATTGAAATATCACAGTTTGTGCGTAATTTAATCAATTAGATAATCCAACCTTTGGTTGTTGATATAAATTGATTGGCACTTGAATTCGAACATTGGTCTTTGGTACCGTTTAAGTTATTTCTCATAATAATCAGGCTCGCGGATTTCTATCTGTTTGATTTGTTGATTACATTGAGAAACAAAGATATAACCCTTGGATGTATTTTCTTTGATTGAGTCTGACTGTCTAGTTGATTCTCTTAGAAGTATATTGGAGTTAGTCAATACAGATTGCAGAAACGAAATATTGGGTGTGGTTGTTAGATCCCCGCTTTTTCAAATGCACCTAGCAAATTTTCTGCGGGACTGTAACCCAACAACAACGTGGTTCTGTGAATCAAGCTTCACCCACTATTGTTTCAGCCTTATAAGTTTGTACCAATACAAACAACCAACACTATTCTAGAACGGAAGTCTTTCGGCCTTTTTATCCTTCTCTTTTCTTCTCAAATGCTTACCATAAAGCATCAAACATTGCCATACATTCAATAACACAATCAACCAACCAATAAAACTTAGAACATGACACAATTGATCCATTTTATTACATCAACGGGAAGATATACAAAACTTGCCCACTTAGGGACTTACACAGACTTGTTTCCCTTGAACCAAGCCTTAACCTTCACAAAACTCTCTCAATTTGAGTCTCACAATCTCCTATGTAAGCCTACTGAATTTTCTAAGCCCCTGCACTATTTATATAATAGCTTTAATGGCCAAAAACCATGTACAACAGCTGCACACGCATGGGACAACCATCTGTCCCATATGGCAGTTCCATAACTGCCAATAACTGTGCCAACTCGACCACTTTCTTCTCTAACTCGAACCAGCCTTCAACACTTGTTCTTAAGCAGTTATGAACACACTTTTTAAGCTATAAACTTCCTTTATAACCGTTATCCCTTATCTCACGCTTTTGGCAAGCTTGTAAAGCCAATAACCAACTCATAACCGTCACTTGAGCCATAACGTGCAACCTTTGCGCAATACTGAACTTGGCCTTTCTTCAATACTCAGCCAACATGGCCCTGTAATCTTCTTAACCTAAGACAATGTACATCCAACACTGCACTTCGATCATCTTGGCCATTTTCTTAGCTCATTCTGGGTTATTCATCCGTTGTATGCTTCACTTGGCCAACTTGCTCGACAATAGAAATGATACTATTGCATTACTAGCTTATTTGCACTGTCCAAGTTTTGGCCAATCTTGAACTAATGAATAGGGAAACTCTCGGCCTACTCCACACTCTTGCATCATCCTTGAGTTTGGGCCAACTCAATTCAATGAATATGCCTTAATGCCAAGTTTGCATGTTGCATTTGTCAACTTGGCCTTGCCCTTCCTTTCCTTTGATGAATCTTCATTGTGTCGGCCAATAAGCTTTATTACTTGGCCAATGTCCTTACAGTGTAGCGCCACCTTTACGCTTCACTGGCCCTGCAGGTCCCGTTATCTTAGTGATTAACAGTCTATGCAGTGTAGCGCCATCTTGGATAAACACTGACTAGGCCGGCAATGCTGTGACATGCTATCTTGGCGCTTCACTAGCCTGACCGGTTATAGGTATCCATAACAACATATGATTGAGCCATTGTAGTATTTTCTAAGACCACAATTGAAACCGATTCGGCAAAATGAACAGGGGGTTGAGGTGGCATCGATCTTGACACCTCGGGTAGAGAATATTTTTCACTAGAAAAACTTGCTTCCTGAATAACCTTTTGTTTAGCTTTCCATCTTGGACAAGCAACATCTCTATGATCAATGATACTGCAAGAAGTACAGAAGAATCTATGCACCATGAAATATCTGCATTATATAAGAAAAGGTTTGATTTTACCTCTTGTGGCAAAGGGAATTTCAGTTGGCAAAACACGATGAACAGAGATACAAACACGTACTTTGATATTTTGCTTTAGAGGATGGTTCCTTTATGGATTTTTAGATTCAATAAGTTCACCAAGTTTGAAGGTGAGTTTTTTGGAGGTCTTCGAACTCAGTACATTCATTTGGTATGTTACAAAGAATAAGCCACATAAACTCTTCAAAAAAGATATTTGACAGTTAACTGGCCAACTAGTAGAAGGAACCATGTTAGAACAATGAGATAACCCCACACGAACAATGGATATTGATCATGATTCTGTTGAAATCATTTTCAGCTAAAACCTTACCAACTCTTTGTTTCTCAGACCACTGAAAGTAGTAACAGTTGTGGCAAAATGAGAGGCCATTGAGAGCAGATATAACTTCTGACTGAGGATGTTGGAACAAGAGTGTCACCACAAACATAACATATCATACGCCACTTCCAGTTATTATCATTGTTTGCTAAAACAACTGTTTTACCTATGAATAAGAATAAAGGTTCAGTAAGAGTTGAAGAAAGATTTGATGGTAGCTTAAACTTTTCTGCCATTTGAGAAGATAGGTCTTGAATATTTTTTTTTAGGTCTTGAATATCTTTTATTGAGGAATAAGGAATTTTTGAAGGTTTAGTTATCTCCATATAAAAGGGAGACACAAAGTAAGATATTGATGGAAGGATATGGGCGATAAAATACTGGACAAAGTATTTGAATTGAGTGGTTGAGGTATATTTATACACGTATCCTGATGAGATAATGCCAGAAAATTATGAGACATGTGCTATGATTACGACAATGCACTTCGATACTAAGATAAATAAGAAACTTTGGGGTTTTCAGAGATTCAACCTTAAACTGGGAAATGTTTGAGGGTTGAAAATGTTTTGTATAAGAAAAAGGGAATGTTGATGATGGCTTATTGCTTTTATAGTTTTATGCTTGGCCTAAGATTCCATTATTTACTTTGGAATCCACGTTGGTTTTCCTTTTCATCTGGTATATCTGACGAATATATTTGCTCATGTGGTTTTGGAGGAAAAGGTTCAACAAGATAAATTTGATGATAATATCCATACACCTTATCATTCTGATGTATGTCAAATACTCTTTTATCAAGCAGGTTATGGTAGTTGAGCAATAACTATAATTGTTCCCCCCCCCCCAACAAGCCAAACATTGTGTACATAAGCCTTCAAATGTAATCAATGTAGTTTAGATAGGGTGAAGTATAGTATGGGTCAGATTTTCGGATGAAAATTTTGCAAAGGTTTGCCGAGGTCCATGAATTTATAGGTTTTAGAGGAGAAAGCACAAGTATTCTGACTTAAACTCAAGATGCATATGATTTATGGGTATGATATTTTGAAATTTCTGGAGACAAGCCAGATGGACAAACGGGTGAAACGTATCCTAGCCAGTATACTCCAACCACCTATGGTGTCTCTCAACAGTTGCTTCCTTTTCCGGATCTGCAAAAAATCAAAGATTTTAATTAGTGCCCATATGAATCATACGAATTAGGTAATCTGCCAATACACTTCTTGATGGCAATTCTGAAAGGTTTTAAGGCTAATAAAACGTCTAGAAATATTAGACTTAAATGAGTTTTCGAGGAGTAATGATGCCTTCAAAGAAGGTGCACATGACTTTTAATAGGTGTGAATTGCCAAGAGACGGGACATTTCACCAAGAGCCTTAAATGGCCATTAATAACAAATTTTATGGACTTATAAAAATGGATTGGATTAGTTATCCTCATAATAGAGAAAATTAACCAAATAAATAAATAAATAATAATTTCAGAGAAGGTAAGGAAATTAAGAAATAATGGCAAATTTAGGAGAAAATGCTATAGTTGGGAATCAAACTTCAAGCAATTATGAGTTTGTGAAGAGGAATGCTCTGAGACTTGAGACAAGGGAGTTCGAAAGTATAAGGGATTTTCTTCAGAGAGAGATAGCAAAGCGAAACCATTTAACTAAATATGAGAGAAATATCAAAATAAATGCTGAAGAATTTTCTCAGTGGAAGGTGAAAAGGTAGGCAAGAATATAAATGAAGAAGATGAAGAGGGATGACAGTGATGATGATTAGACCTGGTGAAAGAGGTGCAACGAGACGTAGAGTGATTCTGAGAAGTCTGGTGGAGTATATGAGTATGATATTGAGGAGATAGATTCATCTGAAGATGATTCTGGTGCAAAGGAGGAAAAAATGAGGGAGGCTTTGAGAGTTGAATATGCTTTATACAAGAGGTATCTAGCTGAAAAGGTAAATCCTGCCATTTTCGCAAGGACCATGTAAGAATGATTAAACATTGATTCAGATGGAGATACCGTTGAAGGCGTTGATGCAAATGGTAAACCAGTAAGCGATGGAGAATCCGAGAAAGAAAGCAATGACGATGATGATAACAATGATGAGACTGGAGATGATGATGAAAATGGCTATGGGTTTGCTGCTTCATCTGGAAGTGAACAACGCATATTATGAGGAGGAAGATTGGAAGAGCTATGACTGGGAAGATGAGTGGTAATCTCCCCTGGAGCATCAGAAAAGGCAAGGTTGGTTGGCTTGGTATAAAGCCTAACTATGATCAAAAAGTTTTTTGTTAACAAGTCTTTCTGATGTTTGTTGTTAGTCTTCTTAGTGTGTATGTTATGCTTCATAGCATTTTTTCCTTTTTGGCCAATTCAAACCGTGTTGAAGGTAGTTTTCATGGGGTTAAGATAGTAGTCTTGAACAATTTTGTAAGTTGATTCTGATGATGGTAATTGGCAGGGGCTGTCTCATGATATTAGTAAATTATGTTGTCTGACTGGTGATCTCTTGGGTACACAGAATGAGATGTAGTAAGGGATGTAGGGGTTATGCAGGTGTTGATCTCAGCTGTAATGAACTAGATATCTTCTGTACTAATGAACTGCTTGTGGAAGTTGTTATTTTGAATGTTTAACTAAAGAGTTCCAGTTATTTTGGTTTGATACTTTGTTTCGAGTGTATAAGTAGATTGAAATAAGAAGTTCATGAGTCTCGTTGAACAACTGATAAATAAAGATAACAGGATTTTGATTAAACTGGTGATGAACTGAGATTGAGAAAGGTTCATAATGTAGGCAACACTGGATCAAAGGAAAAAAAAACTTGCAAGGGTCATGGTGACTGAGCAGAGCGAAAAAATAGTAAAACAAACTCAATTTGGTAAGTCCCTTTTTAAAGAGTGTAGGCAACACCGGATCAAAGGAAAAAAAACTTGCAAACGTCATGGTGACTGAGCAGAGCGAAAAAAATAGTAAAACGAACTCAATTTGGTAAGTCCGTTTTTAAAGAGTCAATACTAGTGATTGATTCATCCAAATTTATCTCACATCAAGGAATGTTTTTGTCAGTAATTTGATAACAAATTTGATTTTTTTTCTTTTTTCCACAATTACTATATTATTTTCATTTTCCCAATTATAATATAATAATATGATTTCAGGTGAATTTCCTTTGCTGTGGTTAAAAGCTGAATAAAGCTTTTTTCTGAGAGCTTCTGGCTCCACCGGAGTATATTTCAGCCAATAGAATCATCCAGTTTATTCACACCATTAATTTTGGGAATTTTCGACCCCAATTCCCTTTTTTACCGTCTCACTTTTCTACTAAACCCTATTTAATTCGCATAATGTTAATGTTAGGGTACCGACCCCAACTCGTTATAAGCCCTTGGGTAGAACTCAACTCGAAAACCGGTTGACTAGATGAGGGATCCCATTGACTTATAAACTACCCAATTAAGCCCAATCTACCAATGTGGGACTAAGGTCCCAATATCCCACTACGCTTCCAGACCCAACGTCCTCGTTGGTCCACTCTATCGACACTGGTTGGACGGTAGCCCTTTCTCTTATGGCGGCTCCACTCGCCTACCAGTATTCAATGCTGGTGACAACTATGCCCATACATAGGTGCCCCTACACTTTAATCTAGCCTATAGGTCACCCCTTTCGTGGAGCGGGCATGGGTCGTGGTGGTTGGCTCTGATACCAAATGTTAGGGTACTGACCCCAACTCGTTATAAGCCTTTGGGTAGAACTCAACTCGAAAACCGGTTGACTAGATGAGGGATCCCATAAAGCCCATCTACCAATGTGGGACTAAGGTCCCAAAAGTTATTTTTTTTAGGTTTTCCCAAATTATATATATAAAAAGGAAAAAGAAAAAAGGTTAGGGGTTGGGTGTAAAATCTCGCTCGGCCATTATGACTGCCAAATCTGGTAGTAAATCTTGCCAAATTTGCCTCCCTTCTCCACTGCCGGTTATGACTGGCATTCTCTAACCAAGTCAAGTGACTTTCACTTTCACTTACCTGTTACTCGCCAGCTAGGGTTACAAACCTCTTCATCTCCACAAGCGGCACACGATTGCGCACGTACAAACTCCAAAGTACTAGCTGCTTACCGTCACCTTAACATACGCCATATGATGTACAATACGCACCCTCTTCTAATAAGAGTCAGACAAAAAATGATTTCTACGTAAAATATCCGTTTTGGTCAAACAAAAGGGTTACTTAAGGGTTAGTGCTAACGTAAGCCTGTAGGTGATATAATTCTTTTCTTTTTTCCCAATCTAATCCTGTTTTGATATCCCTACTTTGCGCCCCCATCTTCCTCTTCCTACATACAATCAGTTGTTGTGTATTACAAAGAAAGGCTCCAGCAGTTTTTATTGTTTTCCCCTAAGCTCCCCTCCCTCTCTTTGATCATCATTCAGCAGCCATGGCCGAACCAAGCAATGTCGAATCTCGAGATGTTAATGTCTCTTCTTCTCTTAACTCTTTTCAGCAGATCTCCAAAGGTACATACACCTTTTCTTTCGATTTTTCATCAGTGATTTCAGCTGTGAGAGATGATTCTTTCTACATTGAATGGTGTTAAATTTTCATATCTAAACCCTAATTTTCTGGAACAGGATTTTTTTTTTTTTTTTTTGTTTTGAGATTTTACAAACTTAGGTTTTTTATTCAAGGGTATGAGCTAGGGTTTTATGGACTGTATTTTTTATTCGGTCTTTTTATTGTTTTTGATAGTGATAGTCTTAATTTTGTACATTTTTTTTTGTGGTGTTGTTGGTTTACTGATTTTTTATTTTTTTTGGTTTGATTTGTTTATTGCATTTTTGTTGTGTTTGAATATCAAAATCAGCTGAAAAGAGAGGCTTTCTTGTGTTGAATGGGGTTTTCTCGGCTAAATGTTGTCTTGATGTGTGGTAGAACACAGCAAATGAAAAGATGTATTACTTACATGTTTGTTTGTAGTGTAAAAAGCTTTAAGAATACAGTTTTAGAGAGTTTGTTTTGCTGGATTTTGGAATCTTACATGGTTCTTGTTTACTGTAAGGTGATGATGAACTTACTGTCTAGTTATCTTTACTGTACATGCAACTTTTTGTAAATATCCTGCTTAACTTTTTGCATTGAGTGTAATTGCACTTACTGAAGTCTTAATAGACATGTTTTAAGCTACATAGATGGTGTATAATATGGTCCATCCTTTCCATGTGACCCAATAGACTTTATGTCGTATTCTGTTATTACGATTTCCTGCCTGTCTGTGGAAGGCAAGTGAAGCTACTTGCTTTAGCTGCAGATAATCATTTCATTTTAGATGAAAGTTTCAGGCCTTAAAATGCCCACAGGCGTGACTCATGTTAGTTTAATAACAATGATAGTCCAATACTTGGTTCTCGAGTTTCTCCATGTGTTAATGAGGTGTCATTTGGTGCAATAATTTAATTATCTAGATTGTCTGTTATGTTCCATCTGGCCACTGTTTTCAGTTTAATTGGAATGAAAACTTTAAGCTGCATCTGAAATTTTAGCTTCTTCCTTTTTATTCCTTTACATATCAGTTCCTTTGAACTGGAAGGTATCCCATTGATGAGAACTGTGATATGAATGTTCCTTTTTTCTGTCTTCAGATATGCAAGGATCTGATAATCCTATTCCTCTTTCACCACAGTGGCTTCTGGCGAAGCCCGGGGAGAGCAAATCTGGAATGGTAAGCTTATCTCTGGATGGTTTTATGATGGCCGACTCATATGTAATGGTATTTTCAGATATTGAATGCGGGTTTGACATGGTTATTGTTCTTCTGGAATGAAGTAACCAACTGTTATCATATTTTTTCTGATATGTGCTACACAGGATTCCCATCTCAGCCCGTATCCAGGTTATGGTGGTCGCTCAGATATATCAAAATCATCTGGTGACGAAATTTTTGAGGCAGATAAGAAAAGGGATGTTTTCAGACCAACAGTGCATGATCCGGAATCTGGTCGTCGTGACCGCTGGCGCGATGAAGAAAGAGACACCGGTTCTGCTATTCGCAGGGATCGGTGGAGGGAGGGGGACAAAGAGCTTACGGATTCCCGCAAGACTGACCGGTGGGTGGACAATTCCTCTAACAGGAGTGTTGGAGAAGCACGCCGACCCCCATCCGAACGCTGGGCTGATTCGAGTAATCGAGATACCAACTATGATCAGCGTCGTGAGAACAAATGGAACACACGTTGGGGTCCAGATGAGAAGGAATCAGAAAGTTGGCGTGAGAAGCTCGACGTTGGTCGAGATAGTGAGGTCCCTCGTGACAAAGGATTACCCTATCTATCTCCTCACGGGAAGGACGAAAGGGAGGGGGATCATTACCGACCATGGCGATCCACTGCTTCCCAAAGCCGGGGAAAGGGAGAGTCTCCTCATCCAGTAACCCAAATTCCAACCAAACAGACTCCATTTGGTTATGGTAGGAGCCGAGGGGAAAATGCTCCTCCAACCTTTTCTATTGGTCGTGGAAGGGGTGGGTCCGCTGGGAATTCTATGCAGAGCGTTTCTTCTCAGTCCTATTCGTCAGGTTCTGTCTTGGAGAGGGGTGAAAGTGGGCATGGCGATCCTTCTCCTTTGAAATATAGTAGGACAAGATTGCTTGATCTTTTCAGGACAACTGATTTGAGATCCCATAAGAAGCCGTTAGATGGGTTCGCCGAGATTCCTTCTCTGACACAGGAAGATCCATTAGAGCCTCTTGCTCTATCTGAACCCACTCCAGAAGAATTGGTAATCTATCTTCTAGAGAATCTTGTGATGCTATTTTACTCAAAGGAGTGTTCTAACAGCAGTATTGCTTGTGTAGGTTATTCTAAACGGAATTTACAAGGGAGACATAGTAAGTAGTGGCCTGCCCCAGACTTCCAAAGATGGATCTGTTGGAAGGAATACTTCAGATGGGATGCAATCAAGGCGAAACAAGTTTGGTATGGTCTTTCGTGATACCTTTTGAGTACCCAAATGAGTGTGTACATGCATATAGTTAGAAAATCTGGAGAGTTTTATTTGCTCAACTAGGGTTTATCTGATTGTGCAGATGATTTGCCACCTCACTCCGACGATTATAAGGATGAAAGTGCTGACAATTCTAAAGGTGGTCTCTTTTCTCGGAGCCCTTCAAAAGAGAAGTACGTGCATCCTCATGGTTCTGACATGAAGTTTGAAGCATCTCAAAACCCCCACAGCCACCGTGATAGCAAATTTGTCGCAGAAGGTACTGGTCACATGATCTCCATTTCTTGTACGAACACAGTAGTGTAGACGATAAACGCGTTCAAGGCTAGTGAATTTGTTGATCAATAGGCTGAAGCTGATTTTTGAAACTTTTCAACTTTCGGACTTTTTTGGTGAAAAATACCTTTTTGTCCTGATTTGCTAATTTAAGGTTCTCTTTGGGCAGCTGTGAGGTCAGATAGCTTTCTCCGGAAGAAAGCTGATGAGGCGGGAGTCATCAGGGAAGTGGGTGCACAAGGTTCTGCCCATCCTGTTACTCCTTGGAGATCTCAGTCTCACGGCGAGCACTCACATGGGCAATTGCATGAGTGGAGAGGTCTTCCAAATGAGAGTAGGTCAAGAACAGATATGGACAGGTCGCGCTCGCAGAAAGACCGGGATCCTGAAAGGGAGAGTAGTGCTGCAGTTTCGTCATACTACAGAGCTGAGCCAAATTGGCGAAGTACGGAGGGGTTCCACTCAGAAACATCTCGTGATCCTATTATTAGAAGACAACCGTCCGGGGTGTTGGATAGGGAGCAGGAAGCCAGAAAGTTCTTACCGCAGACTTCACCGGAAGACCTATCTCTGTTTTACAAAGACCCACAAGGTCAAATTCAAGGTCCTTTCTCCGGCGGTGATCTTATTGGGTGGTTTGAAGCTGGCTTTTTCGGCATAGACTTGGAGGTTCGTGTAGCAGGTGCTCCACCTGATACACCCTTCTCATCACTTGGGGATGTGATGCCCCATTTAAGGGCAAAAGCCAGGCCACCACCTGGTTTTGCCGCTCCTAAACAAAGTGACATATCAGAGCCATTAAATGTGTCTCAGTTTAGTAGCATGGGAATGCATCATGCAGCTCCAAGCGAGATTGACATCCTAAAGACTGACCCAAGAAGTAGACAAGGTTCCATGACTGAAGCTGATAATAGATACTTGGAATCACTTATGTCTGGAAATACAAGCAGTTCCGCACTAGATAAGTTTTCTGAAGGTTGGTTGTTTCAGGCACATAAGTGCTCTCTGGTTTATATTACATTGTCCATAGCTGTAAAACTTTCCGTCTCATGATTTACAGCTCCTGTTACAGTCTTCTGCTACTTTACTGATGATGTTTCCAAATGATCATTCCTTAATAATTTGTATCTTACTATAGACTTCTTACTGGAACTGTAGGTTTGCAAGGGTATATTGGTAATAATTCTGGTGGGATGCCTTCAATGGGAGTGGATAGTGGACGTGATCTCAATTATCTCCTGGCCCAGAAAATGGCATTGGAACGACAGAGGTCAATTCCAAGTCCTCACTCCTATTGGCCAGGGAGAGATGCTGCGCCCATGGTTCCAAACGCAGATATTGTCCCTGAAACTCCTCCACATGCAAAACTCTTACCATCAGTTGACAGTCCACGCCAGATTCCCCTTCCTCAAAATATGGACTTGATGTCTTTGCTACAAGGCGTGGCTGACAAGTCCCCTGTTGTCAATAATGGAGTTAGTGGTTGGTCAAACTTTCCTGTTCAAGGTGGCATACGACAGGAGAAAACAGACTTGCATCAGAATCAGCATTTCCCTCCACTGTCTCCTTATGGACATCAGCAGCAACAGAGGCTGCAGCCTCAGAATCTACCCTCATCAACTAGTATGGTTGGTCAAAATGTAGATCATCCTTCAGGCGTTGCAACCAAGGAGAACCTGCTGTCTTCTGTTCTTTCTCAAGACCCTCAAATGTTATCTATGTTGCAGGATCAGTACCTATTATCTCAACTTCAATTGCATTCCCTGGCATCCGTTCCCCAACAGCTTTCAGTACTTGACAAACTCTTGCTGCTCAAGCAGCAGCAACAAAAACAGGAACAGCAGCAGCAGTTATTACGGCAGCAACAGTTGCTTTCACAGGTTCTATCTGAGCGGCAATCTCACCAGCACTTTGGTGATCCATCTTATGCGCATATTCAGGCTGTAGCAGCAGGGAGTGGTCCTCTTGATCAGCATGTGCTTCGTCCCCCGCATGAACTTATGATGAATTCACAGGCACCTATTCCGAATTTGCAAGGTAGCAGTTTGACCGGGCCTCCTCAAATTTCTAATGATGTTGGACATGGGGTCAGTTCTGGAGTCTCTCCATTATCAAACCTGCCACATCATATCTTTGAAGGCCAAATTCCTAGAAATGGTTGGGATACTGCTCAGCCCGAACACATTGGTCACAATCAAAACAAAGATGTGTTACCAGCAGTGGCACATGGTACACCTTCGCAGGAGGCAACAGAGAAATCTCTGGATGATCTCCATGTTCTGCAGAAGAACAGTCTTGTTTCGAATAACTATGATGCTGTAGTTCCGGACCACATATCACAAGATATTTCCAAGGGTGGTGATTCAGTTTCAAGTTTATCTTCAGCATGTCCAGAAGGTGATGTTGCTTCTGCATTTTCTTTGGTGTCCGTGTTAAGTAGAATATTTACACATGAAAAACTGAACGACGCAGGTTCTTCACTTTTTGCAGGTGTTGAGCCATCTGAAGTTGAGCCCCACACTGTGAGAGAAGAAAAAAGTGTGGAAGTATGTGAGGTGAAGAAAACATCAGACAAGAAGTCCAGGAAGCAAAAGAATTCTAAGGCGCAACAATCTGCGGACCAGGCTAAAGGCGGCGTATCTGCGGCATCTTCGCAGCAACAACCTAAGCTTTCTGAAGGTGGTAATCTGGATTCGTATGCAGGTGATGCAGCAGAAGCAGCACTTCATGGGGAATCTCACTGGAAGACAGAGGATATCAAACCTGGAAGCTCATTTCAGAGAAGCAGTTTGGCTAATGAAATAGAAACTGTTGAAGGTTGGGGTGGTTCAGAGTCATTGCAAAATGCAGAAACACATTCAGTTCAACGAGCTTGGAAACCTGCACCTGGTTTTAAACCAAAGTCGCTCTTGGAAATTCAACAAGAGGAACAGTGGAGGGCACAAAAAGAAATTGCTACTTCTGAGCCTGTATCCTCCGTTAATTCAAATTTCTCGAGTCCTTGGGGTGTGGTTGTACCTAATTTGGAGCCAAACCCTACCAGAGATAACTATCATGATGCAGGGAATGAGATGTTTATGCCAGGTAAATCTTCTGGAAGTTTTCCACCGCAAAAGAACAAGAAGAGCCAGTTACATGATTTATTGGCAGAAGAAGTTCTTGCCAAGTCCTATGAGAGAGTTGTAGAAGAGCCTCCATTACCAGTGATGACCAATCAAGCGGATTCATCGGTTGACGATTCCAATTTTATTGAAGCAAAAGACACTAAAAAGAGTCGTAAAAAGTCAGCAAAGGGAAAGGGTACTGGGGGTAAGGCTACACCTGCAGTTGTTTCATCTGATGTTCATGTTGCATCAAGCCCCGTGGAGAAAGGAAAGAACACTCGTCAGGTGCAGCAGGAGAAGGAGGTTTTACCTGCACACCCATCAGGTCCTTCTTTAGGAGATTTCGTTTTATGGAAAGGGGAACCAGCAAACCCTTCGCCTGCTCCAGCTTGGTCTACCGAGCCAGGGAAGCTGTCAAAACCAACATCCTTAAGGGACATCCAAAAGGAGCAAGAGAAAAGAGGGCCTTCTGTCCAGCAGCATCAGGTGCAGGTTCCAACCCCTCAAAAAGTCCAACCGACCAAGAACACTCGTGGAAGTGGTGCTTCATGGCCTATTGCCGGAACCTCCCCATCTAAATCAACGTCTTCTATCCACATCAATTCTGCTGCTAATGCTCAGTCAAAATCTATGGCAGATGATGATTTATTCTGGGGCCCTCTTGATCAATCAAAACAAGAATTGAATCAGTACGTTCAAAATCTTACCTCATACTTTCTTTTTGTTACTGTTACGTGTTAAATTTCCATATAATTATTTTTAAATTTCATAATCCACATCACACTAATTAATTACTAGTTTGCTCTTTTGAATTGTTAGAACCTTCTCAACTAGAAATGCCCGTTTTTCGACTACATTAGTTGCATCTAGTGATTTTTTTGAAGAAGACAACCATTGAGGATTCTATATCTACTGTTCAATAATCTTCTTATACTTGCTATCATTCTTGTTGGGTTCGTACTTCAATTTTTGAGTCTCGAGATGATTATCTCGGCAGCCTATGTCAGCAATGCTCTAGGTATTTGTGTATGTATTTTTTGTGTTTGTAATATGTATTCTGTTGGTTCCCACGTTATCACGGTTTAAATGCAGTAGTTATAGCAAATTAGCAATGTCCTTTGAGAAACAAATATAGCAGCCATATACTTGGGATATGAAAGGGAAAAGTGAAGTGAAGAATGCGTATGGATTGTTTGGTCATACAGGCTAGTTGATTACTACAGGAAAACTTAGCTCTTATCAACCATGGTTGCATTAGCCTGAAGAACTTATCTAGTAGCATCTCGCGCAATGTGGTTTTAGTACTCCCCAAAAGTTCCCGAAGGAGTATAATGAAAAGAATAATACCGGAACTGCATGAGAAGGAACATTGTGAAACTGAATCTTTGGTGTTCTACGTCTTGCATTTTAATTTATCCTCAGGATTTAAATCAAGTACTTGTCTTCTATGCAGGTCTGATTTTCCAGCTGTAAACACAAGCAATTGGGGATCCAAAAGCAGCACAGTGAAGGGTACCCAAGGAGGAGTGGCAAGTCGGCAGAAGTCCACAGGCAACAAGCCTGTTGATTATACTCTTTCATCCTCCCCAGCTGCCCAGTCCTCACTGAAAGAGAGGAGGGATGCCAAGCATTCGGGTATGGCTATTGCAATCTTTTGGGATCTTTGCGTTTTTCACGTTTTGGTGCCCATTTGATTCATGTTTTGTTGGTTTTTTCTATTTGGATGCAACGTATGAATGGGTAGTTTTGGTGTTCGAATCAGCAATCCCAAAAGTACTCAATTCAGTTGCATCTTTGGTCCTTTGTATTTCTGGAAAGAGGACTGAATCCATCAAAATTCAAGTGGATGAAGTAGTTTTTAAAATAGTTGGGCTTGAAAGTGAATTTGAATCAAATGACCGCAGTACCCACCACATGTCCAACAATAACTATCTCTAGTTGACACCGCAATTATTTTGTTAAAAAGAAATGCAGTGTAATCTTTTAATGTCTATTTTTGCGTAGCATCTCATTCTCTCGGTTTTGGTTCTACTTTTCCCAGAGGCTATGGACTTCAGAGATTGGTGTGAGAACGAGGCGTTTAGGCTTATCGGCTCAACAGGTACATTTGATATTTTAACACCACAAGAATTAAGACATGAAATTTCTTGTATTACTAGTAATGTTATTATTAGTAATTTATTAACCTTGCTCTTGAAAATGAATTTGTTTGAAGTGGAACTCTTTTGAAAAAATGAAATAATTGCAGTACCCCTTTCTAACGACTAATGGTATCAGCTGGGGCATAAACTGTCAATTATAGTTTAGTTGTAATACTTCTGCATCTAATGACTAAACATTATGTGTCTCATGGCCATTAGATATTTATTTGCTGTAATAATTTTTGACTTCTTTATGAATTATTGTTCCTCACAGTTACCCCTTTCTCTAATTTAATTTGGATGACTCTTTGTTTCCCCAGACACAAGCTTCCTGGAATTTTGTCTGAAGCAATCAACTTCAGAGGCTGAGACACTTTTGATAGAGAACCTTGGATCGTATGATCCTGATCATAAGTTCATCGACAAGTTCCTAAACTACAAGGAAATGCTGTCAGCTGACGTACTTGAAATTGCCTTTCAAGCTCGCAGTGACCGCAAGTCTGCTGGGACTTTTGTAGGGGAAGTAAAAAATAAGAGCAATATAGGCCGCAATGGGGACTTAGGCCATGCAGGTACCATGGGAGCCGCTTCAGACGGATTAACACAGGGAGGAGGCAAGAAGAAAGGAAAGAAAGGGAAAAAGGTCAGCGCAGCATCACTTTTGGCGTTCAACGTAAAGAGTAACCGTATCATGATGGGTGAGATTCAAACCATGGATGATTGATGAGTGAGAGATTGATAGATAGAGAGGAACAGTTGTAAATACAATTTCTGGAGAACTGACCATCTGTACATGTTCTTTTTCTCTCTTAGGATTTAATTTTAATTTTGACTCACCATCTTAAAGTAGTAGAGCAGGATTATCAGCTCAAAAGCAGTTTTGTGGAGTTATACTGAAAAAGTAGATTACCTTGCCTTCCTTGTCAGATGTTGGTTACTTGGTTGAAAAACGTAGCATGTTATATTTTGATCCTAAATGAAGGTAAACCGATAATTTTTTTTGTTTCTTTTGGGTGCTTCATCTGTATTTTTTTTCTTCCATGTAGCTAAAATTTTGGTTGGCTAATTAGAATTTCTGTATAGAGTATACAAGGGCAAAGAACTTTTTTTGTTTGTGAATATGGAGGTTTGGTTAACTCCCAGGACAAAGAAATTGAATACTCATGCTTCTCCTTTAACTGAAACAAAGAAAAGAACAACCTAAAGCCAAGCTGCAGGCCTAAATACAAAAATTCCAAAGCTAATTAGTATCCAGCTCAGTTCCCCAATTTATTATCAAATCTCTAAATGAATGGTCGCGGAACCAATCCAACAGAGAACCCCATTGAAATCTGCCCCACGGACTAGAAAGGGCTGGTCTTTTGTGTCATGTCTGTCCCAAGGGACAGACGATGAACATATTTTTGATCCGTGCAAGTGCGGGATTCGTTGTAGCAACTAGCTACACCAGCTAGTTTGGCTAAATAACTTGCACCTATTGGCGAATGTTCATGACTAGCTTATGTATGCATTTGGTATATGGGGGCAAGGATTGTTTTTTGTATTAGTGAGAATTGAGAAGCATTTATTCGTTGGATTTCTTTCTATGTCTGGACACAGCAAAGCAAATCCTTGACTTCCGGGGATTTAGATTTCAGTATTTATGTTCTTGTTTCTTTTTACGATTTCTTTAGTAAATTTCATTTACTACTCCACGCCCAAACTCTTAATGACAGTTTCTGATGATTTACTTTTTCGGTTTCATAAACTTACGCTCTTATTGGTCTCACTAAGTCAATAGAAACCCTATTGAAAGATTAGAACAATCCACATTGGTAATCTCGACATTGATTAGTATCCCTGTTGGTCTCAGTATTTGTGCTTCACTTATCTATAAATAGCTCAACACTACTTTGTGTCTCTACCACTTATCTGGAAGAGACAAAGAGCAGAGAGTTTAGAGTATCAAAACTAAGGTACCAATAGCAATATTAGTATAGCTGTAGCTCCATTTGATTTGATTGTAGTGCTTTCAACTTAACATGATGCTTGCACTCAATTGTAGCATCCATATATTCTTTTGTTTTAGCTGTTGTTTTTCTTTCATTCCATTTGCTATTTGTCAAGCATCTGTTTTCTAGCGGCTTACCTTATATATTGATAGAGTTCAGTTTCTAGTTTGATTTTGGATGCTCTATATGTCTGAACTGATTACATTTCTGCTAGCTCCGTGGTACATGACCTATATTATGTTATGTTTACCATGGAGGATAATCAGAGAAATCTTAACGGTAAGTCGGTAATGCCGTTGAGCGCCGCCTTTTTTCTCCGAAGGTCTTCGAGTATCTCATACTTTAATTTGCATTTATAAGCTCTCTTTCAATCCTTAATTTGTATACCTTTATTCGAAATCATCGAGAGCACGATCTTTTCCCCCGAAAGGTACTCGGGTTTTAATTTGATTTTATGAGCATTACTGAACCTTTTTGTATTGCAACATTGAGACAGCTACACTTATCTTATTAATCCGTGCTATTCCATAACTCATTTCTACTTTTAGCTGTAGATGCTCTCTAGTTATGGTTTGGGTATGACTAGAGAAATGACATGACATAGATTGATTAGAGTTCATTAGAGATCTCACACCAATAGCAGATGTTTACATTTTTTCCCCCTCTTTTATTTTTATTTGGGGAAAGTTTTTTGGGCATCTAGTATTTTAAATTAAAATTTTAAATGGTAGTTATTGTGACATGTCCCTCCCCCCTTACAAGTGGTAATTGCCCTCCTTGCATGTTCTGATTTATTTTTCTCCTGCAATCTGCATTTGATTGTCAGATTGTTGATGTTCTATTTTAGGAAATTTCAATTGTAATATACAGACAGACCTTTCACCTACCCCAGCAGGGTAGTATATATGTACTAACATTTAATTTTGTCCGATATTTTCTATATTGACGAATAAATACTACGTATTCGAGTATTCGTTATTCTCACTCGAATGCATCAAAATGCAGATCCACCAGATTAACCATGGCGAGCCGTAATGGAGAACAACCTGCTTTCTCTGTGTTTTCTCAAAACTTGGTACCATTGAGATTTTTCTTGCAAAGCAATGATGGGCATGTAATAGAGATTGATGAGAGCATTGGTATGCAGTTTGACGCTTTAAAGCGGCTAGTACAAGGAGGTCAGATCACACTAACTTATGACTGTCGAAGGGTGGTAGCTCTGAATTCAAGTAGATTCATTCTGGATATAGTGATCCAATATACCAGAAACTATGCCCAGTTACAGGATAGGATTAAAAGGATTGGCTGTGGCTATATCACCCTTATAAGGGCTAGGAAAGAACGCGATTTAGATTTCATAAAATGGGTGACCGACAAAAGAACCTTTGGTCTCGATAAGCCCCAATCGGTCCAGATGCTTGGGGAAGTTGCAGCTGCAGCAGGCGATTTGGGAATGCAGCGTTTACTGGATGTGAGTTGCGGAGCTCTGTCTATGCTCGTACAAGACTACACTGAGGAAGATATCTATGCTCTGCTGGGAGTCAGAATAAAGAAAACTGGTCCCAAGATAGAAGCTGATACCATTGCTGAACATATTGGCCATGCTCGTGATCTCCAACGCATGAGGTAAAAATATTTTTGTTAGATTTTTTTTTTGGTAGAAATTTTCTCATGGCTTGTGTTGATTGAAAGGATATAAAACACTAACTTCATCTTTGTATACACAGTTATGGTAGCCATCCAAATTACATGGGGGGAGCTACACATCCTGCAACTCCTTTAATGCCTCATATGGGAACAAATGTTTTGCAAAGTCAACCAAATCACATGGGAGGAGTTGCACATCCTCAGATGGGAACGAACATTTTGCAAAATCCTGGAGGGACGTTTTACTGGGTGGGTGATCAGGGAGTCATCATTGAAGGAGTGAATCTTCAAGGGAGGATTCCAGAAAATGGCACCAAGAATGTCAATGTCAGTAAAACTCCGGAATATGTTCCGAATGTTAACCAACTTTCGCTGACTTTCGGTCAGCTCAATCTTGGGCGTGATGGGGATCCCTTGTTTACTGACATGGAAATGCTGAGGATGATCAGCTGATCCATGGGCGGAATAATTTTTACCCTAATAATTAGGATTTGTTTGAATGGATTGTTCGTGTTGGCTCTTGTCGACAGAATTTATCAAATAAATTTCAGTGCCAGCTTTTATTTCCTTTGTGTAACTGAGTTGATATTTTGTGAAAATCTATCCTTCTATATCCGAAATATAGAGATCTCAGATGCATGTATCTGAAGGCAAAAAGAAAAGAAATGCCAAATGTATTCAAATATGATGATTTGGATCCAGCTTTACTCATTTAACATGAATTGCGCATGGCTCACATTAATGGCCAATTAGTCAATGTTAAAGATTTCATTTATGGTAAACAAAGGTAATATCTAGGCATAGTCGAACTGACGACACACACGCGATTTTGGCAAAATAATGAAGGAGTTACGGGGGAAAATGTGCGTATGATAAAATGAGTCACTTCCACAAATATGCTGTTGAAGATATAAATTCTCAGGATCCTACTTTTTGAAAAAAATTGGGTTATAAGTACTCTAAAGTGGCATTAAAAAACCAAAAAAGCATGGATTTAGTAGTGTCATTTTCCATTACTACATACATATTGTAGAAAATATGATATCAAAGACTTAATGAAACACACGAATACTCAAAATAATTCTCTCTTCAATTGATATTTTAAAACTCATGGCTCACAGCCTATATATAAGTTTAACAAACTTGACTCTCAAGCAAAATACTTTCCTAACAAATCAAACTTTAAAACAAAGACTCTTCTAGAATATTCTAAACTTCATACGTAAATTCTATACGTAACCAAACTCTAATACTAGCAAATTTGTTTCTCAAGTTTATGACACGTTCACAATAACTCGTGTCAACCTTTACTGGTTGCTTCCATAAACTGCACCAACTCCTGCTGGTTGCTTTCACTAATTGCTTCTCTCAGACAACATCAACTTCACCAAGTTGCTTCCAATAAACAACATCAGCTTCTACTAGTTACTTCATTCAAACAACAGCAACTTCGACTAGTTGCTTCTGTTAGAGCACTGCTCGGTCGAACTCGCAAGCGTTGCTATCTCAAGTTTGTTTGTCAATGTTAGTGATCAAAACTATAAGTCTTGATTTCTAGTCTACTTATAGTGATGTCTCGGACTAGGATAGATTGTGTAGTTGAGCATTAGACTTCACGGCGTTCATCAATTGAAGACGAAGAACTATTAAGGCGAGCTTGTGGAACTTCATCAACAAAAGGTATGTGGAGACTAAAACTCATCTATCACTTGGAAAGTCTATTTCTACTCTATCTCCTATATTGAGACATAAGTCGTATTACTATATGGTTTTCAATTATACACGTTTGAGATTTCGAGCTGAGTTTAACTCGCTTGCATATTTCTCGAAATATGTGTTGGTAAGCTTTCGCTTCAACCAAGTTCATCTTGTATTCTTGACGAAAGTCAAAAGATGATCATGTGAAAATTGCCGAGTAACAACTTACATGGTTTGTGTGATACAATCATTTGGTGTAGACTTGGAATGTTTCGTTATGATTATTTCAATAACTTGAAAATTGCTTTGATGCTAATAGTGTATGAAAACGGCTATTGTCATCCTCTAAGAAAGTTTCAATGATTGAAATAAGAGTTTAGAACACTTAACCAACATTGGATTATAAACATGTTGTGCACTCTTGCATATATGTGATCCATGTACGGGAACCATAGTATGCATACCCGTATGCGTACCTGTTGGTTTGAGAAGTCCGGGAACCTAAGTGTGCGTACCCGTACACATACTGGTGTAGGTTTATGTCCGGAATTTTCTGCTGGGTTTGGAGGTATGAGTACCCGTTCGCATACTGACGAAAACCAAACTTGGTCCGGCTATTTCAAGTATGCGTACCCGTCTGCATACTTGAATGGTTAAAGTTCTAAAATCGGTTTTGT
>JAJJMB010011896.1:1333191-1347163 GCA_023531105.1 Papaver atlanticum
AATGAGGGTATATTTCATTTGTGTATAACAAGCTAAGTTCGATCTAACGGTTGAAAGATATTAGCTTGAATCTAATCAGGATTTCATCTAACAGTGAATATTAAATGCTTTGTTACCAAGGTAACTTAGATTGCAAACCTAATCCCCACACCTCCTATGTGTTACTAGTTGCATAAGCTAGAGTCGATTCTCCTTTAACCTTAGGTTTTTCATGAAACCCTGTAGGTTAACGACTTAAAGACTTCATTGGGATTGTGAAGCCAGACCCAACTATTTTCTCTGTAGTTGCGTGTTCTGATCTTACTTTTACTATCGTGATTGGGTACTATCTTTGATAAGATTTGCTTGAGATTTATCTCCGATAGGTAAGATTGAAAAGAAGGCACAAACATCCTCGTCTCATCATTTGTGATTCCAAAATATCTTATTTCGTTAATCGATTGGGATTATTGTGAGGTGATTGAAATTTCTAGGCTATTCTTCGAGAATATAAGTTCGGTATATCAATTGGTTCCTATTCACCTTGATTTATCAAAAGACGGAACAAAACTCGTAGGTATTTCTATGGGAGACAGATTTATCTATTCCAATAGACTTTTCTGTGTGAGGCAGATTTGTTTATCAAGTCTTCGAATTTGTGTCGTAGAAACTCTTGGTTGTGGGTGAGATCAGCTAAGGGAATCAAGTGCGTAGTATCCCGCTGGGATCAGAGACGTAAGGAGCTCGACTGTACCTTGAATAAGTGTGAGATTTATTAGGGTTCAACTACATTCCAGTCCGAAGTTCATTTGTAGTAGGCTAGTGTCTGTAGCGGCTTAATACAGTGTGGTGTTCAAAACTGGACTAGGTCCTGAGGTTTTTCTGCATTTGCGGTTTCCTCGTTAACAAAACTTATGGTGTCTATATTATTTCTTTTCCGCATTATATTTTATTATATAATTGAAATATCACAGGTTGTGCGTTGAATCGATCAATTGGGAAATCCAACCTTTGGTTGTTGATTGAGCCTTGAACATTGGTCTTTGGTACCGTTCAAGTTATTTCTCTTATATTCAATCGGGATCGCAAATTCCTATTTGTTGATTGCGGATTGAATTGAGAGATAGAGATATAAAACTCTTTGATATACTTTTCTCTAGATTGAGTCTGACTGTCTAGTTGATTCTCTTGAAAGTATATTGGAGTTTGTCTATTCAGATTGCTAAACGAAATATTGGGTGTTGTTGTTAGATCCCCGCTTTTTCAGCTTCCCCAAACTATTTCACTATATCTTGGTTTAATCTTCAACACCTATCATTCTTAATCTTAGAAACACTAGTGCATTTAGTGTTATCTTTGTGATGCATTACTATCAGTGTCCTTTTTTTTTTTTTGAAGCCTAGGAAGGAAGGAATGTATTTGAGGACGAAATTACTCTTTTAAAGGGTGCTTTATATGTATATCGTGACAATTAAACATAACTAAAAATTAACTAATTTAGCCCGGTTTTATATAGAGAATTGTTAGGAGAAAAATCATTTTTACTAGAGGGAAAATCGATTTTCGGGTGGATTTTTTGAAAAGAAACTTCCCCCTATCAATGATTATTATTTTTTATTCGAATCTTACATATCGTTCTTATTCTATCAAATACTAGTGTTCACGCGAGTAGTTATTTTACGTTTTTGGTATTATTTGGTGAGATTCCATTTTCCATTGCTACTAGATCACTACTATTTGCCGATGTCACTGTAGTACAGTGGTAAAAGTCACTGCGTGGTGATACCAGTGACCTGAGTTCGAAACTCGCCAACATCAAATTCTTTACCGATCAAAAAGAAAAAAATAGATCACTACCATTTGGTGAGACGAGCAATAACACTGTTCAGGATGTGAAAGAAAATGTTGACTAGATTCATATATAAGAGTTTGCTACAAGTAAGATCTTTGTTAGAAATGTTAATCGTATTTTCCAACAATAATGGCGACAGTTTTATAAAGCAACAATCTAGAGTCAACAATAATAAGCTTCTCACTCAGAAGGCTCCATCTTAGATCAAGATCACCATTATCATGTGAGAATTTTTTCATATGCTTTGTCTTTATTACATGTGAAAGTAACCACGGCATCTCCATAGGTTACCGCTCAAACATTGGTGTAAAGTTGTGTAAATTATTGGGAAACCTAATAATACAAAGCATAAAAAGACTATGATATCAAGGTCAAACTTGAAAACATGATAATATTGACAACCAACATGTTAATATTTTTCGCATTGGGAAAAATGAACCAAGCAATTGAGTGACACCTTTAAGTGTACAAAATTTTCTTTAACTGGTTAATCTTGAAAACTTGTACAAGAAAGAGATGAATCTCAATATACCTGATCAAAAGTTTGGGTAAGGGTAATATTAAAAAATCAAAATGGAAAATAACTATCGATAGGGGGTAAGCTCTTTTTTAAATCCACACCGAAGACGATTGTCCCTTTAGTAAAAGTAGCTTTCCCCTAAACAATTATCTTTATATAATCCGTAACTTTTACCTTCATCCTAGCAATGCAAATAAAAAATAATCTTAAGTTATTGGATTTCCACCACGGATCTAGAAAATAATGAGAGAGGCCGAACATAATTATTGAAATAACGTGGGTGCCAAGTGTCAGAGCACTGCTCGGTCGAACTCGCAAGCGTTGCTATCTCAAGCTTGTTTGTCAAGTTTAGGTGATCAAAATTATAAGTCTTTCTAGTCTACTTATAGCTATGTCTCGGATCAGGATAGAATGTGTAGTTGAGCTTTAGACTTCACGACGTTCATCGATTGAAGACGAAGATCTACTGAAAGGGAGCCTAGAGGAACTTCATCAACAAAAGGTATGTCGAAACTAAAACTTATCTATCACTTAGAAGTCCATTCTATTCTATCTCCTAATGAGACTAAGTCGTATAGCTATATATACTTTTATATTATACACATTTGGTATTTCGAGCCGAGCTTAACTCGCTTATATATTTCTCGAGATATGTGTTGGAAGATTTTTGCTTTAACTACGTTCATCATTATTCTTGATGAGTTTAGTTGGAAACAATTTATTTATTGGAAACTAAATAATGAGTCAAAAGATGATCATGTGAAAATTGCCTTGAAACATCTTACATGATTTGTATGAGACAGTCATTTGATGTCCACTCGGAATGTTTCGTATTGATCATTCGATCACTTGAAAATTACTTATAAGCTAGTGGTATGTGTAAGAAAACCATTGTCGTCTTCTAAGGATGTTTCAATGATTGAAATGGGAGTTTAGAACAATTAACCATTGTCTGGATATAACACAATATGCATACCAGTATGCAAACTGTTGTGGTATGATTCAGGTCCGAGAACCAAGTTTTCATACCAGTATGCGAACGGTTTTAACTGTTAAAGTCCGGGAACCAAGTATGCATACCAGTATGCGAACGGTTTTACCTGAGTTAAGGTCCGGGACGGCAGTATGCATACCGGTTTGCGAACTGTCGGACAAGACCAAAAGTCCTCGTTTGCAAACTTAGTTGGTTAAGTTCTAAAATCGGTTAAGTATGATTCCATACTCATGAAAAAATACATTTATAAATTAAGGAATGCAATCTTTGCAAACCGTGGCTAAATGTTCATGAATTGATTATCATGAATCAATCCGATTTTGCTTCAATTGTTTCTTATATACTTCTATGAGATATATACAATTGAACAACTCTATGAGTAACACAATTAGATTCATTTGATTATCATTCATGTTTGATTGATCATCATATTTGATATAGAAGTGTTAGATGAATGTGGTTAATACAAAAGTGTTCATATGGATAACTTCGGTTAACTATTGTTGAGCCAACTCAATAAACACGTTTAGGTACGGTTACCCATATCTAAATGAAGGTATATTTCATTTGTGTGTAATAAGATAATATCATCTAACGGTGGAGAGATATTGCTTTGGTTTTAAGCAAACTTAGCTTGAATCTTAAATCAGGTTTTCATCTAACGGTGAATATTGATTGCTTTGTTTCTAAGCTATCAAACCCTGATTTGAAGACTATATAAGGGAGAACTCTAGCAATTGGAAAACCTAATCCCCACACTTCTGTGTGATACTAGTTGTGACTAGAGTCGATTCTCCTTTAACCTAGGTTTTTCCTAAAACCATCATAGGTTAATGACTTAAAGACTTCATTGGGATTCTGAAGCCATACCCAATTATTTTCTTTGTAGTTGCGTGTTCTGATCTTACTTGTTCTATCATATTGAGTACTATCTTCTCTAAGATTTGCTCGAGATTTATCTCCGATAGGTAAGGTATAAAAAGTAATCACAAAGCTCTTTGTCTCATTCTTTGTGATTCCACAATAAATTCTCCTACTACTATATAGTTAAGTTATTGTGAGGTGATTGATATTTCTAGGCTGTTCTTCGGGGATATAAGACCGGATTATCAATTGATTCCTGTTCACCTTGATTTATCAAAAGACGGAACAAAAAAACTTTATAGGTACTTCTGTGGGAGACAGATTTATCTATCAGAATAGACTTTTCCGTGGAAGACATATTTGTCTATAAGTCCTCGACTTTGGGTTGTAGCAACTCTTAGTTGTGGGTGAGATCAGCTAAGGGAATCAAGTGCGTAGAGTCTTGTTGGGATTCAGAGGCGTAAGAAACGCGACTGTACCTTAATCGGTGTGAGACTTGGTTAGGGCTCAACTACATTCCAGTCCGAAGTTAACTTGTAGTAGGCTAGTGTTTGTAACGGCTTAATACAATGTGGTGTTCAAATCTGGACTAGGTCCCGGGGTTTTTTATGCATTTGCGATTTCCTCGTTAACAAAACTTTTGGTGTCTGTGTTATTAATTTTCCGCATTTTATTTGTTTATATAATTGAAATATCACAGGTTGTGCATAGCTCAATCAATTGGTTAATCCGACCTTTGGTCGTTGAGTATAAATTGAATTAGACTTGGACATTGGCCTTTGGTACCGTCCAAGTTATTTCTTATATCAATCGGGCTCACAGATTTCTATATGTTTGATTGCGGATTGTATTGAGAAATTGAGATATAAATATTTGATATAAATCTTGGTTGAGCTCAATTTATTAGCTAATGCTCTCAGAATTATATTGGAGTTAGTCCATACAAATTGCCGAACGAAATATTGGGTGTGGTTGTTGTACCCCCGCTTTTTCACCAAGTACAACACAATCTTTTCGTATCAACCTACCTTACAACAAAAATAAATGTTAAAAAATAATATCAACAAGGTGTAACTTGGAATATAGTAGTTCATGACCAGATCAACTATGAGATCGAATACCAAGTGGATTAACATACAAGTGTATTTACTTTAAAACAATATAATGCGGAATTAAAGTAAATCACACCAACACTTAACTTTTTTTTAATGAGGAAAATGCTTGGCAGAGAAGTCCCCTGACCTAGTCCAGGTACTCTCATAATCAAGACGCTATACAAATTGAGTACCACAACTTCGTATAGTCGAGACAAAGTAAACAACCCCTAATTGTTCAGTTCCTTCAGTATCCCTGTAGATACAACCAATCTCGCACGTGAATACCATTACAAAGTCCATTATATTGAGTCCAATACAGAGTCCATTACCCTGAAAACTTATGCTCTTAACTCTTTTGGATCGTAACCTGAAACATCAAAGGCCTAAATCTGTTTCAGTAACTGAACTCACTTATCAATCTCCCGAGTCCGGCAATGATTCGAGATAAAGGAGAGTACAAAGGATCTTCCATTTAGATATATAAACTTCTTTGACCAAAGATCAAACAAATACAAAGATTATAGAAATAATCCATCACACTGAACAAGCTCTATCTAAGTAACCTTACAACGAGAAACAACAAGGAAGTTTGTTCGATCTTTACTACAAGTATTAAAGTTTATCTAAATAAACTATTCGTTTGGATCCCTATGTGCAAGAAGAATCACAAAGATCAGAATACCAAAAAGAAAACTCTTTATGTCTTCATCAAAGTAACCGTTGTACAAACTACTTGTTTCCTACCATTGATCAATACACACATAATGGAGTCTGTTAACAATGGATGATCAATAGTTCTATGTACAGGTCCTGAATCACAAGATCTATAATAGTCAATCCTCAAACAAACTTGAGTGACCTTGTATCAGAAAAGAATGACCACAGAATAAACAAGCTTAATACATCAAGGATAACTACAATGTTAGTTAATCAAATAAATAATCTAAAATAATACGATTTAGTTTCCTACCAACGGTACCACTAAAAGCTTCTTGATCCCAAAGAAAGACTTTCAAATAAGGCAACACAATAGATTTCAACTAATTAGATTACTCTCTTCTAGGAATGAGTTGGCTTCCTACACAAACGGTTAGGCAGTGTGTCAGGGGATGAGTATGTACGAATACAAGCTCCACTATTTATAGTGTTATGACCAAGACTTGTTTGGAAAACAAGGTAGAATCAATTCCATAAATTTTGTATGTAATGAATGTTATTTTCGAATTTGACAAATACAAACTGTATTCCAACTAATAAACCGAAATCATTCTTAGTTGACAACTAATTTTATCTAGCATAGTTTCCTATACTTTAGTAATATAATAACTAGAGATATGCAAACCTCTGCGATATGGTAAGCATGTTAAATTTGATATTTAAAAGATATTTCGGTTTTATGATCTTGCCTTGAGTATCAAAGGAAAAATAATTTAACATTAAGGTATATGAGTTCAATGCACGTTCAAATCACTATGTCGACATCATGTGAAATTTCAAGTTAAATCCACGTACATCTCGATGTTTGTAGAAACCCGAAGATAACAAACATATCGAAAATACATAACCAGACTTGAACTTTGTCAGGATTGGTCGTGGGATGGATCCTAAACTTAGGATCGCTCCTGGTATCGGTCTTGAATCCCCTTCCAACTACAAAATAATGTTTCACAAGTTTACTTCCTTATATTATGTTTCTGATATTACTTTCAATCATAATCCTAATGGTTGAATTCATCCCGATGTTCAATACACTAAATAATGACGAATTACTAATTAATGTAATGTCCATTCACAAAGTCCATTGATAAATTATACTTCACAATATACTCAAGTTGTTTGAAAAAACTAGTATATATATCCTTGATACTTTGATCTTAACATAATGACCAAGTCACCAATACTAGAGACCAGTAAACAAATTTTACTTCGTATGTTTTCTTCTTCTTCAATAAATACTAACTTGAAAGAACAAAGATAGAAATGGAGCAAGTTAAGTCTGTTTTTATTAAACTCGAACTGAAGGATGATGTGTTCATTGGTGCCGATACGTCTTCAGGTTCTTCATGAGTAATAAAGATGATCCTCAACACTTTTACGTGTAATGCCCCGATTCGGCAGGTAAGGTTCTCCGATTGAAATATAGGTAATGCTTTGTCCTTTCTTAACACCGAGGCCTTTTCAACACAATTGTCTCCAGAGTTGGCAAAACACTCTGTAGTTAAGCGTGCTCAGGTGGGAGTAATCCAGGTGTTGATGGTTGATTTTTAACGAAGGTCATATTCGTAAAATCACATCGGAAAGTATGTATCTCTGATCATGTCAGGATGCATAAGAGGTTACGTCATCGCTTTCCGCAAGAGAAACGAATTGCGGTACCATGACCTCCATACATGACGGCAGTATCATAGCCTCTTGCTTAAGAGCTCTCGATATTCCATGTATCTCATACTTAGTAATTCAGTATCCTTTCAACATGTGCAACGCATTTGAAAGATGTTTGGTGTCTGAACTTTCCCAGAATGATATATGATGCTGATCACATCATATTTGAATGCTCCTAGACATATTGCATGTTAGTATAGAGCCACAAATTAATTAAATCCAGTCGTCAGATTCACTGGTTGAATTCCTGGATAATAATTAAGTCTAGTCGCAGTAATTCCTAGATAAACTCTAATATTTACTTACTCCGATCCTTGGATTTTCCTAGCTGAATTACATGGAATGATAATAAATATTCACCTTCCGGGCATTTGGGGAAACCCCGAGTAAGCCCCGAACAAAAGGCGCGGGTGCCTTTAATAATAATGCTCAAAGGAGCATCCAGAAACATGAAAGAACTAGGATTGGAAGTTTGATCAAAGAAGGAAAAGGAAGAGAGAGAAAATATTAATAAAATAATAAAAATTGGGAAACCGTGAAGTGTGGACCACACGGCCAGCCGGCCAGCCATGCGCCGGTTTTGGCCGGTCTCCACTCCTTTTCCTTATTTTTCATATTATTTTCACATTATTTTATTATTATTAGGGTTTACTCTTTCAAGGACTTCCTCTTTCTATCCAAAATCTCCTGAAACTTCCATACTTCTCCATGAACCATGTGGTTAGCAAAGCAAGTGGTCCCGCAACCATCATGACTTGTATTTCTACCATGAGAAATATTAAAATAATATTTTTAATAGTGGTCCTTCCACCACTATTAAGAATTTCAGTTAAACTCAAATTCTTCATAAAAGGATGAAATAATGCTCGATGGACCATCAGAAAATACCAAAATTCTCAGGATTGGTCCGCGAAAAGCATGGAGACACGGGCATGCCACCATGACCGGTCATGGTCGGCCCTTTGGCTTGCAAAAGTCGGTCCCATCTCTTTTGATGATTTTTAACCTAATTAATCATTCAGATTCCACATTTGATTCAAACTCCTTCCTGCAACTTGGAATGGTCATCCACACACCATCAGATGGTCCCACGACCACCAAGGGCCGGTTACACACCCCCTTGTCCAGTTCCTCTTTTTCCATAATTAGGTTTTACTACCTATTGCTCAGTCAAGCACAATTTTAAATGGTTAAACAACAATTAATCATTCTTTCACCAACTGCTCTGCAAAGGAGTTTGGTAAATGCTAAGTATGGCATCTAGACACTACATGGTCGGCCCATTACTCATGTAGCCGGTCCCTCTCTCATCCATTGGTTAATACTCAGTTGATCATCCATTGATCATCCAATGGTCATAATTAGGGTTTTAAACTGAATGCTCTATCTAGCATAATTCTGAATAGGTTCAAACGCCAATATTTCAATATTGATCAAGCAATCAATATTTTAACTAATTAATTAAATAATATTCGGTCCAACTACCAGTATTTTTAAGTAATATTTTATCTAGTCTTGCTACCAGTTATTAGTGGATCTAGCAGTATTTGCTCTGACTAGCAATACTTTCCCTAACCATCAATGCTCCATCTGGCAATACCCTAATTGCTTCAGCTAGCAATGGATCATGACCAACAAGGTTCAGAACCTCCACTTCTGGCAATATTGATTCAACTATCAATATTCGAGTCGCAGTATTTCTCATGTTGGTTCAGCTATCAACATTTGAGAATTTTATACTGATCCAGCCATCAGTATTTCACTAGTTCATCAACCAAAATTTGGTTCATCAGTCGATCGTTATTTTAATATTATAATCTCTCATCGTCATTCGACTGACTCATGACATATAGATCAAGAAATACCTTCTATGATCATTCAGTAATGACTATTTGCACAAGTGCTATGATTTATGATCAATCCAGTAATCTCATGAAACCATCACTAAGTCATTCGACTATCATTTACTGCTTCAACTGGCATAGTGATATGTCACGGTCATCAGTGACCTAATTCAACATCCATGGTCTACAAAGCATGTTGTTGTCTCAACACTCCATGCTTCATCCATTACAATCTTGAACTTCGTCTGTTCAGTTCATAAGACTCATGGTCTTAGGTCAAAGGTTGACCATTCACGTCTGCAAAGCAGACTCACACATGAGACATCAATTCATGTCACATGGGGGGATATCACTAGGGTTTTGGTCTAGCGTTCTACGTACAACACATGCGATGTGAGGTACATCCACGATGAGAGTTTTGGTAAGTCATGCTGGCAGTTAAAGGAGAAAATGGAAAGTGGATGGTTGATCAACCAAGTCTCCCATGCAACATGGAAGTGGTTTTTGCATGATCTCCCACTTCCCCATTCTTCCACTACCTTCAACTGTCACCACTTACAGGAAATCGATGTGCTGCTATAAATAGGTTTCTGAAACCTATGATTTGATAAAGAACGATTAACCCAACTTAATCACGACATACGAGTCAGACTCATCACTGTCAATTATCAAACACTTTCAGAAGATTTCTCTCGTCTACACAGAGAATCATCTTCACAGCAGTCCAACACATCACATCACCAACAGATCAATCCCTATTGATCTCTACACAATCTCAGCTTCCCTCCCTACAGACCGACCCTTCTCCTCCTCTTATGACCGAATTGAACCTGGAACGACTATTGCCTTGGTTTAGGCAAGGGTCCTTGATCGCTGTCGTAAGCGTCAAAAATAAATTAACTTTCTCACTACTCAAAATATATAATATAGCAAGGGAAAGAAAGGATCGTTCCCACAGAGAGGACTTGGGTTGTCAATATGTTTCGGTTTCCTATATAAAACAATGGGGGGAATTTTCTGATTTTTATATAACTAAAACAAAAGTAAATAAACAAAAGTAAGCAAATCAATAAGATGAAGATATTGGTCAAGGATCTCGTTTTCATTCACTAACATGTTCTTGTCTTAATAACTAGAATTGATATTTAATCTCACATTATCAAAGGCCCTGGGATATCTTGATCGCAAGAATATCCCGCTAATTTCCTCTTGTCATCAACAAACACATTAAAAGATGCGAGTATGAATTCTATCTAAGAGAACAACCTAATGTGTAAAAGCACTAATCAAGTTTAATTCCCTAGATGCATTAAGTTCTATGAAATCAGGCCAATCAATGCAATTGAAATACATTGCACAAACAATTTAACAAAGGTCACGATTCACTTGTGATTACTAGGATGTATCACTACCAGCAATATTCACAATTATACTACTTGTATTCAAGGATTATCACTTTTACGTATAATAAACCCTAAACTAGCAATAAATGTGATTACAAGTTCTACCAATTTGCAACTTGACAAAACAAACAATCAATCATGTTGCAATACGTCAATCATGCAACTATATACGCAGAGAATCATGAACGATAAATTGAGACAAAAACTAGTTCATTAAAACCAAAATCATGTTTGCAAAATCCAACTCAAACCTCAAACCAATAATAAGATAATTAGCTACTTGTGTTAACGGAGTTCATAACAAAAAGCATAGAAGAAAGCATCATGTTCTAAACCCTATAAGACAAGTAGTCTCCCTAATGGAGATATCTAGGTTTAGAGAATGAATAATATATATTTATATGCTTCTCCAATTCCAAAAGGATACTCTTTCCAAAATTACGTAAATCTTCTCAAAACCCATCTCCAAGTAGTCCACCAAGCCCACGTGTTAAAACATCAGTTCTGGAAATTCTGGATCCAAAACTGAGTCCCCGGTTTGCTGATGTCACCACATGAATCCGGTCACCTGAAAATGTTCCCAGTCACCTGAGTTATCGTAAACTGTCTTGGGACAAATATATGCTTCAAGCAACTCAACTCTTCTTTTCGGTAGTTCATACATTCACAAAAGAACCATTTAAGCCAATTCCTTGTTCTTACGAAAACATACCCAAAAGCGTGACTCGTAGCTCATATGTCCTGCGGCCGACTCTTGCATCCAACACACTCTACCATTATGATTCAGTGAAATATTATGATTCATGCTTCAAGTTCCAAAATCCGGCAACCGGAACTAGTTCCACCGGTTCACCATTCTCGCTGCGTTTCTGCATTCTTGGTCGCGACATCTATTTCACAGCTCAGGCCATACTTCACTGTCTTGACAATTCGGGCCAATTCTCGTTGTTCAGCTGCACTACCATCTCCTAGCCAATGCACCATTCCTTCTTCTCTGTAGCTTCATTACCTGCTCATTGCTACCTCAACTTTCTGTAGCTTCAGCTCAATTTCTGCAACTTCACTGACCCACCATTTCAACCACTGCAAACTTCAGCTGCATCACAACTCCATCAAAAACCCATTTTACCAGCAATTACCGGTCATTCCCTCTCAGGCAAACACAAGCATTCACTCCATTTCAACCACCACAAGAACTGCCATCAACAAAACAACACCACCAGTACCATTTTTGTTGTCTTGTCCCTGCAATTTGTACCTGTCCTAACATTCATCTAAGCAAGCATTCATTCATTCGCTTCAATCTGTTCTTACCCATCTCAAACACATTTCACTGAACCATTCTGCCACTGTATTGCCATCAACTCCACTCTTACCAATTCCATCTCCTAACTACAGCTGCGCCAGCATCATTCAATTTCCAACAACAGCTGCGATTCCCTGTCACAGCCAACACCAGTTTGCATAGTCACCTGCAACAGTTTCACTCACAACCTCAAGCCACCAGTTGAGTTGCACCCACACTTCAGTCCATCCATTACTGTACCACCAACTCTACTACCACCAGATGCAACACCATCCATACCAGCTTGTACCTGCCATACTCAAAACCCCCATCATCTCAACTCATCTGAATCAGTTGCAACCACTAATTCTTCTTCTTCATTCCAGCCTTGAACCTACAACCACCAATGCCACCTGTAGCAGCACCAATTCATTGCTCTAATTCTCTACATCAGTACAACCTCAAGCCCTTTTCAGTTCAAACCTCCATCTCATCCACACATCAACATCCACCACCAACAACTCTCAAACATCAATCTCAGATCCCCAATTCCAGAACCCTCTTCTCAATTCCATCCAAGACTCATAATTATCAGTTTCATTTCCACCACTTCAAATTCCAACTGACTATCACCATCTTCTCTGAATTTCCATCTCTTCAAACCCTAGCTTCCTATTTTGCTGTCAATCATCAAATTAAAATCAAACCCATGGTTTCAACCATTTCAGAGCCTCAATTTCCCCTGAATTTCTCGAACATCAGCAGAAGAGAGATTACACGATTCAACCATCCATTCTCTGTGTTATTTCTCCATTGAACTCTTACAGCAGCCGCACTTCACTCTTCTCTCGATCAACATCACAACCTCACCAGATTCTCTTCAATCTCCCGATTCTCTCAGCTTCATAATGGTGCCGCCATCTCTCTCTTGGTTTCAGGTGGAGTAAGTGGAGAATAGACAATGATGAGAGATTTGATTTCTCTCTGAATTTTAGGGCGAGTGTAGGAATAAGACTAATGGATATAGCCACCCTGGTGTGATACAACCAAGGATGTCTCTAGACACCCAATAATTAGATAAGGGCCGCCAAGAATGTTTGTTCCTTGCTTCTCTAAACTAAGCTGCAATGGTTGTGTTTGGCTTGGCTCGGCTCCTAATAGCAATTGCTCATAAGACGATGCTTTCATCCTTTTAGCTCCAAATATGGAATTCTCTTCTTCTTTTGCTCATCATGACTCCAAAGTACCTAATAAACTCAAAAACAAACATAAGATACATAATTTACAAGAAAAGTAGCAAAGAAAGCATAAACAATAGATAAATATTAAGGTGTTTACAACACCTATCAGTCCTACAGATTATTCTCTCAAAGACAAAGTACTCCCGTGCAATACATTTGTTTAAAGGTTTAGACGATTTGCTCCTTCGAGCACCTGCTTTAGCGAGCACTTGCCTCCTCCACCACTTTATACCGGAAACCCCCGCTGGTCGTTTTTACCCGTAAATACCAAGTATGGGTGACCTCCTGGGAAGCTGCTATTGGATGACCGTAACGGTGCCCGTTAAAAAAAACCATACAGCCAGATGACCGTAGTGGCTAAATATGGACAATATCGATGGAGGGACGGGTCATTACATTATGTTCCTAGTCTAACCTAACGAAGTTGAATTGAATAATTAAATCAAGCAACTTCGAGTTTTGGAACTAAACTTGACAACCAAACTTAACACACCAACACTTAGTGGGTTCA
>JAJJMB010011896.1:1353315-1544064 GCA_023531105.1 Papaver atlanticum
TAAACTTTCCCTAACTTTCGACACCCCTTCTATATGACCCAACCAATCTATTTATAACAAAAAGAGCGATTAAATCTCTCCAAAATCTCTTCCTTTCTCTTCACGGCAAAGTTGCGGAAATTTCTTGTTTTAGAATTTATACGCGTTTCTGAGCTTTCCTTTTGATTCTAAACTCTTCCTTAGATAGATACCAATCTTTGGGAAGGTTTATAACACTTTAATCTCTCTAAAATTTCCTAAAACAGGTCACACACGTGACTTTCCATATTTTTTTGTTGAGATAAAAATCCGTCGATTGAGCCTAGTTTAATTGATTTCAACACCCATATTAGATTCCTAGACCCATAAGGAGTCTATCCTATGAAAATCAGAGGTTTAGTCGACCTCAAACTCCTCCAAATCACTACCACCAAAACTTCCAGAAACATGTTTTCTATTTAGGTTTTGGTTTCCCGCCAAAAACAGAATTTGAACGTGAATGGGAAAGGTTACCCCTTATCCAGTAGTCGCCCCTTATCCGTTGCTGGAGTCCGCATAACACTCGTCCCTTGGGTTGCATTTATCAACTTTTCGAGCCAATTTCGCCGCAAAAGCTTATTTCTCCAAAAACACCTACAAAGAGATAAAATACCAAAATAAGTACAAAAATGGGTACTAACAATATACACAATAAAGATGGAAATAGACATATAAATGCGTCTATCATTAGCTCATGCTTGTTTTCTCAAAATTAAGCTATTTCAAATGGACGTAAAATATACATTCTTAAATGGGTGTTTGAACGAAGAAGTCTATGTTGCTCAACCTAAAGGTTTTTAAAGTCCAGAATATCCCGATCATGTCTTTAATATCAAGAAGACATAGTATGAATTAAAACAAGCACCTCGAGCATGGTACGAAAGACTTACCACTTCACTTCTTCGAAAAGGATTCTCAAGGGGTGGAGCTAATAAGACTATGTTTACCAAATGGTGTGGGAAAGATGTCCTTATTGCTCAAATCTACGTGGATGACATAATCAATGGATCTACTTCCGAGAAACCTTCTAAAGAGTTTCAAACCTCTCTTGGAAAGGAATTCGAGATGAGAAATGTTGGTTAACTAAGATTCTTTTTGGGTATACAAATTCAACAACATAAGGATGGAATTTACATTCCTCAAGAAAAGTATGCAAAAGATCTTGTTAAAAGATTTGGTCTTGAGAAAAGTACTCCCAAACTAACTCCTATGCCCACTACTGGGAAGTTGCATAAGGATGAGAATGATGTTGATGTTGATCATAAACTCTATATATCCATCATTGGAAGTCTTCATATCTAACAACAACAAGACCAGATATCGCTTTTAGCGTTGGTTGTTGTGCTAGATTTCAGGCCAAGCCAAAAGAATCTTATCATGCAACTGCAAAACGGATCATAAGATATATAGAACATACTATCCGTTATGGTCTCTGATAGACGCATTATTGTGTCTAATATGTCTCAATTGTATATATTGTTAGTGTTCGATTTTGTATTTATTTTGTTATTTTATGTCTTTGTAGGTATTTTTAGAGAAAGAAGCTCTTGCGGCGAAATTGGCTCGAAAAGTGGTGTTTTACACCCCAGGATAGAGTACTAAAGGAACCCTAGAAATGCACCGGAAGCACCCCAAAAATGTGTCGGAGGAACCCCAGAAAAATTACTATTTACACCAAAAAATTACTATTTACACCCCATAAGACAAGTGCTATAGGGACACCCGTGCAGGATTAGGGGGAGGACATGTTCTTCTCAAATTCAAAAAAATATTTTTGGCGGGAAAATATTCCCTTTCACTGGCAGAATTTCAATCGGATGTTTGGACGTGATTTAATGAGATTCAATCCCTGAAACTTAGTGGGTAGACGTGATATGACTATAGAAAGCTAGTATGGGTGATTTTATCGATCAAATTTGGCTGGATAACTTGTTTTAATCCAAACAGGGAGTTGGAGGAAAAACATGAGCTTGCACGAGTTGTGAGAAATTTAAACGTGTACTGCACGTGTTTGGAAGACTTAATAGATATCCTGGAGCGTGAAGAAGGTATAGAAGGAAAGAAATACAGCTGCAGATGCGTGAAAATCAAAATCAATGATAAAAATGAAAAAAAATATACCCGAGTAAAAGAAGATTATTTGTAGTTAATAGAGGAGATTCAATGTCGCAATGATGTATAAATAGGCTTATAGGATCACAGAGAAGAGGTGTCGAGAGTTTGGGGTCGAGAGGAGAGCTCAGGAGGCGTGAATCAAGAGTTTTCATAACTCTGTTGTTGTTGCTGCTGCTGCTCGTGAAGAACAGGGAAACAACAACGGTTTCTTCATCCGTCGTAATGGTTTCTTCAACTGGTTGTAACAGTTTCTTCAACTGGTTTGCAACATTTATCTTCATTGTAACAGTTTCTTCATCCTCTTCTGCAACATTTATCTTCATATTTGTAACGATTATCTTCATCATAATAGTTGGGAGTTGAAACAGTCGGTCTGTAACGCGCCTGTGTTGTTGCAGATTTCCTGTTTCATTATTTTCTCTTCTTGTAAACACTTTTTGAGCCATGAATACATATTTTGAGTGTGTTTTCGACATGATGAGTTAAACCCCAACACTGGGACGACGGAGGAGGCCGAACTTCATACATGGGTAAATTTGTTTTATTCTTTTTTATGACTTTTGCACTAATATTAATTGAAATATGATTTTGATTAATTAGTTATTATTTTATTAGATGGGTCATGCTTGCTTAGATGTTTGATGTCCCATGCTTACGATTTATAACTAATGCTTTTAGAATCTACCTTGTCAAAAATAAGAGTCCATGTTTACATTTCTTGAGCTAAAATTGTTGAGAATAAATAATTGAACCTTATGTTATGAAGATTGGCCGAATCCTTAGTTCCAGTACCTCTTGCACCATTTGTAATATTATTGTATATTTTTATTAAATTTAAAAACTCGAATCTTCACAAGTCTTAGAGTTCGAATCATTTTTACTACAACTTCAAAATCACATCAGTCTCTCATATACGTTTGATACTAACACATATCTTACAACATATTCTGATGCAGATTGGGCATGTTATGTAGAAGATAGGAAAAACACATCGGGAGGATTCTACTATGTAGGACTAAACCTTGTTGCCTGGCATAACAAGAAAAAGAACTCATGGTCTCTGTCGACATGCGAAGCAGAATACATTGCAGCAGGTGTTGTACTTAACTTTTATGGATGAAACAAATGCTTACTGATTACGGAATCGATACTGGAACAATGAAGATCTTTTGTGATAACTCAAGCGCAATTCGAATTACTGAGAATCCTGTTGAGCACTCAAGAATTAAGCACATTGACATAAGATACCACTTCATTAGAGATCTTTATGAAAATGGTATTGTCAACATAGAGTTTGTGCCGTCAGAACAACAATTGGCTGATATTCTCACCAAATCTCTAGACACCGCAATGTTTAAACACCTACGGAAGTTTATTGGTGTTGTTTTGGTTTATTGAATCAAGTTATAATAATTGCCCCTAAATTTATTTCATATATCTTTTGGGCAATAAAACTTGAGTTTCAGGTAAGGAATTGTTGACATCTATCAAAATCCTTCTTCTTATAAAGCAAGGTCACTCATGTTGTTCTATTGGGAGTGACATCTGTTAGAGCACTGCTCAGTCGAACTCGCAAGCATTGCTATCTCAAGCTTGTTTGTCAAGTTTAGTTGTCAAAACTATAAGTCTTGATTTCTAGTCTACTTATAGCTATGTCTCGGATTAGGATAGAATGTGTAGTTGAGCTTTAGACTTTACGGCGTTCATCGATTGAAGACGAAGAACTACTTAGGGAAGCTTGTGGAACTTCATCAATAAAAGGTATGTGGAGACTTGAACTCATATATCACTCAGAAGTCTATTCTATTTTATCTCCTATTGAGACAAAAGACATATAGCTATATAGACTTTACATTATACACATTTGATATTTCGAGTTGAGTTTAACTCGCTTATATCTTTTTTCGAAATATGTGTTGGAAAGTTTTTTGCTTTAACTACGTTCATCATTATTCTTGACGAAAAAGATGATCATGTGAAAATCACCTGGTAACATCTTACATGATTTGTGTGAGACAGTCATTTGATGTAGACTCGGAATGTTTCGTATTGATTATTCGATACAGGGGGAGCTGTTAGTGGGGTGGGTGGTACCATGGACCCACCTAAATTTGCAAAATCCCGTAGCTAGTATTACACGTTTGGTACGTGACTGGGAGAAATCCAATATACGCCGTCAATATAGGGTTATAGGTAGTGGAAAGAGGCTTAGGGTTTCTTTCAGTTTTCATTTCACTGGGAATTTCCCGTTCTCCTCTCTTCTGTGAACCTACTCGGCTACCTACCCTTGTAAGTTTTATACCGTACCTAACCTACTATATGTCTATATCATATTATTTTGATGATTTATGATCATCCCATGATGTTTAATTAATTTTTTTTTATAGTTAATCAAATGATTTGTTAAAGTTATGAGTCGGATTACTACGCATACTTATAATGTTCCTTTTGTTGCTTTATTATTAATCAATTGATTACTTGTTAGGCCGACCGAGCGAAGCGAGGGAGGACTCTATATATGGTGATTTTGTGTCAATGTGAAGCATGACTTTTTTTTTTCCAATCATTGTTATAAAAAGATATGGTGTTTGTCTCCATAATGACAAAAGCTATCAGACGGACGATGTTTAATATAGACCCGATCCGAAGGTCGGGAAGCTTCGGATGGAGTTATCATTAGACGGCTGAAAATGACTCCCGGACATGAGAAACTCGTCGTGTTTACCATAAAAGGGTCTCATGGAAAGATTATGGGTCAACTGAAATAGGGTGTGTGATGTTCGGGGTAGACTGTAAAGTTGTTTTTCTCCGCCGATCCTTTTTTTCCACGAATTCTTTTTCCTCTCCTCTCTGAAAGGCAACAAAGATGATTGAAAAGGTATCGATCTCGAAATCCATTGCAGCAAACCCTAACTTATCGATTATTGAGTTATAATAAGATATTTGGGATTGCTGCAATTTATGATATTAGGTTTGGGCAGAGTTATTGTTTTATAGGTATATCGATTTCTAGGGTTTTTAGCTACAACTTATTGGTTTAAACACTGATTTATCGATTATTATTCATTCCTTATAAGTATTTTCTCACTTTTGATGATTTATTAGCTTTGTTTTACAGGTATCAGAAGTTTCTCCTACTGGATGTGCCTGTGATGAGGGGTGGGTAACCTTCAGGAACGTACTATGAGAAATCATTGATGTTTTTTACTGTACCCAATCAGGTGGTTCAATTACGTTCAATTAGTATGCATTCTCAAATTGCAATCTGTTTTTACTGTACCCAATCAGGTGGTTCAATTACGTTCAATTAGTATGCACTCCCAAATTGCAATCTGTTTCACAAGAAATTCCCTTATTGTTGTGTTACAAGCCAGCATCCATTTGAGGTATGTATTGATTGAATTTCACTTGATCTGAATAGTCGAGTTGTCATTCTGGAAGAGGGTGAAAATCATTAAGAATATATACATTGTGAAAAAGGGAAGATCAAGTTTAATCGTAGGGGCTTTAACAGGGAGGAAAAAAAATGGTACTACTCGGTATTAATTAGCTGTTTTAGAAAGGTAAGGCTGCTTAGTTTGGGGTATTCTTAATATTTTGTTTTACGGTCTGAAATTGGAATTTTGTACTGATATATTTTTTATGTTTGAAATTCAATCACAGGATTCAAATTCAAGAAGAGCAGAAAAACAAACATCACCTCCATCACTTTCATTCATTCGACTGTATTTGGATTTTCAATTAATCTTTAATTATCATTATCTTTAATTTTCAACGATCTTTGTTTCTCTCGGAATTGGATTTTATGTTTTTCTTTGTTCATTTTTTGGATTTTGTAGGGGTTCAGATGTATTCTGGAGGTACTTTAACACTACGACCCTGACTATTTTATGAATTCGACTATCTCTTTATCCATATCAACACCACCTACGCCTTGCAGACACTCTACGAATCCAATTCGTGATTTGAGAGGTACTTTATAGGCCGATTATTTCTTGCTATCTCTCACCGTGTTTCTGACTTTGTGTAGTATCCTTCTATGAAAGGGCTGTTAGCATTAGTTGCATTAAGGTACTGAGTTTGATAAGATGATTTCATTCTTTTAATTTTTATTAGAAGAGAAGATTTGAATTGTTATTAGAAAAGAAGATCAAGTTAAACAACTAGATTTGTGAATTGGATATTTCCCTTAACTGGATGTATCAAAAGAAACCATTAAGGAGAAGTGTCAGAATCCTTAGCTTAGCTGATGTTTACATCTTACTTTCCGGATGCAAAACTGTTGAAGTTATTTTCTAAACTAGGTAACATACTTTGTAGAATTGTCCCTGAAAAATGACTATTCATTCAATGGCTGCTAGGTGTACAAATGGCCATTGGAAAATGTGAAGTAGGGCCTAAAGATGTGTAATGTCTACGATTACATGCTCAATGTACTTTATATTACTTCATACTAAATCGCACTTACATTGGAAATGATATCTGCTTTCTTAGCTCAAACGGAAGAGCACATGGTTCCTACAGATGTCATTATCATGTGAGTAGGCAGTGTTGTATGCTTCCAATGGAAAGAAAATTGATTTCGTTATTTGATTCTCTCAGAGTGGGACTCCAACATAAGATATGGATGAATAAACTCTTGGCTATACGCTTTAGGTGCATTTTGTTCTTAAAGAAGCACGATTCTGCCGTCAGCGCATATTCAACCAGATGAAGTTCTGTTACAGAGTTCTTCATTTAATTCGGATAGGTGCATTTTGGTTTCATTCAGTTTTTGAAGGCATAGCCGTTGGAGTTGCAGGTATTCTACTAACCCATCAACTGTTAATTAATATTGGTAGCGCAACAACGCCAGGATGAGAAGGATGAGAACCAGGTGATTTATCTACACAGAGTAGTAACAAAAAAACCTTATATTATCATATCTATACTATATAAGTTTTTGCAGCTTCTATCATATATTATACTGTCATAATTAGTGCCTACAACATTGGCAGCACTGTCACGATTAGTGCCTACATGATTAGTGCCTACATATAAGATTAATCTAAATTCACATAAAATCCATTAAACAGGCAGTGTATGAAGACTTATTTGTTTAGTAACATTGTTTTAAATTATAACAATGAGTTCTGCACTACATTATTCAACTTGGCTTTAAATGCACAGTATTAGTAATTCATATACAATTTACACGAATGTATGTGCTAAGTAGCTAGAGACAACAGTAGTAATGGTGTGTGCATATATGCATGTATGTTCTTTTTGGGGTTCACATGGATCGTATGTGCATGACTTGGTTCTCATCAACAAAAAAGTTGAAAATTATTATTGGTTTCAATGCGTGGTTTATGAATTATGATGTGAGTTGATTTTCTTTGGAGTAATTGCTGATATTAAGTTTGCAGTAGTATATGATTTGATAAATAGGTTAACCCTAAAAAAGTTACTTGATGATCAGAAGTTCAGAACTATGGCAATATTTATTGCAGTAGATTTTATGATCCACGAGAGTGCACGGAATTGTCTCTTTACTTTACTATTGTTCAAAACTTTTGTTCATGATATTTCCATAACTTTGCGTTGACTTTTCATTTTAGACTTTTATGTTACACATAGACATTAAACTATGTTTTTATATTAAGTTTTCTTCCTAATGGAATGTTCTCTATTTGAATCCAACGTTATCTAAGTAACGGGCTAAATCACTCTTTTCCCAAACAACATTTTTAGGTGATTAGGTAATGTCATGAAACTTGGTGAGGAGATCTTCCCGTGTTCAATGTTGGATTTCTTATTCAGTCCTTGAATGCACGTCATGCATTGAAATCATTTAAGTACCTAATGTTGATAAAGGTGGTTTATATTCTTTTAGAATTGACAGAGATTGCAAAGCCTATGGGATCACGATGAGTTCTGCACCACATTATTTGTGTCTGCCCTGAATTTTTTTTCTTTTTTTGTATCAGATTGGACAAATATCCTCGCAAACACGTTGTACAAGGGAATATGGGACAGCAAGTCCTTTAAATATATGGGGTACCCGTTAATACAGCCGTCTACCCGTGTGGCCAGTTAAGTCAGCCTCTTCCTGGTAGTCATGGCTATACAGCACTTCAGGGCTATGCAATGCCAGGTCACCAAGTTATGGAACTTAGCACGGCCACTGTCAGTGAAGCTTCCACAACGCCCACTCCTTTAGTCCAAGGATCATATCCCACAGGTAGTACTTTCTATGCAGGAGTCACTTGTTCCCGTAGTTTGAAGTATGGTTTGTGGTTTATATTTTTATGAATTTGAGTAGGATCTCCAAATGTTGTCAATACAAAATAAATGCTGGCAGCAATGTCTACCCCATCAAATAATTATTGAGATCTACCTGATCTTTGACAGTCAGGAGGAAAATATTCTTCACCCACACCCGTAGAGAATTCATAGGGTGTATTGCAATACTTACTGCGACTTTAAGTCACTGCTGTGACTTACGCTCAACTGCACTACCTTCGTGTGTGTTTTGGTTTCTCAATTATCTAGATGACAAATCACATGATAGGTATGGTGGCTCCAGTTCCAGCACAACCACATTTTATGATTCCTGTCCAGTTTCCGCGATTCACACAAGACAGCAATGGTTCAGATCAACAGCAAGTCGAGGGGTAGATCAAGATGACAAATCACATGTTGAGGTAGTATATTATAATACCATTGTTTACTTTTAAGCGGCATGTGGTAGTAATCAAAGGATTTGGCACAGGTATCCTGAAAATCCAGCAAGACTAAGAGCAGTTGTACTGCTACTTAGAGTGGCAGACTTCAAATTATCATCTTTGCATTGTAGAGGTAAGATCTGATTTAACATCAGATGCTCCTACGTTAGGGTAAAGCTAATGTTGTTATCACAATTGAGAATCTTAGGCATACAAACTTTCACATTAACACCTTTGTGTTTATCAGGTAATGGGGACTTCACCGGGATTTTAATCTCTCAATGCACATACATTACAAAACTTCTATTTCCTATGTTAGGGTCACTTTGAAGATTATCCTTTGTGGTTCTGCCACTAATCAAGTTGGGGATGAAACAATTGATGCTTCCTCAAATTCAGGCTTGGTCATGGTTGCCATTTGCTCGACTTATGTGAAGTATTATCAAGGTATATGCTGATTTTACTAAAACCGTAGCCACGTAGATTTTCCAGTGTACCCCCGACGTATAAAATTTTAGCAGTTGTAGAAATGCGAGAAAGGTTAGTGTTTGATTATTTTGCTACTTACTGTACATGATTTTGTGTACCACTGATTGAAGTCGTAGCTATAATTGGTGGTACTGTATACAGACAGGTAAAATTAGCGAGACAACTTGCTAGCTTTTGGTTTCTAATGCTCATTTTGAAACTGTTTATGGTAAAGTTCCATAGTAATCATTTAATTTAAAGTCTTCATATCCATGTTTTGTTGGAGTGAGAAGGTAATAAGTAGCTTACATAAATTAGGAAAAAGAACAAACATGGTAGAAAGTTACAATAGGGGAGTGACAACATCCGTGTTTTACTTATACACGACTATAGTGGTTAATTTATGTTGCATCCTTTGTAATTCAAGTGTCTCTATTAATTTGGTGGTATAGCAGGATTTCATGAGCACCACTTTAAGGCTCATGTTGGATTTTCATATATAGGGTCTAAGACGCACTTAAATAACTTCAAAATCTGTCAATGATATTTAATTTAATTTGTTTTGCTTTGCTAATTTTGAGCTTTATATAGCTATATGTAGGGTTGTTGTTAATGTTCAAGAATTTTGTGATTTTAAGCCATAGAGGTACGGCTACAATCGCTAGTTTGTACGTATCACAATTTAAAGAAGTACGGATATTGGATTTGGAAGCAGGTAAGCGCCAGTGTAGTTTAATACTCTTTGACACCGAGCCTAAGTAATTGTAAATAGGATATCGGGGTTTTGAGAACTCACTATTTGGAACATTAGTCAAATACCATAGGAGATGTTCCATTTTTAATTCTTGATACCTTTTCACTCAGAGCCTGATACTCTGATCTATTTGGCTAGGACAGTAATTGGCCTTGGTTGAGCAGAATTTGCTGTAATATTTTCTTTCTTGAGCTTCTATTGTTTGAGTAATTCTTTGTTTGAGTAATTCTTTCAAATTAAGTGACTGATTTGAAAATTATGATGTCCGTAGCTGCGATGGAGTGTTGTTAACCAGCGCTGATTATGAAGTCCCGTAGAGTAATATGTGATCGTTCTATAATAGATCCCTGGAAGAAGATGCATATATGATTCTGATCCTTTTTGTTCTACTGTTGCTATGCCCAGGATTATATATTTAAGCCCATTTCTTGATATTATGAAACATTTATGTGGTTTGCCAATTAATTTTAATATTCTTTCTATTTTCGTGTGGAACTGATTTTTATGCTAATACTAATTTAGTTGTGTTTGTTATCGAAATTGTTATAGAAGCAAGTACAACTCGGCATAAAAGAAATATCACCAATTCAAATTGGATATATAACTCAACAAAGGCAGTACGTTGTATGTTTTTAATTTTTAATTTTAATTGGAATTCCCGTTGCCATGATTGATAAAGTATCCGAGTGAGGAAGAAAATGCATTAGCCTGTACCGGTACTGGCTTCATAATATTATATACGTTGAGGCCAATTCCAAGGAAGAAGTTTTCCCAAAAAGTTGGATGTTGCTCATTGCTAATTAGTTAGAAGTAACGGCCCATTAGTCACCACACGTAAACAAATCATTACCTAGCAACAACGGGACCCAATAAACCGTTAACAACGGGAACCCGATAAACCGTTTTGGAGATCTGAGCATCGATATATTATGGGCTATTGTAGGCCCCAAGTAATCGTAATGCTTGCTGTGACCAAGTATCCTGACATAATTTTTTTTTTTTTTTTTTTAATACACAAAAGCAGGGCCCATGTCCCTACTTAAATCCAGCCAGTTGGACTGGCCCACTACCATATCCAACCCGCCACACCCATAAAGTATTTCATGAGATCTCCAAACTCTTGAGCGGTTAGTCTAATACTAAAAGCGGATAGTCTTAATGCCAAATATTAATTTTCAAAAGAATTTAAAAGACCACGGCTGGGGCTTAATTTGACCCGGCCAACAAAATAATGGGGCCAGAGACTCCAATTAACTTGTGTGCTCAACCCCCGGATTTCAACCTAACCATGACTAATTTTTATAACGAGGCTATGTTTGACCGTTGATTTTCATGCACTCCCCTGGCTAACCCGACCAACAAAACACCAGGATCGCAATGCCTCACTAAGTAGTGGCCGGTTCCTAATGGTCGGAACCTTAGGTCCCGGTTACTAAACACGATATTATAACCTGGATATTTAATATATACCGATTTTGTGAGATCCGATTAACTTACATATTGACTAAAATACTACAGACCGACCGTCCAAACAACATAAAATAGTCAATAGAGGTTGAGCCCCGGCCGTAGGCCAACAAGAACCCCACACCCTGATCTCTTTCTACCTCACTTAGATTCGCAGGTCCATATATAGTACACATATATTAGTATATTTTGCGTGCTAAGTTCATGCTAAAAATCTTCTTAGTACATTTGAGACGATATTCTCTTGGAGGGGTGTCTTAGTCAAAATTGCTGCAATAAGGCGGACTGCTTAAACAGGCACCAATGCTTACCTAAAGGCATGTGGCAAATTGTGATTTTACCTGAGAAAGAGGATGGGAAAATAATAATTAAGTAGCTCCATCACACATGTAATTCTTTGTCATATTCATGTACTGGAAGTGCTAAAGAATTATGCACAAACACTCGAATACAACATTTATATGATATTCTTCACATGCTTAATAGGGGAATGTACAAAGACCAGAAGCACGTGTTGTCACATGGAAAATTGATGAGCTTGCAAATAATGCTCATTGTAGGTAGTTGTTGTGGTTGTTTATGTGTTATTAATATACTTCCCTCTGACAATTTTTGAGCATAGAGTAGAAACTTGATATGGTTGAATGTTATCTAGGGGTATTGATTTGATATAATTTGGGTTTGATTTTTTTGTAGCAAGCTATTAAGGTTGTCATTTGCACAAGTTTTGACTGTGATTTCTCATAAACAAAAGTCTTCTCTAAGGGATTCTTACAACAGCAAGATTTCTACCTTGATCAGTTAACTTTTATTCAAGTTTGGACATAAAGTAGCTTGATTAGCTGTTGTAAGATGCACAAGTTTAACTCCAGTGGTAGTCTGAATTGGTAATTTCATTTAGTTTATTGTAATAAAAAATATTAAGCTCACCATACATTTCAGTGTTCTACTTCTGGAAGTTGACCCTCGAGGTTCTCTTATTATTGGCTTTATTTATTGTCAGCAACCATGAAATGTCATGAAAATCCTTGCAAGGTTATCTTCATATTAGCATGTGTAAGTCTAGATTTATTCTTAACATTTTATTTCTTCCATAATCTAAGATATTAAAAGGATTTAGAAAGTTGTAAAGTTTTGCTGAGCAGACATTTTTGTTTTACTCAACGAATTAATCCGTTGCAGATGTTTGAGAGTTTTGGTATCCACCATTTAACAGTCTCTCTTCAACGTTGCAGCGGAATAAACAGCTGCAAGAGCATAAGACAATTTAGAAAACTTCAAAATCTTGCATTTGTGAGTTTTTCAATATGGCGTTCTTGCAATCTATACATCAAATTATGGGTATTGGTTGACTAGATAAGGAACCGTGAACTTTAGCTTCATCGTATTTGAATTTCATATTTTAGAAAATCATGTCTTTAAACTTTACAATTTTATTTCATAGATATAGAAACTCTTATTTTTGCATTACCATGTTTGTCCAATCGAGTCAAACTAACTTGGTTAAGCATTAGTCAAGGCATGGCATATGAACCAAAAACATATTGCACATTGATTGTTGTTGAACATCTTGATTGTCAGTTTACTTGACCGTAGTCAAGTTTTTTACTTACCCCTATGTACCGAGTATTTACCTAGGAGTGAATAAACTAGACTTTAAAATCAAGTAATTAAACATCCGAAATAAGTTAAATTAAGAACCCTTATATTGGATAACCATAACATGTAACCAAATACCAAATCCATAGGTTCAGAATGTAACAAGTAATAACATGTTGAATCTTCTCTTCCAAATTAAATAGGCTTATTGTGGACTAAACTATTGTTGAAGATGTAAATGTGAACTTAGCATTATTCATAATTTAATTAATAAAACTTATATTGAATAACCATGGATAAAATAAAATATACAATGATGAAAGATTGAGCCAAGGACATAGGCAGGGTGATGCCTAGAGAAATAAGAAAAGGAAATCATTGCTTGAAAACAAGGTAATTAAACTCTGTAAAGGATCAAGAGCTCTGACAGTGATGCTGGAAAAGAACAAGAACGCATTAGACAACAAAGGAAAGAACAATCAATTCTTAAGGGATTATGGGTCCTTACTCAAGAGCCAAAATATTCTGATAGCGAAGATAAACTGGAGAACTTCTTGGAGTATCAGTATCAACAAAACGCTATCGATTTAAACCTTTTAAGTCATTAGAATCTAAAAAAGAAATGTTCAAACATGAATTTGAAACGAAAAAGTGAATGGAAGATTATGCAAAAAAAAGAAAAAAGAAAAAAAAAAGTATGAGCTACAATATTTAATTAAACAATATATATAAGAAAAGTTTAGAATGGTTTTACATTTTTTTAAGTTTTTGATGTTGCATGATTTTGATTAGGTTAAGAGCAACGAGAAGTATCATCGCAACATTGACATCTTATTATAACATGATAGCAAGATACTCGAGGCTTGATTATTTGAAGAATGAAGATCACATTGAATATGAGGAAGATAACTGCGATTTAAAAATCAAAGAAATTTGAAAAGAACATGATTACATTTTTAGGAGGTCGGGTAAAAGAAACGGTGTTTAAACAACGAGCATGCATCGGTCTTTTTCTACAAGGTGGGTTTGAACAAAAAGTTTACAAATACATGATTCATGGAAATATGGATAAGTTAAAATCAAAACAGAAACACAGGCTACAACGATTCAAATCAATGTCTAGAAAGGATATATAGTTCCTGGTGTGGAAAAAATTGGACTCGAAAAAGAATACAACTGTACAAGAATAATGAAATGCCCAAAGAGAGAATCTTGGAGTTCATGGAAAGGTCAAAAACATATTTATTCACTTTTTGGAGTAGTTTTTAATGGATCTAAATTCTTTTACTATTTTAGCCAATTTACATTCTTGACTAGGTGTGTGATGACTTCAGTTTATACTCTTCACTGTATTATATTCATGGTGCACCAGGTTTTTGGCCGTGTCAAAGACATTAACAACTGTTTGAACAACTTCAATAGCTTTTGCATTATTCACCTAATTAATTAACTTATAATTGTTGTGGTAATTTAAATTCTTATCCATATCAGACTGTTTTCTCTTCGGAATAGATCTCCTGGAATGCTTTATTAAAACTTATACTTTTAGCTTTAAAATTCTTTAAAAAAAAATTCTTATAAATAATTTATTAAAGCAAATACCGGAATTGTTCATTTGTTCGTTTCAAGTAAATAATTCAATTTTTGTTCAAACCACGGTTCAACTTAATTTTGTTAGATAAAAACGCTCAACATCATCCACTTAAAGTCACATGATACTCTGACTTCCATCTTTGGCAGGTGATGTTCACGTTTAATCAATGACCACCATTTAGTTATACCGGAATCAATGAATCAACAATACAAAGGAAAAAATTTAGGAAATTATCAATGCTGATACCTAGATGACATAAACCAGACAATATCAATGGAAACACCTGGATAACAATCATATTATTGATATTTTGAAATATTTTAACAAGACTTCAAGTTAAAAATCATGAGTCCAATACCGAAAACTACGTGACGCTTGGCACTAACCATAGGTTGAGCCGGAGCCGTAAGGCCCCGGTGATACCTAGTTTGACATAAAAAGATTGGATTTGGGTGGTTTGGTGTCATACCCTGGAAATTTCAGAATTGTCCCTCCCTTTTAGTCAAATTACTATAATTCCTTATGTATCATACTTTTTCAGGGGTATAATTGGTAACCAAACTTTAATATAACATATTTAAAAATCCGTGCCTTGGAATTTTACAAATTTTATCTCGTTGGAAAGGTTATAAAAAAATCTACGCAATGAGTATAAACAACAATATCAAATTTAGAGTTTTTACGAAAAATTCGGAGGAGTTTATCATTTTAAGCACAATTTTCGAAAATTAAATGTATATCCATTATGCAAACCACCACAAATGATACATTATACTTTATGCAGCCATATTTTAGTTTACGCATAACCTTATTTTCCATTGCAACTAATAAAATGATGTATTCCCTCCGTTTTAAGAAAAATGATACTTTCACTTTAGGCACAATTTTTGAAAATTGATGCATAACCATTATGCAAACCACCACAAAGGATGCATTACACATTATGCAGCCATATTTTGGTTTATGCATCGGATAATTTTCTGTGTCAGGAAAAGTAATACTTTCCCGCCGTGTCAGGAAAAATGATATTTTCTCGTCGATTTCTTCGGTCGGCCGTTCCACCGTGGCAGCGGTCATCTAGTTTATTGTTTTATCTTTATGTCAAATTTGTGATTGTCCCTGTAAATTAAAATATTTACTTACAACTTCTAAAGCTATGTTTCAGTAATTCAATTATTTTGCCATATTAGGTCCAATTAACAATTCATTGTTTTTTCAATAGGCATAATCGAATGGAGAGGTATTTCAAAAAGGTTAGGAGAGACGATTCAACTCCTATACAGACTAGTGATAACGAAGTGACTTCTGGGACTATATCGAAATCAAAAAATCAAGGTGAATCCCAATTTCAATCCCAATCAAGACATGTTTTTGTTAATCGTGTGCAAGTAGATATTTCAAATCTCCCATCTGATCCTGGTTTACGACCTAAAATTACATATTATGATCCAAATGATCAAGATGCGGTTCGAATAACTTATCTACTAAGGATCCTTGTCAGCCTAGGAATCACACATTTCCAAAAAAGATAATATCTGGAAGAAATCGGGGTTTAACGGTGGAAAATATTTCGATGCATATGGGAAATGGTTAGAGTATAGCAAGGCGAAAGATGCATTATTTTGCTTATATTGTTATCTATTTCCACCAATAATTGTACAAGGTGGTCATGACGCATTTGTAAATGCTGGGTTTAGCAGTTGGAATCATTGTAGCAAGATCAAAGACCATATTGGTATCATTGGGAGTTCTCACAATACAGCTTATCAAAAGGGTCAAGATTTGTTAAACGAAAGTCAACATCTTGAGGAAGTGCTTGCAAGACAATCTACTGAAGAAAAAAACAGGTACCGTTTGCGTCTACAATCATCACTTAAAATCATTCGATTTTTATTACGTCGAGGATTATCTTTTCGTGGCCATGATGAGTCAGAAGATTCAGATGATCCTGGTAATTTTCTTGACTTATTACAATTTTTTGCTGATAATAATGAGAGTGTGAATAATGTTGTTCTTTCCAATGCTCTGGGAAATCACAAGATAACATCACCAGATATTCAAAAAGATCTTGTAAATGCTGCAGCCGTGGAAACCGTGAATACAATCATAAAATATTTAGGAGATGAATTGTTTGCGATTTTAATTGATGAATCTCGTGATGTATCAGTAAAAGAACAAATGGGTGTTGTGATAAGATCTGTAGATAAAAGGGGATGTATTGTGGAGCGGTTTATTGCAATGACACATGTTCCCAAAACTACTGCACTTTCATTGAAAATAGCAATTGAGGAATTATTTGCAAGGCATGGGTTGAGCATTACAAAGTTGCGTGGGAAAGGTTATGATGGTGTCAGTAATATGCAAGGGGAGTACAACGGATTGAAATCATTAATTTTGAAAGAGAACAAGAGTGCATATTATATACATTGTTTCGCACATCAACTTCAGTTTGCTCTTCTTAATGTTGCCGAGGATATTCCAGAAATTGCTGTATTTTTCACTCTCGTTACAAGAGCAACAAAAACTACAGGAGCTTCATGCAAGCGCCGTGATATTCTGCGAGCAAAAGAAGTTGAAAGAATACAAAGACTACTTGAGACTGGTGAATTATCAACTGGTCAAGGTCTTAATCAGGAAATTGGCATCAAACGACCTTGTGATACACACTGGAGTTCACATTATGGTACACTCGTCAATTTAATAACGATGTTTTCTTCTATGATTGAAGTTCTTGAAGAGGTATTGGAAGATGCAAATGGTTCTAAAGAAAAGGGTGATGCATTACTTTTATTAGATAGTATGCGTTCTTTAGAGTTTGCTTTTAACTTGCATCTAATGAAGAACATATTGAAGATCAGTAATGATCTTTCAAAAGCTTTACAACGCAAAGATCAAAATATTGTAAACGCTATGACCTAAGTCAAGCTATCTAAATAGCGCTTGCAGAAATTTAGAGATTCTGGATGGGCATCATTTCTTGCAGATGTTAATTCATTTTGCCATAAACATGGTATATCAGTTATTCAGATGGATGATGATTATGTACTTCCAGGAAGATCACCGCGATACGGGCAGGTAACAAAAAATTTACATCATTACCAAGGTGATTTATTTTATGCTTGCATAAATAAACAACAATTCAAGCTCAACAATCGTTTTGATGAAGTGAATATGGAATTGCTTGTTTGTATGTCATGCATGAATCCAAAGGATTTGTTTGTTGCTTTTGATATCAATAAGTTGGTTCGTCTTGCTGAGTTTTATCCAGATGACTTCTCAGAGAAGGAACACGTAGACCTTGAAAATCAGCTCGAGGTTTATAAAATGGATATGAAATCCAATGATGCATTTAAAGAGTTGAATGACATTAGCGGTTTAGCCAAGAGAATGGTTGAGACGGGAAAGGATGTTGTTTATAATTTGGTGTACAAGCTTATAAAGTTATATTAATCTTACCAGTTGCTACTGCTATAGTTGAACGAGCCTTTTCTGCTATGAATTTAGTAAAGACTCGTTTACGGAATCGAATGGGCGATGAATGGTTAAATGATTGCTTAATCACTTATATTGATAAGGCTATTTTAGCACCATCAGTGATGAGGTAATTATGAAACGCTTCCAAAAAAATGAAAAACCGGAAAGGACAATTATGATTTTTCTTCTTTTTAGTTATATTTTTGTGGAGCTAATTTCCTATTGTTGTTAGCGGATTTTTAATATTAGTATTATATTTTACCTTTATAAATCTTTCTTTTGTGTATGATGCAAACTTATGTGACTTTCATATAAAAAAAATATGATTAGTAATGGTGAAAGGCTTTTTTGTCATAGTGCCCCGCCCAACCAAAAATCCTAGCTCCGCCACTGATTCGATCACTTGAAAATTGCTTATAAGCTAATAGTTTGTGTGAGACAGCTATTGTCGTCTTCTAAGAATGTTTCAATGATTGAAATGAGAGTTAAGAGCTAAACCCCATGCCTGGATACATGACGATTTGTGTACTTAGTGTACGAACTGTCTTGTTGGAATTCAGGACCGGAAGTTAAGTGTGCATACCCGTTCGCAAACTTATTCAACTGTTTAAGTTAGGGTACTTAAGTTTGCATACCCGTTCCCAAACTAATTTAACTGTTGAAGTCCGGGAACCAAGTTTGCGTACCTGTTCGCAAATGGTTTCAACTGAGTTCGGTCTGGAGCTAACGTTTGTGTACCCGTTTGCAAACTGTCGGCTTGTGACCAATGTCCAGAACTTAAGTTTGCGTACCCGTTTGCAAACTTAAGTGGTTCAAGTTCTTAAATCGGTTAAGTATGATTTCATACTCATGAAAAAATACATTTATATATTAAGGAATGCAATCTTTGAAAACCGTGGCTAAATTGTTCATGAACTGATTCTTTTGAATCAATCCGATTTTTATTCAATTATGTCTTGTATACTTCTATGAGAATATAAACAATTGAACAACTCTATGAGTAACACAATTAGATTCATTTGATATCAATTGATCTAGAAGTGTTAAGATGAACATGGTTAAGAGAAAAGTGTTCATATGGCTAACTTCGGTTAACTGTTATTGATCCAACTCAATATACACGTTTAGCTACGGTTACCCATATCTAAATGAAGGTATATTTCATTTGTGTATAACAAGCTAAAGACCATATAACGGTGGAAATATATTAGCTTGAATCTTAAATCAGGTTTCATCTAACGGTGAATATTGATTGCTTAGTTCCAAAGTTATCAAACCCTGATTTGAAGACTATATAAGGGAGAACTCTAGTAACTGGGAAACCTAATCCCCACACCACTTGTGTGATACTAGGTTCAACTAGAGTTGATTCTCCTTTAACTTAGGTTTTTCTAAAACCATTATAGGTTAACGACTTAAGGACTTCATTGGGATTCTAAAGCCAGACCCAACTATTTTCTCTGTAGTTGCGTGTTCAGATCTTACTTTGTTCTATCGTATTGAGTACTATCTTCTCTAAGTTTTGCTCGAGATTCAATCTCCGATAGGTAAGATAAAAAGTAGTCACAAACATCTTCGTCTCATCATTTGTGATTCCACAATATCTTATTTCGCTACCATACAATTAAGATTATTGTGAGGTAATTGATATTACTAGGCTGTACTTTGGGAATATAAGTCCGATGTATCAATTGGTTCATGTTCACCTTGATTTATCAAAAGACGGAACAAAAACTCGTAGGTATTTCTGTGGGAGACAGATTTATCTATTCAATAGACTTTTCTGTGTGAGACAAATTTGTTTATCAAGTCTTCGACTTTGGGTCATATCAACTCTTAGTTGTGGGTGATATCAGCTAAGGGAATCAAGTACGTAGAGTCCTGTTGGGATTTAGAGATGTAAGGAATGCGATGGTACCTTAATCAGTGTGAGATTGGTTAGGGCTCAACTACATTCCAGTCCGAAGTTAACTTGTAGTAGGCTAGAGTCTGTAGCGGCTTAATACAGTGTGGTGTTCAAATCTGGACTAGGACCCGGGTTTTTTCTACATTTGCGGTTTCCTCGTTAACAAAACTTCTGGTGTTTGTGTTATTTATTTTGTGAAAAAGCGAGGGTCTAATAACCACACCCAATATTTTGTTTCGGCAATCTGTATGGACTAACTCCAATATATATCCAAGAGAATCAACTAGACATTCAGACTCAATCAAGGAAAATACATCCAAGAGTTATATCTCTGTTTCTCAACGTAATCAGCAAATCAAACAGATAGAAATCCGCGAGCCTGAATATTATGAGAAACAACTTGAACGGTACCAAAGACCAATGTTCAAGTGTCAATCAATTTATATCAACAACCAAAGGTTGGATTATCTAATTGATTGAACTACGCACAACCTGTGATATTTAAATTATATAGAAAATATAATGCGGAAAAGAAATAACACAGACACCAGAAATTTTGTTAATGAGGAAATCGTAAATGCAAAACAACGGACCTAGTACAGATTTGAACAACACACAGTATTAAGCCGCTACAGACTCTAGCCTACTACAAGTTAACTTCGGACTTGAATGTAGTTGATCCCTAACCAATCTCACACCGATTAAGGTACAGTCGCGTTCCTTACGCCTCTGAATCCCAACAGGACTCTACGCACTTGATTTCCTTAGCTGATCTCACCCACAACTAAGAGTTGCTACGACCCAAAGTCGAAGAATTGATAAACAAATCTATCTCACACAGAAAAGTCTATTGAATAGATAAATCTGTCTCCCACAGAAATACCTACAAGTTTTGTTCCGTCTTTTGATAAATCAAGGTGAACAGGAACCAATTGATATACCAGACTTATATTCCCGAAGAACAACCTAGTAATATCAATCACTTCATAATGATCTTAACCGTATGGAAGCGGAACAAGATATTGTGAAATCACAAACGACGAGACGAAGATGTTTGTGATTACTTTTTATCTTACCTATCCGAGATTGAATCTCGAGCAAATATAAGAGAAGATAGTACTCAATTTACAATAGAACAAAGTAAGATCAGAACACGCAACTACAGAGAAAATAGTTGGGTATGGCTTCAGAATCCCAATGAAGTCTTTAAGTCGTTAACCTATAATGGTTTTAGAAAAACCTAGGTTAAAGGAGAATCGACTCTAGTCGCAACTAGTATCACACAAGAGGTATGGGGATTGGGTTTCCCAGTTGCTAGAGTTCTCCCTTATATAGTCTTCAAATCAGGGTTTGCAATCAATGTTACCTTGGTAACAAAGCATTCAATATTCATCGTTAGATGAAAACCTGATTAGATTCAAGCTAATATCTTTCAACCGTTAGATCGAACATAGCTTGTTACACACAAATGAAACGTTCCTATATTTAGATATGGGTAACCGTACCTAAACGTGTACACCTAGTTGGCTCAACAATAATTAACCGAAGTTAGCCATATGAATACTTTCATATCAACCTTGTTCATCTTAATCACAACTAGTTCAAATGACTCAAATGAAACTAGTTATAGAGTTGTTCAATTGTTTATATTCTCATAGAAGTATACAAGACACAATTGAAGCAAAATCGATTTTGATTCACTCGAATCACTTCATGAACATTATAGTCACAGTTTGCAAAGATTGCATTCCTTATGATATAAATGTATTTGTTCACGAATAAACCGATTTTAGAACTTTACCCACTCAAGTATGCAAACTGGTACGCATACTTAGAGTTCCGGACTTGGTCTGTCCGTCAGTATGCGAACGGGTACGCATACTGTCGTTCTCGACCGAATTCAGTTAAATTCCCGGACTTGAACTGTTAAGCCAGTACGCATACGGGTATGTGTACTAAGTTCCCGGACTTCAACTGTTAAACCAGTACGCATACGGGTGTGCATACTATGGTTCCCGGACTTGGAATAACTTGCAACAGTTAGCATACAAGTACGCATATTGTGCTATATCCAATCAATGGTTAATCGTTCTAAACTCCATTTTAATCATTGAAACATTCTTAGAAGATGGGAATAGCTGTCTCAGACAAGCTATTATGTTCAAAGTAATTTTCAAGTGATCAATACGAAACATTCCGCGTCTACATCAAATGACTGTCTCACACAAATCATGTAAGATGTTACCAGGCGATTTTCACATGATCATCTTTTGACTTTCATCAAGAATAAAAGATGAACTTGGTTAAAGCGAAAGCTTACCAACACATATTTCGAGAAATATATAAATGAGTTAAACTCAACTCGAAATATCAAATGTGTATAAAATAAAATCTATATAGCTATACGACTTTTCTCTCAATATGACATAGAATAGAAATAGACTTCTGAGTTATAGATGAGTTCAAGTCTCCACATACCTTTTGTTGATGAAGTTCCACAAGTTCCCCTTAGTAGTTCTTCGTCTTCAATCGATGAACGCCGTGAAGCCTAAAACTCAACTACACATTCTATCCTAATCCGAGACATAGCTATAAATATACTAGAAATCAAGACTTATAGTTTTGACAACTAAACTTGACAAACAAGCTTGAGATAGAAACGCTTGCGAGTTCGACCGAGTAGTGCTTTAACATTTTCCACATTATATTTGTTTATATAATTGAAATATTATAGGTTGTGTGTAGTTCAATCAATTGGTAAATCCAACCTTTGGTTGTTGATTGAAATTGATATACACTTGAACATTGGTCTGTGGTACCGTTCATGTTGTTTCACCTAATTATCAGGCTCAAGGATTCCATCTGTTTGATTTGATGATTACTTTGATAAACAAAGATATAACTCTTTGATATATTTTCCTTGATTGAGTCTGACTGTCTAGTTGATTCTCTTGGAATTATATTGGAGTTAGTCCATATAGATTTCCTAATGAAATATTGGGTGTGGTTGTTAGACCTCCTCTTTTTCAATTGGTATCAGAGCAAACAAACACGCTAAGACCTCATAAGTCTGTGTGTTGTAGCAATCTGGTTAGTATGGACGAGTCTATCTCTAATAACGTACCAGTTCAAAAATTACCAGATGATTTTCATAGCTTGGATTCACCAGAGAGAACTGTCACATCTAAGTCAATATCTAAACATTCTCTTGATGGAGAAACTGTTGATAACTGGGAAACACGCCTAAAATCACTGTTGGATGAAATTTCTGATGAAGGGGACTCTGATATGGATAGAGATGTTAAGCTATTGAATCGGGTGGAAAATAAAAAGATGACAACTTCTCATGTCACACCTTTTCTGACTAATCTTTGTCGAGAAAACAAGAAATTGAAAAGGATTTACGAGGGTCTTTATGTTTCGAATCGCTCTTGCGAATCGATCCTCAAAGATTCTGAGGAAAACCTAAGTAGAAATTCACTTGAATGTGATAATGTTTATCAAAAATACTTCTTGTTGGAAGAGAAACTTGCAGAAACTGAAGCAAGAATTAACTCCCAGCAAGCAAGTTTTGATGACAGAAAAAGTGGTTATCTCGCTCGAGAAAAACGCCTTGATGCTGATTTAACTGCTTCTCTTGATAAAATCAAGATGTTGGAAGAGGACTTGAAAAATTTCAATACTAGTTGAAACAAATTATCCACAATGCTAGGAGCAAGTAAAAATCACCGTGATACACGAGGATTGGGCTATAAGGGAATAGATGCCCCAACTACTAGCAAAGAGGTAAAATTTGTCAAAGCTAGTGGTTCTTCTGAACAAAAGGTTTCTACTGATGGGAAAAGTGAAATACCTTCACCGACAGTTAAGGTTCGAAAGAGCAAAGTATATTAACCTCCAAAACCAGCACACATGAATCCGGCTAAGAACGTTCCTTATATTTGTCATTATTGCAGAAACAAAGGTCACCTGGAAAGGAGATGTCGTTTTTGTATAAGGAATGAAAAACTTCATGATATTCTTGTTTGGGTGTCAAAAGAAGTGATTAAACCTAGATCATATGTTAAGGCTAACACCCTTGACACTACAGGTTGTGAACGTCCAACCTTTAGGCAAAGGAATCAGTGATGTGATAAATCTAGATTTGCCTATAAAAGTCATACAAAGCCTTTTCACAATCGTAATGGTTTTCAAAAGGATAACTTTGTAAAGACGAAGACAAGATCCGATGCTCCCAATTGGAGAAAAACTAACTTGCAAAAGAATAGTCAATCCAATTCTCTTCCGACAATTCTAGAAGAGAGTAATGGGAAGAAGGTTCTGGTTGTTCCTAAACGCACTCAGAAGTGGGTACCTAAGAAAGTTAATGATGCTTTGAGTGTGAAAAGGAATGATCTCCCAGAAAATTCCATAACTATGGAGAAGACAGTATCCATGATGTTGGAACTTAAAAAGTTCTTTGGAAAGATGGATTTGGATGTGAAAGGTTCTAAAAGCGATCTCTTTCATGATAATCCAAAAGTAAAACAGAATAAGCCAAAAACTATAGATGGTGAAAAATCCATAGTTGCGGAAAAGTTTGTTTCGGTCACTTGTGGTGAGCAAGACTTTGTTCACCCCAACACAACTTGATTGTGTTGTAAGTGCATCCTCACAAAGGAATGCCCTGTTATGTATACGGTGAGGGAAGCACGAGAATTGGGGCGCACATATTGTGGTAGGTATGATATTGAATTTTCGGTAAAGCCGTAGGATTCACGATTGGATTCTTCTAAAAGTTATGTCTATAAACTTGAGCAAGATTTATGTTTATTATTTGCTTAAAGTGATTATTGTTAGAGCACTGCTTGGTCGAACTCACAAGCGTTGCTATCTCAAGCTTGTTTGTCAAGTTTAGTTGCCAAAACTATAAGTCTTGATTTCTAGTCTACTTATAACTATGTCTCGGATTAGGATAGAATGTGTAGTTCAGCTTTAGACTTCACGATGTTCATCGATTGAAGATGAAGAACTACTAAGGGGATCTTGTGGAACTTCATAAAAAAAAGGTATTTGGAGACTTGAACTCATCTATCACTCACAAGTCTATTTCTATTCTATTTCCTATTGAGACAAAAGTCGTATAGTTATATAGATTTTATACTATACACATTTGATATTTCGAGCTGAGTTTAACTTGCTTGCATATTTCTCGAAATATGTGTTGGTAAGCTTTCGCTTTAACCAAGTTCATCTTATATTCTTGACGAAAGTCAAAAGATGATCATGTGAAAATCGCCTGGTAACATCTTACATGATTTGTGTGAGATAGTCATTTGATGTAGACTCGGAATGTTTCGTATTGATCTATTGATCACTTGAAAATTGATTTGAAGCTAATAGTTTGTGTGAGACAGATATTCCCGTCTTCCAAGAATGTTTCAATGATTAAAATGGAGTTTAGAACAATTAACCATTGATTGGATATAACACAGTATGCGTACTTGTATGCTAACTGTTGCAAGTTATTCCAAGTCCGGGAACCATAGTATGCATACCTGTATGCGTACTGTTTTGATAGTTGAAATCCGGGAACTTAGTATGCATACACGTATACGTACCGGCGTAACAGTTCAAGTTCGGGAATTCAATTGAGTTTGGTTGTACAACAGTATGCGTACCCGTTCGCATATTAGTGAACCCAAACCAAGTATGGCTACTTAGGTATGCATACCCGTTTGCATACTTGAGTAGGTTATGTTCTAAAACCGGTTTGTTCATGAACTAATACATTTATATATCAATCTTTTATAAACAGTGGCTATAATGTTCATGAATTGATTCAAGTCAATCAAAATCGATTTTGTTTAATTGTGTCTTGTATACTTCCATGAGAAAATAAACAATTGAACAACTCTAGAACTAGTTTCATTTGAGTCATTTGAACTAGTTGTGATTGATATGAAAAAGGTTGATATGAAAGTGTTCATATGGCTAACTTCGGTTAACTATTGTTGAGCCAACAAGGTGTACACGTTTAGGTACGGTTACGCATATCTTAATGAAGTCACTTTTCTTTTGTGTGTAACAAGCTAAGTTCGATCTAACGGTTGAAAGATATTATCTTGAATCTAATCAGGTTTTCATCTAACGGTGAATATTGAATGCTTTGTTACCAAGGTAGCATTGATTGCAAACCCTGATTTGAAGATTATATAAGGAAGAACTCTAGCAACTGGGAAACCTAATCCCCACACCTCCTGTATGATACTAGTTGCGACTAGAGTCGATTCTCCTTTAACTTAGGTTTTTCTAAAACCTAATCCCCACACCTCCTGTAGTCACAAACATCTTCGTCTAATCATTTGTGATTCCACAATATCTTGTTTCGCTACCATTCGATTAAGATTATTGTGAGGTGATTGATATTACTAGGCTGTTTTTTGGGAATATAAGTCCGGTGTATCAATTGGTTCCTGTTCACCTTGATTTATCAAAAGACGGAAAAAAAACTCATAGGTATTTATGTGGGAGATAGATTTATCTATTCAATAAACTTTTCTGTGTGAGAAAAATTTGTTTATCAAGTCTTCGACTTTGGGTCGTAGCAACTTTTAGTTGTGGATGAGATCAGCTAAGGGAATCAAGTGCGTGGAGTCCTGCTGGGATTCAGAGGCGTAAGGAACGCGACTGTACCTTAATCAGTGTGAGATTGGTTAGGGCTCAACTACAATCCAGTCCGAAGTTAACTTGTAGTAGGCTAGAGTCTGTAGCAGCTTAATACAATGTGGTGTTCAAATCTGAACTAGAGCCCAGGGTTTTTCTGCATTTGCGGTTTCCTCGTTAACAAAATTTATGGTGTCTGTGTTATTTATTTTCCCCATTATATTTTCTATATAATTTAAATATCATAGGTCGTGCGTAGTTTAATCAATTAGATAATCCAACCTTTGGTTGTTGATATAAATTGATTGACACTTGAACATTGGTCTTTGGTACCATTCAAGTTGTTTCTCATAATAATCAGGCTCACAGATTCTATCTGTTTGATTTTCTGATTACATTGAGAAACAGAGATACAACTCTTGGATGTATTTTTCTTGATTGAGTCTGACTGTCTAGTTTATTCTCTTGGAAGTATATTGGAGTTAGTCCACACAGATTGCCAAAAAGAAATATTGGGCGTGGTTGTTAGACCCCGCTTTTTCGCTTATCATGATCCATGTACCTTGTGTATCGTTCATGTCTACCTAACTTGATATGTGTTTAAGGTTCTTAAATGTTCAGGTTCGAAAATAGTAGTTCAGGATGTTTGGCCTTCATGGTACACATACTAGGTATGCATACCATCATTTAAAATCAAAATCCAGGGACTTCAGTTCGCATACCTGTTTGCAAACTTCTCCAGGTCACGAAATCCCGTTTGCAAACCGGTTTGCAAACTTTTTCTGTCTTCGGTATTCGATAAAAAGCTTGTTTTGGCTGTAAATTCTTCGTACGAACTCGGAATGACCTCATTCTTTTTGAATTATTTTCCTCTTTGAATTCTCTTCAAAATAGTAATGATAAATTCTGGATTTGGATGAGTCAAGATATGTATTTGTTCCATCTCTTGAGTGTTTTGCTCCGTTTCGTTGCAGTTGTTCCATTTTTATTGGACTTGGGCACTTGGATTCTTGGAGTACTTCTATTCTAAGCTGATTTGTAGCTTTTAAGAATGTCATTGGTGAATCACAAAGAACAAATTTCAAAAATAGGCAGTAGTACGCGTTACTCTAGGATTCTTGAATGTTCACAATCCTCTTATGTGAACTACGGTGCATGGTCGTTAATGACTTTGTATTTTCTTCTTTGATTAAGAAAGTCTTTTTATACGCCTTTGGTAGCCATTCTTGGTATAAATCCATGCGAAAAAGATTAAACCTTCTAAGGGAAAATCAACTTGTATGTTCTCTACAAGTTTGTTTCTTAGATAAAATAATTGCAATACTTAATCCTAATGGATATTCTTATATATTGCAATTGTCTTATGAGATATATATGCAATTGTCTTATGAGATATATATTCCGCAGTATTGATCTTTCCATGATCCACTTCTATGTGAAAGTACTGTATGGCTCTGTAAGCTTTCTTACGTTGAGCATTTCCAATTAAATTAATCATCAAGGTTCTCTTGTGGTTAATTTAATTGAGTTTATTGGATACAAATTCATGTTTCATACGATTTGTTAATGTCCAAAGAAATCATTCTTTTCTCGTAAAAGTAAGGTCGCTCTTGTTGTTCTTTCGGGAATGACATTATATGGGGAAGAGTTCTTAATTGAACTTGTGCATAATTGTTAAATCTTTGTGGGGAGTGCGGCTGTGGAATATTGTAGGAGTTATCTTGTATCTTTATAAACTCCTTGATGAATACACTAAGTTTCAACTATGTGAAATTATCGAAACAAAGTTGATATGTTCTCTTTTAGTCATGAAGTATCTCTTTGAGAATTTCATTATAATCCCGTTAGTTTTTGTACCTTTGCCAATTTATATTGACAAAAAGGGGGAGAACTATTTTGTAGTTCACACTACGTATACATATGGTTTACGGATCATTATGTAAGTGGGAGTGGTTTTCATTGTGAGATGAAGTATTGACTAAGGGGGAGTGATACATATCACCATAGTATTATTGTCAAAGTTGTGATACAATTGAACTTTGATGCTATGTAATAATACTATGACACTATATAACAATAAGAAAACAATCTTATGAGATTATTGTTATAGCTACAGATCTTCAATAACTATGATGCTCAGTTGAACACGTTCAGAATCACTGGAGTACTTGGAGTGATGAAGAATTCAAGGAATGGTGAAGAACCAAGGAAATCAAGCATTTGGATGAGAAGCTACAAAGTTTATTTATTTTGTAATCCATATGTATTGATAGTTTTGTCACTAAAATTGACAAAGAGGGAGATTGTTAAAGTACTGCTCGGTCGAACTCGCAAGCGTTGCTATCTCAAGCTTGTTTTTCAAGTTTAGTTGTCAAAACTATACGTCTTGATTTCTAGTCTACTTATAGCTATGTCTCGGATTAGGATAGAATGTGTAGTTGAGCTTTAGACTTCACGACGTTCATTGATTGAAGACGAAGAACTACTAAGGGGAGCTTGTGGAACTTCATCAACAAAAGGTATGTGGAGACTTGAACTCATCTATCACTCAGAAATCTATTTTATTCTATCTCCTATTGAGACAAAAGTTTATAGCTATATAGACTTTACATTATACACATTTGATATTTCGAGCTGAGTTTAACTCGCTTATATCTTTCTCCAAATATGTGTTGGAAAGCTTTTTGCTTTAACTACGTTCATCATTATTCTTGACGAAAGTCAAAAGATGATCATGTGAAAATCACCTGGTAACATCTTACATGATTTGTGTGAAACAGTCATTTGATGTAGACTCGGAATATTTTGTATTGATCATTCGATCACTTGAAAATTGCTTATAAGCTAATAGTTTATGTGAGACGGCTATTGTCGTCTTCTAAGAATATTTCAATGATTGAAATGGGAGTTAAGAGCTAAAACCCATGTCTGGATACATTACGGTTTGTGTTCTTAGTGTACGAACTGTCTTGTTGGAATTCAGGACCGGAAGTTAAGTTTGCATACCCGTTCGCAAACTTATTCAACTGTTTAAGTCAGGGTACTTAAGTTTGCATACCCGTTTGCAAACTGATTTAACTATTGAAGTCCGGGAATCAAGTTTGCGTACCCGTTCGCAAATGGTTTCAATTGAGTTCGGTCCGGAGCTAACGTTTGCGTACCCGTTTGCAAACTGTCGGCTTGTGACCAATGTCCGAAACTTAAGTTTGAGTACTAAGATTTGCTCGAGATTTATCTCCGATAGGTAAGATATAAAAAGTAATCAAAAAGATCTTCGTCTCATTCTTTGTGATTCCGTAATAACTTGTTCTACTACCATATAGTTAAGTTATTGTGAGGTGATTGATATTTCTAGGCTGTTCTTCGGGAATATAAGACCAGATTATCAATCGGTTCTTGTTCACTTTGATTTATCAAAAGACGGAACAAAAACTTCGTAGGTATTTCTGTGGGACACAGATTTGTTTATCATGTCTTCGACTTTGGGTCGTAGCAACTCTTAATTATGGGTGAGATCAGCTAAGGGAATCAAGTACTTGTAAGGACCCTCAAGCTCGTCAATGCTATTTGACCGATCAAGAGATAGTCAAGAGACGATTTAGACACTAAAGACTCGGCTAGTTAATATAGATGTCAATTATTTGAGACTAATCTAACAATAATTTAGATACGAAACTAGTATCACTGAATATGTCTCGAAAAGTTGTGCGATATGGACTGCTCGAACGTGTCATTCGGACACTGAACGAAGAAGATATCATCATATTAGTACGAAGGGAAAAATCACCATTTCTCTATAAACCGACCTGGGCTGCCCTTATCCAACTGAGTGGGTGCAGAGGTGAATCTCGTTGGTCTTATCTAACCAAATCGGGAAGAGAAATTCATTTTCTCTTATTCTTTCTCTTTCTCTTTCATATTCTTTCTTCTTCTTCGCTCTACTTCTCTGTTCTTCTTCGTTTCTCTCTATTGAATTCTATTCCAAGGATTGAGTTATATCTTTTGAGAAGTTCTTTGAAAGATTGTTAGCCTGATTGATAGAAGATGATGTCGATAGTGCTGAAGTTGTTGGGTCTCAGGAAGAAGATGACAGGGTTAGTCTTTAATATCATCGATCGATTCAAAGGATAAACCAGTGGATCGTGGATCTCGAGGTAGGCATGGCTTGTCATCAATTCAGGTGGGAACTCTGTAACCTTATTGTAATCATTGAACATTCTTTATAGCCACGAGCATGATGCGTATTTGTTACTTTTGGACAAGTTTGTGTGCATTTACTTTATGTCTGAATGATTACGTGTACTTTGATGTACTATTCCTGTATCTTTCAGTATGATGTATATGTTGAATCTGTATGTACGATGTTTTCTACGATGTGTTTTTCTGTGATATGCATTGTGAGATTTCCCTGTGAGGAGTGTCTGTGTTTCCCCACGGCTCTTAGCTAAGTTAAGTAAGGCGATAATTCATCCGTCGACAATATTATTTAGTAGGGCGGTAATTCATCCGTTTAAATATTATTATATCTATTTCATGTAGTATGAAGGTAATTCATCCGTTTTAATATTATTGCTTATTAATATAGTAGGGCGGTAACTCATCCGTTTGAATATTATCTTAGTAGGGCGGTAATTCATCCGTTATGATATTATGTATACTATTTTATTTGAGGGAAATCACTCGTGTGCATATTATGCTTGTTTAACTAACTTTCTGGTCTTGATGGTAATATTCTGAATCATTGTTTGTATGGGCACTCTGTGTGGATGATGTTATTGATTAGGGTTTCTCTCGCGTCATCTTCTCCAATGAGTTTGTCGAGGTTAGAGTGACACTTGCTTCGTGATGCAAAAATTGCTGAATGATTAGTTTCTTCTTGTTTCTTTTCAAATTATATTCTTTTAGAACTGTGAAGCATGTTAGTGATTACTTGAGAGTTATATGTTTTCATTAAGCACCCTTTTGGGACGATGTGCTCACTCGTTCCCACTTAAGTTTCAGTTTTCCAGAAGAGACGATAAACGTTAATAAGCCAGTTTCGTAGCTTAGAGCTTTATCGATGTTAGTGAAGTTGTATATCTTTTAAGTACGTATTATTTTGTAACTATGAAACAACACACTATTTTATTTATATAACTTGATAGACTTTCATTATGAATATCAAAGTGTTTGGGTTTAGCGGTTTGAGTTAGTTTATGTAGTTATGATATTCTTAAGGTCGATAATTTAGATTTGATACTTCAATTAGGTTGTGGTACTATCAGCTAAGCATGTTTAGTAATTGGGGCGTCACAAGTTGGTATCAGAGCTCACTATTAGATTTTACATGGGAGACAATATATAATACTTAGAGATAGATAGATAATTAGATTAGGATAGAACCGCGTTTGGTTGTGAGATAAATCTTAATCACTAAAAGCTATCAAGAAACTAAAAGATCGATTGGTTGTTTCTTTTCTTGTGGTGTGTATTTATGATGAAGTAAAAATTGTAAGGTAAACCAATTACTTTATGTTTTAGGAAACTAATAAAGATTAGAGAATAATTAGTCCAAAAAGTATGAACCCATAGACAATCTAATACTAGAAAGGAAATTTTTTTAGTAAGATTATTATATTTGATGAATCCCGAAAATCAGATTGAAACTTATTGAGCACTTTGACTTATACATAGAGATATCAATTTATTGAGATAGGAAATTAGTGTGAAGAATTTAGACTTGTTTATTTGTTAGTGTTTAAAACAGTATAATTGAGGTTGATAATTTTGATTGATAGATTACAGTTTCATATGAAAATTAATGTAGAGTATCTTCCAATGTACTTAGAACAAATAGCCTGTTGATATAGATATTAGTCTCTTGAACCTAGAGCCACAAATTTTAGTTGTAGAAGAAATACATATAGATTTGTGTTTTGTTTCAAATTGTTTCGAACTCATTTGAAATGAGTTATTTTTCCACGCGTTTGTAAGTATGAGTAGTACTTGCATTTAGTCGAGAGATAGTATTTCTCTATAAGGTGGGGAGTTTTGAAGATTAGAAGGATGGTTCGATTTTCAAGGATGAAAATGTATAAGGTGGAGAGAATGTAAGGACCCTCAAGCTCGTCAATGCTATTTGACCGATCAAGAGATAGTCAAGAGACGATTTAGACACTAAGGACTCGGTTAGTTAATATAGATGTCGATTATTTGAGACTAATCTAACAATAATTTAGATACGAAACTGGTATCACTGAGTAGGTCTCGAAAAGTTGTGCGATATGGACTGCTCGAACGTGTCATTCGGACATTGAACGAAGAAGATATCATCAGATTAGTACGAAGGGAAAAATTATCATTTCTCTATAAACCGACCTGGGCTGCCCTTATCCAACTGAGTGGGTGCAGAGGTGAATCTCGTTGGTCTTATCTAACCAAATCGGGAAGAGAAATTCATTTTCTATTATTCTTTCTCTTTCTTATTCTTTCTTCTTCTTCGCTCTACTTCTTTGTTCTTCTTCGTTTCTCTCTATTGAATTCTATTCCAAGGATTGAGTTATATCTTTTGAGAAGTTCTTTAAAAGCTTGTTAGCCTGATTGATAGAAGATGATGTCGATAGTGCTGAAGTTGTTGGGTCTCAGGAAGAAGATGACAGGGTTAGTCTTTATTATCATCGATCGATTCAAAGGATGAACCAGTGGATCGTGGATCTCGAGGTATGCATGGCTTGTCATCAATTCAGGTGGGAACTCTGTAACCTTCTTGTAATCATTGGACATTCTTTCTATCTGCGAGCATGATGCGTCTTTGTTACTTTTGGACAAGTTTGTGTGCATTTACTTTATGACTGAATGATTGCGTGTACTTTGATGTACTATTCATGTATCTTTCAGTATAATGTATATGTGGAATCTGTATGTACGATGTTTTCTACAATGTGTTTGTCTGTGATATGCATTGTGAGATTTCCTTGCAAGGAGTGTCTGTGTTTCCCCATGGCTCTTAGCTAAGTTAAATAAGGCGGTAATTCATCTGTCGACAATATTATTTAGTAGAGCGGTAATTCATCCGTTTAAATATCATTATATCTATTTCATGTAGTATCGCGGTAATTCATCCGTATTAATATTATTGCTTATTAATATAGTAGGGCGGTAACTCATCCGTTTCAATATTATCTTAGTAGGACGGTAATTCATCCGTTATGATATTATATATAATATTTTATTTGAGGGAAATCACTCGTGTGCATATTATGCTTGTTTGACTAACTTTCTGGTCTTGATGGTAATATTCTGAATCATGGTTTGTATGGGCACTCTGTGTGGACGATGTTATTATTATTGATTAGGGTTGCTCTCGCGTCGTCTTCTCCAATGAGTTTGGCGAGGTTAGAGTGACACTTGCTTCGTGATGCAAAAATTGCTGAATGATTAGTTTCTTCTTGTTTCTTTTCAAATTATATTCTTTTAGAACTGTGAAGCATGTTAGTGATTACTTGAGAGTTATATGTTTTCATTGAGCACCCTTTTGGGACGATGTGCTCACTCGTTCCCACTTCAGTTTCAGTTTTCCAGAAGAGACGATAAACGTGAAGAAGTCAGTTTCGTAGCTTAGCTTTATCGATTTTAGTGAAGTTGTATATCTTTTAAGTACGTATTATTTTGTAACTATGAAACAACACACTATTTTATTTATATTACTTGAGAGACTTTCATTATGAATATCAAATTGTTTGGGTTTAGCGGTTTGAGTTAGTTTATGTAATTATGATATTCTTAAGGTCGATAATTTAGATTTGATACTTCAATTAGGTTGTGGTACTATCAGCTAAGCAGGTTTAGTAATTGGGGCGTTGCTCGACTGTACCTTAATCAGTGTGAGATTGGTTAGGGCTCAACTACATTCCAGTCCGAAGTTAACTTTTAGTATGCTAGAGTCTGTAACGGCTTAATACGGTTTGGTGTTCAAAACTGGACTTGGTCCCGGGGTTTTTCTGCATTTGCGGTTTCCTCGTTAACAAAACTTCTAGTGTCTGTGTTATTTCTTTTCCGCATTATATTTGTTTATATAATTGAAATGTCACAGGTTGTGCGCAGTTCAATCAATTGGTAAATTCAACCTTTGGTTGTTGATTGAAATTGATTGACACTTGAACATTGGTCTTTGGTACCGTTCAAATTGTTTCACCTAATAATCAGGCTCACGGATTCCATCTGTTTGATTTGCTGATTACTTTGAGAAACAGAGATATAACTCTTGGATATATTTTCCTTGATTGAGTCTAACTGTCTATTTGATTCCCTTGGAATTATATTGGAGTTAGTCCATACAGATTGCCTAACGAAATATTGGGTGTGGTTGTTAGACCCCCGCTTTTTCAACATCAAATGGGGGAGAGTTCTTAAATGAATTTATGCTTAATTTCTATATCTTTGTGGGGTGTATGGCTGTGGAATTTGAAAGGGGATGCTTGTATCTTAAATTTCCTAGATGAGCGCTAAGTATTTTCTTTACTATGTGATATCATCTAAAAAAGTTGATATGAGGAGTTGCATTTTAACTATGTTATAATGTGGAATCTCAAAACTTCCTTAAAACTTGACATATCTTTCGGTTGTATTCATTAAGATCCCGCGATTTTCGTACCTTTGTTAATTTTATTGACAAAAAGGGGGAGAATTATTTAGTAGATTCGTACTACATACATATGGTTTACGGATCATTATGTAAGGGGGAGTAAATCAATAATCTATAGATTTCACCTATTATGCAAAAGATGTATGTATTGATTAAGGGGGGGAAACATATCACCGTAGTATTACTTCAGAGTAAGGAGAAGGAATAATACTATGTTTCCGTATAACTACGATTGAGAATATATTTTTTTCAAAAGTTGTTATCGCTATGGAATCGGTTCGTCAACAACAACGATACTGAGTTGAAAACGTTCATAATCATTGCAGCTTGAAATTACGAAGAGTTCAAGGAGTTGAGGATGCCAAGAAAATCAAGACATTGTGGATTCAAGAAGTTGTCGAAACTTTATTTTTTACCCATATGTATTGATAGTTTTGTCACTAAAAGTGACAAAGGGGGAGATTGTTAGAGCACTGCTCGATCAAACTCACAAGTGTTGCTATCTCAAGCTTGTTGTCAAAACTATATCTTGATTTCTAGTTTATAATTAGTTAAGTCTCGAACTAGGATAAAAATGTCGTTGAGAAATAGTGGATCACGACAATCATCATTGCGTTCTACCTTTTGAAGGCGAAGATCAACCAAAGCTTTTGGAGAACTTCATCAAAAAAAGGTAAGTGAAGACTGGACCACCTATATCTCAAGTTATATTCACTTTTCTATCATTTGAGATGATGTCGTATAACTAATTAGACTAATATGCATAGACAAGAATTTCGAGTCAAGTTTATCTTGATAATTAGTTCTCGAAATATAATGACTAATCCTAATGAAAATTTGTTCATACTTGATAATTTTCTGTTAAGGACAATTCATTGTTCGGAATCAAAATCATAATTCAAGATTTATCGTTCGAGAATAGATTGGAACAATGATATGTGTCATTGATGTTATTCAGGAATGTTTCAAATCGATTTAGAGAGAAATATAAAACTACTATAGATTCGGATACAAGACAGTGGTATCAGTCTTACAAACTGGGAAAACTGTTATATGTCTGAACCCGTATTACATGTACTTGTACACGTAACAGAGTAGCTATATATATATCGACTTACAGATTTGTGGTACGCATATTCTTATGTATATCATATGAAAATATGTTTAGCTCGTGAACCGGATCGAAGATTCATCTAACGTTGGATATTGTTTGCTTGGTTCAAAGCTATCTTAGCTTAAACCTAAAGCAACCTATGCTTTGAATGTCTATAAAAGGGGAACTTCAAGCAACCAGGATCTTTGAATCCCGACACTACTTTTTGGTGTGTCCTAGTTATATCTAGAGTCGTCCTCTTCTTAACCCTTTTAGGGTTTAGCGACTACAAAGTCTTCATAGGGATTCATGAATCCAGGTCCAGTTATCTTTCCTTGATAACTCGTGTATCCTGATCTTGTTCGATTATTGATTTATCACTTATATAAGATAGATAGAAATCATCAAAGTACTCTTCGTCTCAAACTTTGTTGATTCCACAGGTTTTATACTTATGAGGTGAATAATAATCTAGGCTGCACTTCGGGTTGCATAAGTCCGAATTTTTGAGGTTAGCTAGACTTTGTCTATTGCTATCGATTTTCACACCTTTGATCAAACTATTTGATTGTAAAAGGAAATCATATATAGGCTTAATCTGTGGGAGGAAGATTTGGTTTAAAGTCTTCAATTGAGTTGAAGCAACTCTTAGTTGTTGTGACGTCAGCTAAGGTAATCAATTGCTCGGAGTCCTGCTGGGATTCAAGAGGTGCAAGGAGCACGACTGTACCTTAATTAGGGTGATACCTTTTAGGGCTCAACTACTGAAAAAGCGGGGGTCAACAACTACTGTATGGACTAACTCCAATATATTTCCAAGAGAATCAACTAGACAGTCAGACTCAATCAAGGAAAAGATATCCAAGAGTTATATCTCTATTTCTCAGTGTAATCAGCAAATCAAGCAGATAGAAATCCGCGAGCCTGATTATTATGAGAAACAACTTGAACGGTACCAAAGACCAATGTGCAAGTGTTAATCAATTTATATCAACAACCAAAGGTTGGATTATCTAATTGATTGAACTACGCACAACTTGTGATATTTCAATTATATAGAAAATATAATGCGGAAAAGAAATAACACAGACACCAGAAGTTTTGTTAACGAGGAAACCGCAAATGCAGAAAAACCCCGGGACCTAGTCCACATTTGAACACCACACTGTATTAAGCCGCTACAGACTTTAGCTTACTACAAGTTAACTTCGGACTGGAATGTAGTTGAGCCCTAACCAATCTCACACTGATTAAGGTACAGTCGCGTTCCTTACGCCTCTGAATCCTAGCAGGACTCTATGCACTTGATTCCCTTAGCTGATCTCACCCACAACTAAGAGTTGCTACGACCCAAAGTCGAAGACTTGATAAACGAATCTGTCTCACACAGAAAGGTCTATTGAATAGATAAATCTGTCTCCCACAGAAATACCTACGAGTTTTTGTTCCGTCTTTTGATAAATCAAGGTGAACAGGAACCAATTGATACACACTACACCAAATTTCCGGATAATAACTAAAATTAGTAGCGGTTTATGAGCCGTTAAGAATTTTCCGTTACAAATAGTCGATACGAAATGATTGTAACAGGATGTAGACGTTACGAATCTTTTAATAATTCGTAACAAGGGACAGCTGTTACGATTTTTTTTAAGCGTGCCATTCACACGCTTGGTCACACTAGGGTAGTAACATGTGTATTTGCGCGTGTGCTATTCATATGTGTGGCATATTTTTTTCCACCCACGATTGGTTATACTAGCGGATATTTCCTCCCGTGCCTAAGATTTTTTTCTCCCCTTATCTCGACTTTTCCTCTCATTTCTCTTTTTCATTTATCTTTCTCTTTTCTTCTCCCGCCTCCCTTCTCTTCTTCTCAACTGCAGATTATTCATATGATCTTTGAAGAACTAATCTTCAATCATATGTTAATCGAGTTCAAGTTTTCGATTTCACAGATCTGTGTAAGTATTTCATCATCTGTAGTATTTCAGTTTGTTAATCAGATATTAGGGTTTCAGTATTTCAATCGATTTTAGGGTTTGTGGTTACTCGTTTTGATTTTCAATCTCTAACTTTCTCCTCTATCTGCTTTCTTGAACTGCTACTCCGTTGATGATATTAGGATTTGCTTTGGAGGATTTGATTGGGGGGTTTTGTTAGGGTTTCACTAAATTGAGTTTGTAGAAATTTTCATTGATTTTACTTTTGATTTGGTGTTGAAATTTTTTGGGTTGGGTTTGATTCTCTGCAGACGAAGTCATTTAATTAGGGTTTGATTTTCTTCTAACTATATCAGGTAATCACAATTTAATTTTTCTCAAATCACTACTTAAGTTAGGTTTTGATTTTGTGGATAAGGATTTTTCTTTTTAGTTAATGGTGGATTTATTTTTGATTTGCTGAGGGAGCACTATTGGTTTTTGACTAATGATGGTATTGAGTTTTTGAGGACTTATTTGAATCTACCATCTGAGATTGTGCCTGATACTTTGAAGAAATCTGCTCAAACTGGTAGAGCACCACAGGGTGATCGCCCTTGGTAAGATTTATTGATGTTGTTTTTTGGATTTGATGTGTTTGTAGCATTTGATTTCTGATCTGTGTATGGTTTTGGAGCTTGATGTTGATTTGTTGTTGTTGTTGTTGTTGTTGTGTAATTAGGCGCAATTATGAAGGTGGTGACAGACCTAGATTTGGTGGTGACCGAGATGGATACCGTGGTGGTCCAAGAAGGGGAGCACCAGAGGAGTTTGGAGGAGATAAGGGTGGTTGCTCCAACAGAGTATCGGCCACAGTTTAAGGTTTAAATCTAGTCCCTTTAGTGATAAATGAACTGTTTATTGCTTTATTATATCTAAATAAGAGATGGATTTTGTTCCTGCATATTGTCTTGTTGGTCATTGATATGTAATGCCTGAATTTCTCATGCATATTATCTTGATTCTCACTGATATGTTATCTCTGATAGGATTTAGGTAAGTGTTAAGAGTTTGTATGTGTTACACGGTTTGCATTTTGCCAACATTGTCTGTGTTGCATTTGGTAGTGTTAGTGGAGTTGTCCTGTTGTTTTCTGATTGTTTTTGAAGATAGTTCTTGGGTAATCCGCTGAGTTTGTGAGGACTTTTTTGAATTTACCATCTGAGATTGTGCGAAAGCTGCTCAAACTGGTAGAGCACCACATGATGATCACCGTAGGTAATAAATTTCTTGAACAGTAGAACTTGTTTTAATTTCTATTAAGTTTGCATTGGTTTGCTATGCATATCATTGAAGAACAAACAGTTAACTGGTCATATTCCTTTGTCGCTCTCACAACTCCCTATTCGGAATATTTTGTAAGTTTCACTATTGATAACTTGAGTACTTTGAGAGGAATGTGACTGGTGGTGTAAGAAGCATATTGAGTATTATAGGATACACCATGTTTACAATCCCATTAACTTTACCCTGTTGAAGTGCTAATTGTATTTAAATATTTCTTAAGTTTTTTTTGTCAAGTTGCTAATTGGTTCTATATCAGGGATCTGGTTCAGAACCAGTTAACTGGTGACATTCCTAGGTTAATATATTGGGATGAAGTGCTGCAGTATTTGTGAGTACATTCCTGCCTTAGAATAATTTTGTTTGATATATCAAATTTTCAGTGGGTTACAACTTCGTTATGTTCTTACCACGTGGGTCTGATTTGTTGCAGATGCCTGACAGGGAATTCTCTAACTGGTACTTATCTCCTGATATGTGTAATTGACCGGACTCTGGTATTTGTAAGTATCCCAGATTTAAGGTACTGCTTTCTTAATAGTATGATTTTTCTTAAGTGTTTCTAATCTGCTCACAGTTTTCATCAATTAATTTGTGTTTTTTATACATTTGTGATGCAGAAGCTGAAACATCTAAGACTTCACCATATGAATACACTCCGGTGGTGCCACAAGAACCTGCATATGTTTCTCCTGATCATTGCTGCTTTTTAACTCCTTCTGCGTCCAGTATCCCATCTTCGATGGCCTACAACAGAGAATGTTGATGCGTTAAGAAATAAAGCTGCTGCAATGAAGTCAAACCCCATTGGAGCCGCTGCCGACTTTGATGAGGTAACCTTTTAGATTTTATTTGTATTTGTTCATACTTAAATTAACTTTAACCAGAGAGTGATAGTTAATTATCTTTGTTGGTTGCAGGATGGGAAGCTGAACTTGAGTAGTTGGAAGGAGCAGAGTTAGAGGAACAACTCCTACAACCTGCAACACAAACTCTTGCAGCTCCAGCATATGTACTGGCAAGAAGGCAACCGGCATAACCTGCTCCTCAGAAGAACAAAACTGAGGCAGATGCGTTGGCTGCACTAGAGGCAGAGATGGCTCTCTGAACAGGTACTTATCTCAATCCTGTCTTAGCTAAATATTCTACTTTTGGTGGTCTTAATTCTCCACTTTATTTTGCAGCTGCTAGTGGACATAATGAAGTAATAACCCCGTTATTTATGTTGGAAGATGTCACTGTGATTGTTCTGTTAAAGCTTGATCTTGAGACATACCATCTCTAATTTCATTTTGTTGTGCTTATTAGATTGTTGCTTGAGAAAGGAGCAGATGTGAATTTAAGGAACTACTTTGGACAGGTGAGGTTCTCAACTTCACTTTTTTTTTCTTTTTTTTTGTGAAGTTCCTTTATTAATTGTAGTTACCTAAAATCGGTGAGCATCTACACTAATTAAGTTAAAATTGCGTAATCGAGATTCAGACTGTTAGTGGGAAAGATCCTTGTATTATGTTGTTAACAAGTATCAGTTAGTCGGGGATTGAATTAGACTTATCGACAATGTGTTGCTCTTGATTGAATTAGATCCTTGTATAGTTATTGAATAATTTGTATTCCCTTAGGACATGAATTTATCTAGTCTTTCAAATAAGTTGACTTAAGACAATATGTAAGATTTCCATTTTCCTTAACATAATGTGTAAGTTTTTATTGTGTTGAATGTGTGATTGAATATTGGGTTGAATGAAAGAGGTAATTACATTTGGGTGTATTTCCGGTAATTATTTTTGAATTCCGAGTTATTTCATGCTGAAAATGAACTGTGAGTCAATACTGACCTAGTCAAAATTGGTCAGTATTGACTAATTTTGACCAGTTCAATGTTGACACACAGTAATTTTCCTGATGTTACAAAAAAAATCGTAACGGCTGAGAACTGTTTCAACCTGACACGTAGTAACGGCTAGCTTAGGCTTGTTACAAATATGACACGTAGTAACGGCCGTCGGCTGTTACGATTTCCTTGTTACAAACAAAATCGTAACGGCTCCCGCCTGTTACGACTCGCCATGTAGTAACGGCTCATCTCTGTTACAAACGCCGTTACAACCCAAAATTCGTAACAACTGCATTGCCTTTACAAAAAATTTGTAATACCCATTTTTGCAACAGGTAAAAACCTTTACAACCCATTTTGGAACAGTTTAATTCTGTTTCTAATCGAGAAATTTGGTGTAGTGACACCGGTCTTATATTCCAGAAGAACAGCCTAGTAATATAAATCACCTCACAATAACTTAACAGTATGGTTGCGGAACAAGATATTGTGGAATCACAAAGAATGAGACGAAGATGTTTGTGATTACTTTTTATATCTTACCTATAGGAGATTAAATCTCGAGCAAATCTTAGAGAAGATAGTACTCAATACGATAGAACAAAGTAAGATCAGAACACGCAACTACACATAAAATAGTTGGGTATGGCTTCAGAATCCCAATGAAGTCTTTAAGTCGTTAACCTATAATGGTTTTAGAAAAACCTAGGTTAAAGGAGAATCGACTCTAGTCGCAACTAGTATCACACAAGAGGTATGGGGATTGGGTTTCCCAGTTGCTAGAGTTCTCCCTTATATAGTCTTCAAATCAGGGTTTGCAATCAATGTTATCTTAGTAACAAAGCATTCAATATTCACCGTTAGATGAAAACCTGATTAGATTCAAACTAATATCTTTCAACCGTTAGAAATAACTTAGCTTGTTACACACAAATGAAATATACTTTTATTTAGATATGGGTAACCGTACCTAAACGTGTATACTGAGTTGGCTCAATAACAGTTAACCAAAGTTAGCCATATGAACACTTTCATATCAACCTTGTTCATCTCAATCACAACTAGTTCAAATGACTCAAATGAAACTTTTTATAGAGTTGTTCAATTGTTTATATTCTCATAGAAGTATAGAAGACAAAATTGAAGCAAAATCGGTTTTGATTCACTCGAATCGATTCATGAACATTATTATAGCCACGGTTTGCAAAGATTGCATTCCTTATTATATAAATGTATTTGTTCATGAGTATGTAAACATACATAACCGATTTTAGAACTTAACCCACTCAAGTATGCAAGCGGGTACGCATACCTAAGTTCCCGGACCTGGTCTTGTTCGCCAGTATGCAAACGGGTACGCATACTGTCGTTCATGACCGAACTCAGTTGAAACCAGTACGCATACGTGTATGCATACTATAGTTCCCGGACTTCAACTGTTGAATTAGTACGCATACGGGTATGCATACTCAATTCCCGGACTTGGAATATATTTGCAACAGTTAGCATACAAGTACGCATACTGTGCTATATCCAATCAAAGGTTAATTGTTCTAAACTCCCATTTCAATCATTGAAACATTCTTAGAAGACGAGAATAGCTGTCTCACACAAACTATTATCTTCAAAGTAATTTTCAAGTGATCAAATGATCAATACGAAACATTCGGAGTCTACATCAAATGACTGTCTCACACAAATCATGTAAGATGCTACCAGGCGATTTTCACATGATCATCTTTTGACTTTCGTCAAGAATAAAAGATGAACTTGGTTAAAGCGAAAGCTTACCAACACATATTTCGAGAAATATGTAAGCGAGTTAAACTCATCTCAAAATATCAAATGTGTATAAAGTAAAGTCTATATAGCTATACGACTTTTGTCTCAATAGGAGATCGAATAGAAATAGACTTCTGAGTGATAGATGAGTTCAAGTCTCCACATACCTTTTGTTGATGAAGTTCCACAAGCTCCCCTTAGTAGTTCTTCGTCTTCAATCGATGAACGCCGTGAAGTTTAAAGCTCAACAACACATTCTATCCTAATCCGAGACATAACTATAAGTAGACTAGAAATCAAGACTTATAGTTTCTACAACTAAACTTGAAATACATATTTTGTTAACCATAAAACTGGAAATTTCATCATCTAGCTGTGGTGATCAGAAACAAATTGTAAACATATCCGATGATGATGAAACTTTTATAGAAGATTCATCCATATGTTTCCATAAACATAACAAAATTTCAAAGTAATCTAACGGCTAAATAAAAAGATATACATGACGCCGTATGGCTGTTCCAATTCACGTTTCTGTGGACACAGCTGGAAATATCACGTACTTTTGAGTATTTCCCATGGTTGGATCTTTATGAAATTTTTACAGCGCGTCAAGAAAGACAATATGTAAAGAATACTAAAAATACAGCATAAGCAACGGTGGTAATTCTTGACAACTAAGTTTTATTACGCTGTTATAAACTAGGGTTTTTCTGAACCTAGACAGTTTCATTAAAATCCTATTTTGGAAATTGCATCATATTCCGATTTGATTGAATTTTTTATAGAGTATGAAATACCTAATTGGGTGGAACATATTAAAATTTCATGAAACTCTATCGGTGAAATCTCTATATTTGATAGTCATACATTCGTGGAACCCAAATATATACTATGAAAACGAAATTTTTCTTTGTTCAAAAGAAATACCTGCTAACGCATCCATGATGATAAAAAAAGAAAGATCAGAACCACGAAAATCTTCAAGAAATAATCCATGAGCAATCTTGAACGAAAATAATAATAAATTTGCACAAGTTGGTAGAGTCGTGCTTGATAACGTGTTGAAGTAGAAATAGAATACGGAAGAACAGAAGACGGAGAACTCTTATTGATTAGAGATAAGTTACATGTTACATAGTGTTAGAGCATAGCTCGGTTGAACCCACCAAGCGTTGGTATGTCAAGTTTGGTTGTTATATTTTAGTGAATCAAAACTCATTTAAAGAGTCGCTTGATTATATACTAGAGTCAACTTCATATAGGTTAGCTTGAAAGTGTTAGGATATGAGGCTTACAAGTATTACATGAAGACTTGAAGAATGTGAAGAAGTATGGAGCTACAACGACAACATCATCCTTCCTCTTGAGGTTAGTAATATTTGACTTGAACTGTTTCATTCCCTAACGTATCTTTCAAGTCGTGCATATTGAAAACATAACTGCGAAGCTGTGTATGATCCTCTAGTTAGACATAGTACTAAGGAATACAATACGAGGTTTATTGCTTAACCATTAAACTTTGTATATAAGACATCGACATGATCATATGAATGCTATTGTGATTATGTATGGGTATGAGTGATGATTTCATCCTAGGAAACAATGTTTTATATTCGTTTAAAGGAAGTAAGTTCATAAACTTGTTTTGTGAATCGAAAGGGAAATCGCTAGGATTATTGGTATTGTTATTCATTGCAAATTTATTTTGAATTACCAATATGCGTGTTTAGTATAACCGCTCATAAACTTGTTTATGTATCTTGGTAAAACTATTCACAAGGCCTGACTTATGTATTGGTATGACTTTTATTAGTGAAACCGATCTTAAGTAATCACTCAAGATGGTATGATCGATACCTTGTAAATATCAACTTTTATCTAGTCATTGGGGAACCGATCCTAGTAAGAGGTGCAACAAATTTACAAGAGGGAATCGGTCCCTGTAAGAGGTGCAACACGTTTTTAGTAGATGGGGGAATCGATCCTATGAACATGTGCAACAAGTTTGTAGTTTTGGGGGAACCGATCCTATGGACATGTGCAACCGAATACAGGTAGTTACCATAAGTTGTGGGGAACCGATCCTAGTACCTAGTCAACCGAATTTTGGTAACTAGCGTGAATATGCACAGTACTCACATGGAGGTAGAACCGAACTTGTTTTGGTAGAACCGTGAAACCCATGATTGGTGATTTGATAGGATAATCAATCACATAGTTCTTGGAATTCAGACAACAAATTCTAAACTTGTTTAGAAGTGTGGCAAATCGTTTCCAAGATTGTAAGTATGAAAAAGGACTTGCAAAGTAAAGATGTCGACATACTTTGAACATGTGCAGTAACTCTTATCATTAATTGTTCAAAGATATTCCTTAATAGCTAAAGGAAAATCCCAGGATCGAAATAAATTGAGAATCTTTTATTTAAGGTTTCTTAGTTTTTATATGCTATTTATTCTCCAGCAAATAAATGCTTATCTTTAGAAAATAATAATTAGTAATGTGCATTTACTAATTATAGATTTTTCTATTCGGATTTTGGTCAATATTTGGACAGTGCATTTCTAGGAATTATGAAAACCGATTTTGTGTTTATTGCATATCTTTGAGAATATTCGGTTTTGGAAATTCCTTGGTGTCCAAACTTCCTTGTCTATAAATATTGAAGTTTGCATTTCAAGCAAACTAATCCTCAGAGCCATCAAAACTACCTAGTTGTGTTGTTACTGGTGGAGCCGCCTATTCGGAGAGGAAAGTAATCTAATTAGGCGAAATCTCTTACGGCCGCTCAGTTTAAAGACTTCTTTTGGATTTAGAAGCTCTATTAGTACCGTTGGTGGTAAACTAAATAATTGCGGTTTATTATTAGTTTTCGATTGATTTGATTGACTAACGGTTATTGAACTTTGATTGCACCTAGTTTGTTTATGCTTGAGAATCTTCTCTTCTGATATAAGATTCACTCAAACTAGATCGAAGTTTCGACGGGGATCTTTAGACTGTTTGTAGATCTAAAGACGTCTTGTGATAATCCAATGTTAACAGACTCCGTTCTGTATGTGATTGATCACAAGAGATTCAAGTTGATTGTGTGCAGGTTCTGATTGAAGATTAAAGAAGATTTGAAGACAAGAAGACTTTTTGGGTTCATAATCTTTGGTGTGCACAATACTTGTTTCGGTTGGAAAGGGATCCAACTATAATCGGTTTATGTTTGTGATAAATTGGATTGATTAGTTGAGTAGATCGGCATCAATACACTTCTTTGTGATTAATAATATTGATTGCATAGTCTAACAATTACTTCGGTAGTTGTTGAGAGATTGATCTAAGGACCCGACAAAGGAGTTTGTTGGTTAAACGGAAGATCCTTTGTCAAACTCATATCACGTTGATTGATTAGAGTTGTTACCGAACAGATTTGTTGTTACTTTACTGTTTGGAATACGAACCAAAGGAATTGTTCCAAGCACGTGACTTATTACAAGTTGGAGGCGTGGGAATACTAAGGAAACTAGGTGAACTATAGGTTTAGTTGCTTGGTCTCAACTATACGAAGTTGGTTTGATTTTGTATAGCGGCTTAATTCTGAGAGTATTCAATTCTGGACAAGGTCCCGGGGTTTTTCTGCATTTGCGGTTTCCTCGTTAACAAAATCTTGTTGTGTCTTTTACTTTTCTATTTCCGCAATTATAATTGTTTTATTATAATTAGAAGTAAAATACACAAACGTTAATTCTTATTTTACTTGATAGATAATCCCTAGTGTTTGATTAAGTCCGAACCTATTATCAAGTAAACATACTTCGTTGTTGTATTGTCTCAATCTTGTATCCATAGAAGATCACACGAAGTGTGAACCGATTAGTTATATTGTCTCGACTTAGTCCATAGACAATCACTTTCAGAAAACGACTTATAGGTGGAAAAGTTTTAGATTGAGGTATATTTGGGTACCCTCGTCTTTTCACATAGGTTTAAGCCTCTATATATAGGCTATAAGGTAAACCCTGGTTACATCTATATGGGCCGCACATACATGGGCCCAAGGCCCTACAACACTCCCCCTTGTGCGGTCCAATATTAATGCTTCATATGTAGTGCTTCAGACGTAGTTCTTTAAATGTAGTTCTCTCCTCAATGACTTGTGCCGAAATCAATTGCCTCATTAAAACTTTGACAAGGAAAAACCCAGTGGGACAAAACCTTGGTACAACTCTTCACATGTAGTACTTTACATGTTGTCTCGTATTTTACATGTAGTTTATCACATGTAATACGATCTTCAAAGATCGCCGAGTCTAAGTTAATTGTCTCGTTAAAACTTCGTCAGGCTAACCCAGAGGGACAAAACCAGAACTAAAAAAGAGAGTACAATATTAAGTAAACTTAGAACATAGTTGGATGCGTATACGTTGCCTCATTAAAACCTTGACAAGGAAAACCCAGTGGGATAAAACCTTGACGAAGGAAAAAGAGTACAACGTGACAGATGCAAGTAAAGGTGATCCGTTGCAGATGATCACTTTGCTCCGTTGAAGTTGACTAGTTGATTCACAACTCCTAAGGAAGAAAATCTTCTTGGGAAAGACAATAGCCTTAGCTGGGAAATTACATTCCCGATGTTTGTTGTTGTCTCATTAAAAACCTTGCCGAGTAACAAAACCCTGTGGGAAAAACTAACCTCGGTGAAGGAAAATAGTTCAACACACCATTAGATGCTCCTCCTGATGTCAGACAATTTTCATTAGTCTAATGCAGTCAAAAAGAGTTTATCACATTTTACTTTGGTGACTTGAATGTTTATAAGACCCTGTTGTTGATTCTGGAAGTTACGTTGCTTAACAGACTATCGTGTTTCATTTCTTTGATTCATATATTTTCAGTAATATCAACACGATCTTTATGTCTTCAACGTTCAACATACTTGATGTCTTTTTAGTGTTGTCTCGCTAAAAACCTTGTCGATTGACAAAACCCTTTGGAAAAAACTATTCTCGGTCGAAGGGAAAAAGAGTACAACACAACTTCAATTTCGAAGTAAAATATATCGACATCATATCCTTGGATCCTCCCCCTGATATCGACATCTCCCCCTGATTACTTTCAAAGTTGTTCGAGACAGTTTCTTTAGTCATGTACTTTTCGAAACTGAATATCGGTAATGACTTAGAAAATAGTCTACCATATCCCCCCCTGATTACTTTCGTTGGAGAAGAGATTATTGTTCCTTCTATTGATGGTGGTTTTTAGTTCAGGGATAAAATTGTAAAACCTTGTATTTAATGCGCCGTTGTTCTGCAAAGAAACTGAGCCATTTAAAAGTGATGAGTGCCCAAGCCTCCCAACTTACATATGTATTGAGCAATTCAGTATATTTATGAGAAATTTACCCAGAATGGTGCGTGTAGCAACAACCCCAAATATTCTGTAAATTTTATCTCCTGCCCGCATTATTCATTAATGTACGGCTTATTGAGTATTTTTCCTATGCTATGTTCCCCGGCTGAACCCTTAATATTGGTATGACATAACAATTGGTGTTCACTCGCAGCTGAGTAGCATGAATTTCCCGAAGTATCAAGATTAAGGTTGGCATGAAAATACTCAATCGGAAGACGCGCTAACTACTCTCTGAGAATAAAATAATTTTATGTTAACACACAAAATTTATAAAATTTTGTGATAGCTCACAAGATTCAAATTTTGGCCTAATTAATTTACAAATTTAGGCTTCTTGCGCCCTGCACAATATCTCGAACCCTATTGGTCGAGACCGGACCTAGGTAAGCTAGGAAATTAATCCGCCATGGACTAATAGGAGCAAAATCCTACCAAAGAAAGAAAATGAGAAGTAAAAGAGGCGTTGCGGCAAACAGAAGCGGCAACAAGAGGAGGCACGGACACGCCACTTGGCCGGCCAGTTCACCCCAATAGGCGCCGCCCGTGGCTGGCCGGCCACGCCCCCATAAAATTGCTTGGCGCCCCCCTTTCCTATCAACCGATCAGATTGCTTCAAACTCGCCACACACACTTTTTAAATAAAGTTAGAAGTTGGTTGGTCGATGCGCCTAATTCCTTAAGGAATCTAATCTAGACTGCCCATGTCAGTCTCAAAAAACGATCACGGCCGTACGTTTTGGCCACTCGATTTATCAAGCTTAGCCGCCTCCTAACGTGGCCGGACAAGCGCCACCGCGCACACTAGCGGGCCCACTAATGCCTTAGCCGATCGGTATCTATCCAACTCGCAAGTGAAGCCACTAAATGTTTGCCAAAACAGTTGGCCACACGAGTTACTAAATCCTAATTTTATTAAGCGGCATTACATTACTTCCGCAAAACGATCTTGACCGCCCAACTTCGCCAGCCGAATTGATAGTCCTAAATTTAATCTCGATCAATGGTCAAGGTTCAAACATGCTCACCAGTGGCTCGGCTACAGTGCTGGCCGGTCGAACAACTCCCAGCGCGCTGCTAGCACTCAAAACCGTTAGCCCAAAATAGGTTGGACACACGGCTTTTAAAACCTAAATTAAATCAACGACATCCATTAACTACCGCGAATCATCTTGACCGCCCAACTTCTCCATATGAATTGGCCGACCAAATTTATATTCTAAGCGCCAAACAAGATGTGGTCGTGACCATTGGCCGCCCCTCTTCCATGAGGAACAATCGGCCAGGCCGCGGCCGCCCACATGGCTCCTAAACGCGCGCCCAAAGTTGGCTGGACGCGCTCCTTATAATAATCTTAAATAAATTAGCGGCAACCAATAACTGCCGCAAATCATCTCAGCCATCCAATTTGGCTAGCCAATGTAACCGGTTTAGATTTAACTTGGACCGACCAATAGGATATCGAAATGGCTACCAGCCATCACTCTCCTATAGGGACCGACCGACCTACCTTTGGCTTTCATGAACAGCTCCCAGCAGCTTCCTGAAAGAGGCCGGTCACGCTCCTTTTAAGACACTAGGTTCCGCGACCAACCAAGACAGGCTCTATACAACGATGCTTCACATGCATCGATTATTTTGAGTTGCTTGCTTAAAACCGATGCTTTACATGCATCGAGTACATACAATATTTTATAAGTATCGGTTTCACAAATAACTTAGTTATTTAACGTAATAGCGCCACATGCTATTCTTTGTGACAAGTCTCATGACTTGGATCGCCACACATGATCACCCGCCGTCTGGCATGCGCGTGACTGGTCAGAATAACTAGGTCTTGCAAACAAGACACATTCAGCAACTTGCTGCATATTTTCCATGAAAATACTCGAGACATCAAACATGTCACAAACTGGGGGATGTTCATCAGGGTATTGGTCTGGCGGTTTACAGCGTGCGGCGTGCAACACGCCCATTATGAGAAAGTGTCAGGAAATGACGGACGGTTAACAACAGTAAGAGAGCAGTGGGTGTAAGGATGACCAGTCTTCCCTCATGACAGAAATGTGATGGTCACCACCTTTTACACATCCACACTTCTCCACTACTTAACTATCTCCATTTCCTACGAGATCAGGGTGTGCTCAATCATGACTTGTATAAATAGGTTTTCAACCTATTTCGACAAACACACAAGTGTTATCAACACAAGTATCCAGAAAAACACCAAAGAACTGATAAGCTTACATTCCACAAGCCAGTTCCATATTCTGATACAAGTCATAAAATAGCCACACCTTCAGAGTTAACCATTCTAATCTCAACATCTTCTTCGCTTCCCTCCCTAAGATCAAACCCTTCTCCTTCACTTTGTGACCGAAGCAAGACTGGAACAACCATTTCTTGGTTTAGGCCAGGATTGTATAGATTGATTTCTCAAATCTAAAAGTACTCCCGTGCAGTGCATTTGTTTAGGGTTTGAATTCGTTTCTCATCAACACACCCAAATTTACCAAAACTAGCAGAATCAGTTTTTACCCCAAAACAACTGGCGACCACAGTAGGAGATTAATCTCTCGGTTGCGAAGTTAATTTATCGATTTTCATTTTAATCTTCCCAATTTCAAGATGGTGGATCTTAGGTCTTGATCAGCAACAAATCCCGATGTTATTGGCGCTGACAACACCCCTGACGTCAACATTCCTGTCGGTGACACCAATGTACCGTCTACCAGCACGATCAACGCATCTCGTGGCACTACATCCTTTACCACCAACACCAGCGGTGCAGGAAACATTCCCTCAGGCGTGAAACCTCCTATCATCAGAGCCAGAGCCGCTGCCGCCATCCCCAATGTTTCTTCGAGCGTAACGCCCCCGGTTGTTACCAGAGCTACCGCCACTCCCCCATAAGGACGAGAGACCGGAGGAGCCAGAGGAAATCAACCCCCTATTACCATTGTTGATTTGATGGAAAGACAAGAAGTTCTCGCTAAGGCTCAGACAGACATGGCTACAACTTAGAAAGAGGTACTTACTTTCCTCAAGACGCTAACAGAGCGGCTACCACAAGAGCAACGTCAACCCCAAACGGAGCCAATAAGGAGTACTTTTAATACTCCCGGCGTAGGCACCTCAGCAGGGCGTGCCTTTTGTTGATGGTGGTTTTTAGTTCAGGGATAAAATTGTAAAGCCTTGCATTTATTATGCTGTCATTCTGCAAAGAGACAGAGCCATGTAAAAGTGATGAGTACACAACCTCTTCATTTGCGTATTAATTGAGCAATTCAATATGTTTACATGAAATTTATCCAGAATGGTGCATGTAGCAACAATCCCAGATATTATATAAATTTCGACACCATGCCTGTATTATTCATTAATATAGGACTCACTGAATACTTTATGTGCTGTGTTCCATGGCTGAACCCTTAATATTGATATGACATGACAATTAGTGTTCACTCGCAGCTGAGTAGCATAAATTTACCGAAGTATCAAGGTTGAGGTTTGCATAAAAGTACTCAGTTAGAAAGCATGCTGCCCTCTTGCAATAAATAACTCTGTGTCAACACGCAGAATCCAATCAATTTTGTGATAATTCACAAGATTCAATATCAACCTAATTAATTTTCAAAAATTAGGTTTTTTGCGCCCTGCGCAGTATATCAGACCCTGTTGGTCGAAACTAAACCTAGGCAAACTAGGAAATTGATCCGTAATGGATTAGTAGGTGCAAAGTCCTACCCAAAATCAGAAAACAAGGAATAAAAGAGGAGCCGCCGGTGCCACCTGCAGATGGCCACGCCCCCATGCTGCTTGCCGTCCCTCCTCTTTCCCATCGACCAATCAGGTCGCTCTAAATCCGCCACATGCACATGAGATGTGGACGGGACAATACTTGCCGGCCCTCTTTCCTATCGACCAATCAGGTCGCTCAAAATCCGCCATATGCACATGAGATGTGGCCGGGCCCATACTTGCCGGCCCTCTTTCCCATCGACCAATCAGGTCGCTTTTAAATGCGCCACGCGCACTAGAGATGTGGCCACGCCCTATGTTTGGCCGGCCCCTTTTCTATTAACCAATCAGGTCATTCTAAACCCGCCACGCGCATAAAAAGGCCAAACCATGCTAATCGGCATGCCAAACGTGCCATGCCACGCCAACGTGCTAGTCGGCATGCCAACATGCCACTCCGCCGCAGTAACATGCCAATGTGCCACAAATGGCGCAGCTACGTGCTAACCCACTTTCTGTTCATGGCCAATGCCATAACGGACTTCAATCAGGGTATTCTAATCAAAAGCACGACTTTTGCTTTAGCGGCACTAGTCGAAACCCTAATATTAAGTCATAGCCCAAATTACGCCACTTTGGCCCCACAGCATGTCACGAGCCATGCGGGACCCAGGAAACCCTAAAAATGGCGCCATGCTATGGCCACCCATGGCTATCCTTGCGCCTGTGGTCGTTCCCATATTATGGCCTTGCCATAATTCCTTTGACGCGGCCATGGCACCATCTGCACAAAGAATGTCACCGTGCCACGACCACATGCCACACGCGCTAATTAGGGTTTTGGCATGCCAAACCCTAATTTAAGTAAGGTTGCTACGCCAACCATGCCAAATAATGCTACCTAGGGCATTAAGTTTGATATGGCAACTAAAGCCAATATTGCCAAGCCATATTTGGATTCAATACCAATATGCCATGATATAACGACCGCGGCTACGCCAGGCGCTATTCGCGCCACTATGCCACTGGTATGTGCCAATTGTGCCACCATGCCACTGGCGCCACTATGCCATCACCAGGTGCCAACGGAATGTGGCCATAATCAATGGCCACCTTCTCACATGAATTACAATCTCAGCCGTCCAAATTCGCCACGGAATTGACCGGCCTATGGTAAGTCTTTAGTGACCAACCAAGACTAACCTAATAGCGTCACACGCCATTTTCCTGCGGGAAGTCTCCTTACTTACTTGCCACACATGGCTATCCTCCACCTAGCTGTCGTACAATTAATCATAATAACTAGGTCTTGCATACAAGACCCAGTCAGCAATCTGCTACATATTTTCCATGAAAATACTCGAGACATCAAACATGTCAAAAACTGGGGGATACTCATCAGGGTATTGGTATGGCGGTTTACAGCGTGCGGCGTGCAACGTGCCCATTATAAGAAAGTGTCAGGAAAGCGGGCAGTTAGTGGCCGCAAGAAGTAGTGGGTGTAAACTAACCTGTTTCATTCATAGTGGGGACGTGGTTTCTAGCATTTACACATTACCCCACTTCTTCATCACTCAACTACTCCCACTTCCTACGAGATCAGGGTGCGTTCAATTATGACTTGTATAAATAGGTTTCTACCTATTTCGACCAGACAACATAGTTTTGGTTAACAACAACACAGTATCCAGAAAAACACAAAAGAACTGATAGCTTACATTCCGCAAGCCAGTTTCACATTCTGATACAAGTCATAAATAGCCACACCTTCAGAATTAACCATTCTGGTCTCACAACTTCTTTGCTTCCCTCCCTAAGACCAACCCTTCTCCTTCACTTTGTGACTGACGCAAGACTGGAACGACCATTTCTTTGTTTAGGCCAGGATTGTATAGATTGATCTCTCGAATCTAAAGTACTCCCGTGCAGTGCATTTTTTTAGGTCTAAATTTGTTTCTCATCAACACACCCAAATTTACCAAAACCAGCAGAAACAGTTTTTACCAAAAAACAACTGGCGACCACAGTGGGAGATTAATCTCTCGGTTGCAAATCAGTTTCTCAGGATTCATTCCATTTTTCTCAATTTCTAAAGGGTGGATCTTAGATCCAATTCAATCATTAAACTCAATTTAGGTTCAATAACCAATTTCAATTCCGGTGTTCCGTTCGCTAAGAAGCTTCACAAAAATGCTATTTCAAGCAATGCTACTGGAAATTCCTTGGATAGCTTAGCAACAATAAATCTACCAGATGAAAGAACCATAAAGCCGCGTGAAGACACATGAAGACGTTATTACTACTTAGGAAGGAACAATGGCTTCTCTCGAGGTCCGAATGGAGCAGCCACATCTGTAACACCATAAGTGTTATATGGAGCAAGCCGGAAACACCTTAAAGTTATCACCAATATTAATGTCTTCGGGGTCCACACTCAGGGAGATAAAAGGAAAGATTCGCATAGCCGTTGTTTCAGTATGGAGATAGTCGACAACAAATCTCAACACCAGTGGAGTCCTAGAAAGGCACCTGCAGAGATCACGAAATCGAGGGTCTATCTCCATTCCACCACTACTACCATTTTATGGTAAGGAGTATCCGCTATCACTTCATTAGCAAAATGTATAGATCCAGACCATGGCGCAATTCTGCGAATTCGTACATCTATAATAATAAAGGAGGCTTGACACATCTTTAAATAATTCATAGGGGTTCGCCTATTATGCCGACCCAAGCAAGAGAAAGCTCGGGACATCTTCAGATCTACTGGAGCCGACACGTCAAGAGAGCAGCCTCAAGAAGATAACGGTGCCCGCACCATCATGTTAGGAAAGAATTTGCAGCCGAGATAACTTCACGTAGAGGAAAATTCGAGAAGTTGCTGCACCAAAAGGATCCACGTTTACCATACTTCCTTTGCCCAGGGAAGCGGGTAATGCTAAAGAGTTCTCCAAATTGCCTAACGGAATAACCTACACCGGATGTTCCAGCAAAATAACAGGCATCTCGATGACTATGTCAAGAGATCCAAAATTGAAGCCCTCGATTTCCAATTATACTGTTGGTACTAACACATTAACAGATAACTCACAAAGAGAGACACCTAATCAGCAGCGTCACCCACGGACATGGCATGTGGTTTAGAAAGGTTACGGGTCGTTTTACAAGAACTCCATTAGAAATGTTTTTACACTGCCCTCCGGAAGAATTGAAACTGGTGCTAATTGGTGAATAATCTTTGAGTGATACATATACCAAACGATTCGTAAGGAAGTTTTCTACAACATATTAAAAGGGCACATCAATCATATGAATGATCTATAAATAGAATCCGAAACTCTCGACTACGTGACAGCTGAAAAACCCACATAATTCTTCCTGGAAAGTTCTGAATTCTCGGTGTCAGGTACTTTTCACCCACCAAACGGACTCAGAATGAATAAATTATTTTTGCAAAAGTTAGATTTTCCCATTAGCAAAATAATGAGAGGTCAATCGCCTTATTCCGATATCGTACGAAGATTTTGCGGCCGTTTTGGCAAGAAGACACGAATATGAAATTTTCATCAAGTAAATGCACCAAGGTCGCAGGCAAGCAACAATAGGCAGGCTGCCGCACGCAGAGAATCACGGAAGAGCTACTTCGCTGAAATAATAAAAGAGAAGGATAAGAAGAAATAAACTCACGGACATGAGTTATATTAAAAGGAGGAATCCTTCTTTTGGGCCATAATGTCCGAGCCACTCCTTCCTTCCAAGGATCGTGCCGTAGCTGCCACTCCTTCATGCCAAGGTTCGTGAACGTAGCCGCCACTCCTTCCTGCCAAGGATCGTGCCGTAGCCGCTACTCTTTCCTACCAAAGATCGTGCCGTAGACGCCACACTCCTCCCTGTCAAGGATCGTGATCGCAGCCAGCCAAGATTCGTATTTTTGGCCACTTTTGTCCCATCCCGCAAAAGCTCATGGTCGTGGACAGTTTTACTCGCTTACACATCCTACCAATCCCTCTGCTTCCATGGACGCCCATGCAATTCCAGCCAACCTACTTTGTTCCCACGACAATGTAGTCTCTTATGATCACAGCTGCTGCCAAGAACCTTTGTTGCTCATTTGTTGATACCAGCCAGAGCTTCACCATAGCAACAACCACTACAAAGGTAATCCGTACTTCTCCATATTTTAGTTTCACATGGAAGAAGTAATAGAGTCACCAGTACGGATGCAAGATGGTGATATATTTATCATGGTCAACCCACCGGCCATACAAGATAGAAACATGTAAGCCACACTTGGGGACTGAGGCTCTACACGGAATCCCTTCACTGTCAAAGCCCAGAAGACACAGTCAACCAAAAGATCATATCCACGACAAGGTCATCTACTCTTCAAAGGTGTAGCATAAGGATATCATCACCTCTCTGTATGGAAGGCGCCTGCAACACTTTACAAGGCCGCGACGGATCCCAAGCCTACTTAGAGAAAACAACTTCAATAACTAAAGAGAAGTGCGATCGGGGGCTCCTCATCGCAGTCCATCCCCGACAACAATCAAAGATTCATGAGATAACTTCATAGACACGGCTGAAACATTTTTCTTGAAGAAACAGGGGGATCCACGATTAACAACATAACTCTCTCACTTCTACCTCTTCGTTATCCAGTATATTTCGTCCATGTGATGTTCCAAGCATCCCAACATCGCATCCATGAGAGTACAATAAGCTTGTATCAAATCCCATAGGCGTGGATTCAAGATGATACAATTAAAGTAGGCTACACTTGGGGACTGAAGCCTCCTTCAGGTTTTGAAGTTTAAACGCAGTCACCACCTTACCAGCGAATGCAGTAGAAGCACATCTTCCACGATATAATAGGCTCAGGATAATTACACATGGGGACTACCAGCATGGGATGCCTTCACTTCCCTCAACCAGGTTATTTCTGATGTCAACATCGGCACTGTCGAAGCTTTACGAGCCGCATGAATTTTTCAGCATGAAGCCGTACACGTGCATAAAAGACTCCCAAAAGCACACCACGGAGATATTCACATATCCGGCCACGTCATCGGATCTACGACCAGACAGAAGTGTAACTGGGGACTGCTCATCGTATCCCATTCGATACAATAGTCCGAGATGCAGAAGATGGTTCGAAGGATGTCGCTTGGAATGAAGTTCTTGAAGACTTGATAGCAGCACGTCGGCAACGGAATGCCTCTCAGCTCGTCTACTTCACCCAACAGCTCCGTAATATTTCGACCATACAAGCGTCCACAACATATCATCATTGCAATCAGAAAGGAAAGAATAAGGCTTCCAGAGACCGGCTCAGCAGTCCAGACACCAAATAACTTAAAGTCAAGGACGGATCAATAACGCAGCTACACTCTCCAAGATTAGCCCTGACGTGATCATTGCCGAGCATATATTTCATCCATCCATCCTAGGAGTGCAATAGAGTTTAGTAAATTTTGAAATCCATTGGAGAGGTTAGATGCTCATTCTTCTGGAGTCAGAACCTTATTACACATTCTGGAGAAGATCGATGGTACTGTCGGGTGGATACATGCGCAAAATAGAAAAGAGCACCTACCTTGAGTTCTCTTGGATCGCCTTGCTGCTGATTATAACTATTGGAGATTGCTTTGTTACCGTTGACACCGCTAACAAAGAAAGTCATTCACACCGAGCTAAATGTCCAAGTTTGATCAACTACTCATGGATATTACACTCACAGCTAAAATACGAAGACAAGATGAACTTACCTTTCCGCTAACGATTGGCACGCCTACGATCGAGCTGCTGCAAACGAACACAAGAAGTAGAAGAGCGAATAATAAAAGGGGAGGAAGTTAGCACGCCCTTTTATATGCATAGCACTTTTGGAATTCAAGTAGAGGAGGTTTTTCCTTTTGGACCATGCATGGAAGAAGGCAGCTGGGCCCGCGGCGCCAACGCTCCATGGCACCAACCTCCATGACCAATCTAGCAGCGCGCCAGCAAGAGGAACACCAGCCGCTCAACCTGCAACGCTCCGTGGCCAGGCCAGCCGCTCAACCTACAACGCTCCGTAGCCAAGCCAGCCACTCAACCTACAATGCTCCGTGGCCAAGCTAGCAGCGCGCCAGTACAAAGATCACCAGCCGCTCGTATTTGCCGCCAAAGGTCGATCAAGATTTCCTGGTAATCCCCACATGCCTAGCCTTTTCAGTTTGTTCTCATCTGTCACCATCTAATGCTTACCCCCCAACAGTGCACCTGTTACGCGCTAAGCAGGGGACTTAATGCTGATGGTGGTTTTTAGCTCAGGGCTAAAATTGTAAAGCCCTGCATTTATTATGCTCTCATTCTGCAAAGAGACAGAGCCATGTAAAAGTGATGAGTACACAACCTCTTCATTTGCGCATTAATTGAGCAATTCAATATGTTTATATGAAATTTATCCAGAATGGTGCATGTAGCAACAATCCCAGATATTCTGTAAATTTCGGCACCATGCCTGTATTATTCATTAATATAGGACTCACTGAATACTTTCTGTGATGTGTTCCACGGATGAACCCTTAATATTGATATGACATGACAATTAGTGTTCACTCGCAGCTGAGTAACATAAATTTCCCGAAGTATCAAGGTTGAGGTTTGTATAAAAGTACTCAGTCAGAAAGCATGCTGCTCTCTGGCAATAAATAACTCTGTGTCAACACGCAGAATCCAATCAATTTTGTGATAATTCACAAGATTCAATATCAACCTAATTAATTTTCAAAAATTAGGTTTTTTGCGTCCTGCGCAGTATATCAGACCCTGTTGGTCGAAACTAAACCTAGGCAAACTAGGAAATTGATCCGTAATGGATTAGTAGGTGCAAAGTCCTACCCAAAATCATAAAACAAGGAATAAAAGAGGAGCCGCCGGCGCCACCTGCAGATGGCCACGCCCCCATGCTGCTTGCCGGCCCTCCTCTTTCCCATCGACCAATCAGGTTGCTCTAAATCCGCCACATGCACATGAGATGTGGCCGGGCCCATACTTGCCATCCCTCTTTCTCAACGACCAATCGGGTCGCTCTAAATCCGCCACATGCACATGAGATATGGCTGGTCCCATACTTTCCGGCATTATTTCCCATCGACCAATCAGGTCGCTTTAAATGTGCCACGCGCACTAGAGATGTGGCCACACCCTATGTTTGGATGACCCCTTTCCTATTAACCAATCAGTTCGTTCTAAACCCGCCACGCGCATAAAAAAGGCCAAACCATGCCAAACGGCCACCACGCCAACATGCTAATTGGCATGCCAAACGTGCTAGTCGGCATGCCAACATGCCACTCCGCCGCAGTAACATGCCAATGTGCCACAAATGGCGCAGCTACGTGCTAACCCACTTTCTGTTCATGGCCAACGCCATAACGGACTTCAATCAGGGTATTCTAATCAGAAGCACGACTTTTGCTTTAGCGGCACTAGTCGAAACCCTAATATCCAGTCATGGCCATAATTACATCACTTTGGTCCCACAACATGTCACGAGGCATGCGGGACCCAGGAAACCCTAAAAATGGCGCCATGCTATGGCCACCCATGGCTATCCTTGCGCTTGTGGTCGTTCCCACATTATGGCCTTGCCATAATTTCTTTGACGCGGCGGCCATGGCACCATCTGCACAAAGAATGTCATTGTGCCACGACCACATGCCACACGCGCTAATTAGGGTTTTGGCATGCCAAACCCTAATTTAAGTAAGGTTGCTACGCCAACCATGCCAAATAATGCTACCTAGGGCATTAAGTTTGATATGGCAACTAAAGCCAATATTTCCAAGCCATATTTGGATTCAACACCAATATGCCAAGATATAACGACCGCGGCTACGCCAGGCGCTATTCGCGCCACTATGCCACTGGTATGTGTCAATCGTGCCACCATGCCATTTGCACCACTATGCCATCACCAGGTGCCAACGGAATGTGGCCATAATCAACGGCCACCTTCTCTCATGAATTACAATCTCAGCCGTCCAAATTCGCCACGGAATTGACCGGCCTATGGTAAGTCTTAAGTGACCAACCAAGACTAACCTAATAGCGTCACACTCTATTTTCCTACGGCAAGTCTCCTGACTTACTTTCCAGACATTGCTATCCACCACCTAGCTGGCGTACAATTAATCATAATAACTAGGTCTTGCATACGAGACCCACTCAGCAATCTGCTACATATTTTCCACGAAAATACTCGAGACATCAAACATGTCACAAACTGGGGGATACTCATCAGGGTATTGTTATGGCGGTTTACAGCGGGCGGCATGCAATGCCCATTATAAAAAAGTGTCAGGAAAGCGGGCAGTTAGTGGCGCCAAGAAGTAGTGGGTGTAAACTAACCCGTTTCTTTCATAGTGGGGACGTGGTTTCTAGCATTTACACATTACCCCACTTCTCCATCACTCAGCTACTCCCACTTCCTACGAGATCAGGGTGCGTTCAATTATGACTTGTATAAATAGGTTTCTACCTATTTCGACCAGACAACAGAGTTTTGGTTAACAACAACACAGTATCCATAAAAACACAAAAGAACTGATAGCTTACATTCCGCAAGCCAGTTTCACATTCTGATACAAGTCATAAATAGCCACACCTTCAGAATTAACCATTCTGGTTTCAACACCTTCTTTGCTTCCCTCCCTAAGACCAACCCTGCTCCTTCACTTTGTGACCGAAGCAAGAATGGAACGGCCATTTCTTGGTTTAGGCCAGGATTGTATAGATTGATATCTCGAATCTAAAGTACTCCCGTGCAGTGCATTTGTTTAGGTCTAAATTTGTTTCTCATCAACACACCCAAATTTACCAAAACCAGCAGAAACAGTTTTTACCCCAAAACACCTTTATAGATGAAGAGGCTTGTTTTGTTCCTGAACGTCCATTGGAAAGAAATCAGCCATCCAATTTCATCACGCGTGAGGATCTGGAACGACTTCTCCAAAATCGAAGCAAAGAAAGCCCGGTAGACCTACACCAGCATCAACCTCCTTATCCTCCTGATGTGCAAAGAGTTCCTTTCTCGAGAGGATACTCTTCTCCTCAATTTTCCCTTTATGATGGTACCGGTAACGCTCGTGAACACATCTCTCGTTTTCTGGAATCCTTAGGAGAGCACGAATACAATCATGTCCTCTGCCTGAAAGAATTTTTGAAGTCACTTCCCGGAAGAGGGTACACATTGTATAACAACATTGCACCAAACAACATATCCAACTGGTGTGAGATGGTTACCGCTTTCTGCAAGAAATATTTCTTCGTGTCTGAGCAAATCACCCTTTCAGACTTGGGAAGAATGTTTAAACGAAACGATGAGCATCCGAATGATTATGTCAAGAGATTCAGGATTCAGGCACTTGATTGTCACGATCCAAATGTGACTGAATAACAGTTGGTGGAGTCATGTATTAACGGTATGGTTCCCATCTATCGCGCTTTACTGGAGAACCTGTGCTTCCAGACATTCTCTGAACTCCATGAAGCTGCTAAGCTGTGAAAGACTGAAATTTTTCTTCGGGTTTAACTAAACCCGTTATTCAAACTCTTCCCTAAGAGTGCTTAAGACTGACATGTTTTCTAAACATTCTTAGGTGACCTCAAGATTTAAAGTTCGTTCCCCAATTAGAAAAATCTTCCTTAATCTAAAACCATTGGGTGCCTAATAGCTAACCATGCAACTGTCCACGTTTCAGTGTACGTGTCGATCATTGGACCTGTCAGTGTACATGAGTAATTTTTATATATTTAAAAACAAAAACTTAGATATTAAGGGAACTCAATTTCTCTCTGGATTTTCTTCTTGCGTTTTTCTCCCTCCCTGGATCTTTTCTTCTCTGGGAATATTTCTTTCTTCTCTTTTCAAATCCTCTAAGAACAAGATATGAGCTGTGAGGAATTAATGGGTTTTGGTGATTCATTTGAATGTTGGTGTTGTATCAGGGAGCATCTTACTTCTTCCTCTCTTGGATGCCATTGTTTCTTTTTAAGGGATGACAAGTCTAGGGCTTGATATTCATGAATATGTTAGCTGAAATTGTTGATTCTTGGTGATGGATTTAGCTTAACAAGGTATGAATTTGTTTTAGTTTGATGCCTAAGTAGGTCTCATCTTAGAATTTGGGGGTTTTGCTATAAATTGATCCCATTAGTAAATCCATGAAACGGGTTGGTAGAAATCAGGGTGAGTTTATGTTGTACACGAACTAATTCATGAATCCATTCACATGAAACTTTGATTTAAGATATTTGAGAATTTGGGGTTCATGTTGTGAAATTGGAGATTTTTATGATAAACCATGCTATCTGTAAATACATGAGTTGGGTATATTATAATCATCATGAATTGCTCAAAAATTTATTTGATTGTTATAATTTTTCATGATGGATTCGTGCTTGGATTTCTTGTATGAATAAACCCTAAAACGTATGTTTTCTATCGTATCCTTACCTTAAATTCCAACTGTTGGAATGTTATGAATTTTTAGTATGTTGTTCTTCATTAAGTCATAAAAGTACGGTAAAAATTTGAAGATGATCATACATAGTTAAGTACCAAAATTATTAGACTTATCATGACTGCCTCCTGCAGGATTCAAATCCTGAACAGCCCACTCGCAATCGAAGTATCTCATTTTCCGTATATTGGATGAAGCTGAAATTTTAGTATGTTGTTTATATATATGTAAGTAACCTACTGTAGAATTTTCATGAATTTATGATCACTTTAGGTATACTAAAGTATGGGTTTAACGTGCCTGACTTCTGTAAGACAATAATATAAGTCTGTCAAGTTATGATGTGGTTATATTCTTATTGAACCGTTAAAAACCTGTAATTCTTGAGTATGTTATGGTAAAATAATCCATTAGGTTACTGTAAAAATTTCATTATGATCCGATCAGCATGCATTACGAGTTTGACAGGTAAAATAGATGATATAGATATGTGCTTGTAGGGTCAATCTACGGAATTGGATTGTATGTGTTTGGAGCTTGAAGTTGTCATGGATGCATTGAACTTTTAATTGGTTAAAATGGTGCTGTATGGATTGTATTTCAACTTAGTGCTCAAGTTTTCAATCATGGTTTCTTATATATGAACTATATGATGTCTCTCTCGACATCATTGCATGAGTTAACAATTGTTGATATTCTAGTGTACTCTTTAGGGCTCATGGAACATTAACTTGTCTACAAACGACGTAATAGTGAGGTTTCCATGTGAATAATTCTGAGCACAGTTAGTTAAGAGGACTTGGTAGTTTTACAAATGATAAGCCACTTTTAGTATTTTCACTCTTACACACCACTCATAAAAAATGTTGTGACAGTAAGCATCATCTACTATGAAATGGTGAAAGTCATGGTTATCACCATCACTAGATTTAGTGTGCATGTTAATACAGTTGCATTTCTACTTGGCTTGGGAAATCTCGCAGCTATCCCTATTGTCTAATATACTCAGGGAATGACTGTTCATTCTTTGTTTGAAGTTATCATCATTACTCACTAGCTTGATCTCCAGGATGTTTGTATAAAATCTACTTGACGCTACTGACGTCCAGAGACTTAGGAACTCATTTAAATTCGTTAATTCTATTTCGAACACATATTCGTAGTTCCAGACTTGGGGATGGTAGCTCTATCCAACTCTACCTGAATTCTACATTGGGCGTCGTAGGCAGGTACGATTGGAAATGGAGGCATTTTTTATTGCTTTCATGTTACTGTTTTATTTTCTAAAGTCACTATGAAGTGCATACACTTGTCACCATTTTGTGTTGTAGATAAATTTATGCTTTAGTGAGACAGTTTGTCTAACACGAGCAAGCTTGATCTTTTGGGTGCAACATTTAGTGGTTTCACTAATTAGTTATACATAAACCACTACTAGTTCTTTATTGAATGATGACTTGCTTAAATTGTATAAGGCCAAGATATGAGAAATTATCAACGGATAGTCTTTATTCATTTCACTACATCAATGGTAACTAACCTTACTTAATGATCTCATCCTATTTAGTTGACACTAATAGGTATTATGATTGTAATAAGCTGGGAACTTGTATCATTAATGATTAACGGAAATGGTTTTTAAATTAGGCATTGGAGTTCTGTGGATAACATTTTCTCACCTTGAGATTGTAGCCTTCGTTTGTGCTGATAATTGTCGAAAACGATTAAAATAGTGTAAGGCTACATTTTTGTTCAGTACTCTTTAGTTTGTTGTGTTTGAAATGCAATCTATTGTTAATCACCTTTATTAGTGGATATCTATTTATTTAGTGGCACATTTTCTACAAGTTTTAAGTTAGGATTTAACCTTGTTTGTTAAGGGAGTTTATGTAGAATGTCTTTGAATGGAAACTGGTGATAGATATATATGATTTATCATCCGATTTCTTCTTATAATCGGGGTTGCACTGAATTTTTAAGTTTAATGCTTGTCAGTACGGTGGGATTCGAGTACTTTGCAGATTTTTGTTATTTGATATGAACTAAATAGGAAGCACGAGAAGGTAATCATTGCCCGGTCTTTTAGCTTAATCCATTGGTTGTCATTGAGGCTACTGTGAGTAGATAAATGTGTTATTTAAGTAGACTTTCTTTTCGTTATGGTCTGATGTTGATGTCGCGTCTATGAGTCTTACATTGTGTTCAGTGTACTAAATTTATTTCGGTTTCTTCGGAGCCCCCTTTGTCATGATTTTTACACATACTAGCATGTCTTATTACTATCTGTTTGCACATATATGTACTTTTCGGCCGTTAACGGAGTAGTGTTCCACTCGTAATTCATTATGTATACTGCAAGTGGAATAATTTTACTTGATATTTAAAAGAGATAATTCCTACTATTGACGGTAGTTCATATTATCTAAATTAAAAGATGACGAACTACGGTCGTGCTTGATCCCTTCGAGCAACGGAGAGGGTACGTAGGAAGCCGCTATGCGGTTCAGCACAACTCTACAAGGTTGTTCATATCATCTGAAAGTCTTGGTTACTGCTTTGCAGTTTATACCATCTATTCAGAGATGATTGCAACCTTGGCAAGTATATATCTTGGGCAATTGGCTCGTGTTAATTTTGGCAACTGGTCGTCCGTTATTTTTGGGTAATTGGCCCGTGTTAATTTTGGCAACTTGTCGTATGTTATGTTTGGGAAATTGGCCCATGTTAATTTTGGCAACTGGCCGTCCGTTATTTTTGGACAATTGGCCCGTGTAAATTTTGGCAACTGGCTATCTGTTAATTTGGGCAATTGGACCGTGTTAATTTTGGCAACTGGCCGTCTGTTATTTGTAGGCAATTGGCCCGTGTTAATTTTGGCAACTGGCCGTATAAATTGTTAGAATCGGCAACTAGCCGTATAAGTTATTGGGTTGGCAACTGCCCAAATATGGTTTTAGGCAATCGGCCGTCCCTTATTTTTTGAAATTGGAACCCTTGTCAAATTTTATGAGTATTATGGTATGGGACATATGCTCATAGAATTCTGAGTTTGAGACGAATGAGATTTCTACGGTGTGCAAGATTATTAGTGAACGAATTTGCTTGAGTGGCGTATCCGAGAGTCGGAGCTTACCAAGCGGGTCCTAACCCGGCCCGTTGGAAGCAAAAATTCTCTGGTCCGTCACATAAGCGATCGGCTACGACAGCACCAGCACTGTTGGAAAGAACCAGACCAGCCAGGAGTGAAAATGCACGCGAGACTCGAGGAAACAGGCGCCTCATCAACAAGAAATATACCGGTCCCTATGTAAGCGTAGTGGGTGAAGGAGGAAAGAGGAAATCTCCAACAGCGGAACAACAACCCAAACGTGCGGCACCAGCACATCAGATAACTCCACCCCGGAAGGCCGCGGCTAAGACCCCTCTACAACAAAAATAAACTGGAGATACTGCTCTAAGCTTCCCCTTTCCAACTGAGGAAGTAATTGAACTCCAGGAAGCGTGGATTCAATATGACGCCATCAAGCTACCTCCTCTCAGACGTCCACCAACCGAAAAAGAAATGGCAAATCCCAAATACTGTCGTTACCACATGTTCGTCAATCACCCAACCAGTGACTGCAACAAATTGAAACGCATCTTCAAGGAGAAGGTAGATGCAGGAGAACTTCAATTAGGCACCGAAGGAGTTCACAGAGATCCTCTTCCCGTTAGGAGCTGCATAATTTCTGGGGACTCCATCCACAAAACCGTACAGTCTATGATGGAGCATTTATGTAAGATTCTGTATTTCTCCAAGGCACAGCGTCAAGACATATTTAGAGCCCTCAACCGTGTTGTATCAGGCAAGCGTCTGTTTCCAATCAGGGAAGACGCTCCCAAACCCTAATCTTTCCTGGAAAGCGCGACCGATAGATGCAACTGGGGACTCCTAACCACCGCTCACTTGAAGGATGTTGAGTTTGACAGCACACTGATTGATGCGGCCTATGATTTTAACATTGTCACCGTCAAGACTCTGAGAGCTGCAAAGATTTCAAAACAGGAAGCTGTTCACTGCCCAACCATAATCAAAAACTCAGAAGGAGAACCCATAAACGCTTACGGGTACATCAATCTCGAAATTAAGGTGGGAGATGCTCTAACACACTCCAAATTTCATATAGTTAAAGGATACCCAAATTATGATATGGTTCTGGGGCGCTCGTGGATACACAACAACAAGGCGAAGCCAGGAGTATGCCCTCTGCTATCTCTTGATTCTTTCAGAGATACGTAACAACCACATACATATGCTGCATTTCAAGTCCTTTTGAAATTACCAAGCTAACTAAGTAGCGGAACACTATAATGTTCATTACAAGAGAACAATTCCAGAGCTTTTTGAGAAACCTCGCGCCACAAGGAGAGTCTTTATACTTTAAGACAGCTTTCTTCTCATTATGTTTTCTGACAAATTAATCATGTATGTCCAATAGGTTTTACACTTGGTTAATTAACACTACCACACCAAATACCTGTATATTTGTCAAAGAACCAAGTTCTACCTGGATTGTATAGGCCAAATATGCTCTTCGTTGACATTAAGCAACAAGGAGTTTGGTTCGATCTCATATTGCTCTATTTCCTTAATCAAGTGTATATGAAATTAATTATCATTATGCTCGCATGATCTTTCCATTGACTCGTGCACATTCTCATAATCAACTTGGGATGTCATTGTTCTCTGGAATCACTAAACTTCGGAGCGTCCTGTTAAGTGCATAAGTTGCACTATTTTGATGTTATATTTCCTTGCTTTATTGTTATTTTCTTGCAAATATTTGCATTATTACTCTTATTTTCTAGTTTTGTAGCAATTTTAGGGCTTACAGATAAAAAAAAAATCACCTAAAAGGGAAAAATTGTCATTTCACCGAGAAGAGCTAAAGACCAAGTGGAACTCATGCAAACCTAGGATTTCTTGTCATCATCTTAGAGAGGACGAAAAGACGATGTCAATAGCGAAAGGACGGAGTTATTCTGAGTCTGTATGAAGAAGTTATTAGCAAAACGAGAATTTGGAAGGCAAAGAGGGCAAAATGGTCATTTTACAGGTAGCTGCTATTTGGATCCCATCAACCGCTAAGGGGACACCAGATTGCCACACGTTGTCCGCACGCGACAAAGGAAGAAAATTTGGGAAACATTATCAAATTGCATAATTTGGATTTACTTGGGCATATGTTATTCGGACCTCAAACTGGATAGGGGAAACCAGGTCCATTCCATTTGTCACGACCAGGAGAACATGTTCCATGAGTCATCATTATTTGAATTGTTTTTATGGAGGGAGTTTGAGGTACTGGTTTAGACATGAAGGTGTTGGAGTGGCTCGAAGTGGAGGGAGTTAATTAATTTGGTAGTGGGGGGAGTTAATTAATTTGGTAGTGGGATTGCATGTGGGGGTCCATTAATCATTACACTTCTTTGGATTTATAGTTTGAAACAATGCAGAAGAAGTGAAGACTTAATGCTCCATGGTCGTGCAAAGCAAAAATAAATGGGACCCTTTACAAATTGGTTATGAAACAAGATGGGGAGTACACCATATGGGAAGAGAAATTATTTCTCTTGTTTCCAAATGCACGGTAATGAAATAGGTGGGACCCATATCATATGGGAATGTCAGTAAAAGAAACTGTGTAGAAGAGAAGTTTTTGGCGCGTAGACAAAGTGAGAAGACGTGTGGTGGGGTCTATTATGTTTTGATAAGGGAACATCCCGACAACGTCTGATGTGAAAACAGAATATTTAACGCGTTTTGGAGAAAGGTGATAATTAAGTGTAAAATGTCGGATGAAAAGAATGGATGTACTCTCAGTTCTACGATGGATAGATAGGCTCTATAGGGACCCGGTGACGATCAAGACATCTATAAGACGCATGCATTCTAATAAAATGCTTCCCGTTTCAGCGAATCAAAGTTATTCATATTTTTAATAACCCAGCACCTTATCAACCGACTTTGCAACTACGGTTTTTCGGGCATTCGAGGCAGAAATTTAGGGAAAGGAGGCGGTGATCTTTTTGTATAAATAGGGGTCGATAGAGAGCAAGGGAGATGCTTCTTCTTTTAACTTCTTCCTTTACATATTTTCTCTCCACAGAGAAAGATAGAAACAGAGAGAGAGAGTTGATTTTTACTGTGTGCTTTTATTTTAAGTTATTCTTTATTTATTTGCCGGTAATTTTTAGTTATGAGGAGCTAAATTTCTAATGATTATGGATGATTTCAAAGTCCTCAACAATGAAGTATTAATTTCTTTAACCACGTTTATTTCAAGTTTTATTTTATTGTTAATTATCTTTATTATTTTTATTGTCTAAGAATATTGAGGGATTATTTAAAATAATCAATTAAATTAACCAATTCATATTTCTTATACTAGTTTGGGGTTGTGTGATACGTGTAATTGTCACATCAACTCTTTACACGAGTAGTAAATCGCAAGAGCTGACAGAGGGATTTTGTTAAGCAATTGTGTGTAAAGATAACACTAGTAAACAGGCCCAGCCTATGTATCTGATGCTAGGATCAACCTGATTCACAGAGTGTAGAGCATTCGACTAATTTACACCTTGAGAGTTTATTCTTGGTGGGTTGGTTGGATAGAATCTGGTAGTCGAGCGCTTCCGTATCCAGTGATAGTAGGAATCCGGGGAATAGCAGAGCTTATTGCTATTTTACAGTTGGTAACAATATAAGTTCAACAAGAAATAAATTTGTATTTAATTAAGCTTCGGTTCAGAGACGGCGAAGGATTCCCTAATCATCTTTCTTATTATTGTTTACAACAAAGTACTATTATTTTATTTTATTAGTTACTTTAAATTGAAATCTAAAAAAACCCCTTTTTCGGTTACTTTTAACAACTAGAAACTCCCTGCTCTTCGTGGGAACGAACTCGTTGCCATTATATTACTAGTTAATTGTGTGGAAAGAAGTAATTGATTTGTTGTGTAAACGACGCGCACCACGTCCTCCAGTTTTATTCATGGACATATTCAGACACAATATTATGAGATGATTTCTGATGATATAAATAAGTTGTGCCTTACTCACATACTTCCTTTCTAGGTGGGGATTGATCGAACCAAGTGGTCTCTCCAACTTCCTTTATGGAGCCATAGCCTCAACCACACTTCCACTAAGTGTAGTTGCAACACCTTAGTCTATGGTGTATATCCCTTATTTTAGGATTCGTAACCTTGCAGGTAGGTTTGCAGCTAGTATGTGTTGTTGACATCCCAATTTCGCACCTTCCACAGAAAAATATAAGTCTTATACTTTGAAGCTGGATACAAGAGAAATTCTTTGTGGAACCATTAAGGATTTCTATATCTTTCAAATTGAGCCCACAATCAGTACTTAACCACCCATTTCACTACCCAATTTCATTTCCTTCAAATCAAGCCCACAAACACTACCCAATTATCCATTTTACTACCCAACCACCCATTTCTCTATCCAATTACCCACTTCCATAACCCATGTGAATTTTTCTTTCAACATTACCGACATCTTTCTGTTTTTCCAAACTAAAAGAATTCCCTCCTTCTCTCATAAACCACAAAGCCATCACCCTCACTACAAGAAAACTTGGATTTAGCGACTATTTTCTTACCAACTATAGTGGATGAAGTACTCTACTTACTAACTACTTCTTGTAACTGAAAACAACCACGGTGGATAGAAATTCTACCCACCAGTTTTCAGCAACATTAGTGGGTTCAATCCTTTAGCGACAATGCTTTAACAACACAAAAATCATATGTGCCGCAATTAGCTTTCAGCCACCATGTCTCGCCACCAAAATGTACATTAGAAGCTATACACTTCTGATCACTAGTTTTAGCCACTAAATATTATCTTGGTAGATACCTATACAGACCGGCAGTTTTTGGGCGTGGTTATTAGCTTTCAGCCAACGCAGTTGGCAACCAAAAAAATACACTACTGGAGGATAATAATTCGATAAAAGCTTCAACAAACCTTACAAACCTTATAATTCCATGATCCGTGTGAACCCTTATTAACCAATCAGATCTTACCGTTTTCATTTTTCCTTTGATTCTTAAGTGAGAGCACCACCGTTGATAATCTGTGACGTGTTTCATTGTAGTTCATTAAAAAAAATGTGTGACGTGTAACTCAATGATATTCCTTGAGGTATGGGAATATCAGACGGCTTAAAAACCATCATCATCGTTTCTTCGTTACATCTCATATAAAAGCCCACTAACTAATAACCCTAAATCTTCTATCTCATTTCACGCCTCCACCGCTACCATCCCATCCGTTTCCACTGTAAATCTCTTTCAGTATATTTCATAACTTCTTTCACTATGTAACAATCTCTAATCTCTTTATGTCTTTACTTTTTTTTTACATGAAGGAGTATCCAGATCTCGGGGTTTTGCATCAAGATCTTATATCTTTTCAACTTATTAAGTGGAGTTTCCTTTCTTGCTTGAAAAAGAAGAGCTAGGTTTTACTTATGCGTTTGATTCATATGGTTCTTCCATGATATATTTTTTATTCTTCCTCTTTTTTTTTAATATATATATATTTTTCCTAATGTAATGGGTATTTCTGATTATCGTGAATTTTTTGTTGTTAATAAAACTAAAATGAATTATTCAGATTTTTTTGCATTAAAAGTTGGGGGTTTATGCTATCACATGTGAACAACCACTTTCTTTCCTTGTAAACTTGATTTTACTTTGTTAATATTCCCTTTATTTTTTGATATTTTATTTTTTAATTATTTTGGTTTTGTTGTTTACTCCACTGACCTTGAAGTGCACATTTGAAAAAGTAACGATTAGGTTTTATTGATTTTGTTTCTTAATGATTTTTGAGTATGTCCCATTTAGGTTCAATGTTATTTTGTATTATTTTGGTTTATTCTGATCTTTGTATCTGTTTCTTTGTATGTGTAGGACCAAAGGATTATCATTTTTTCTGTGGACGGAATGGGTCCTCTATTAAAATCTCAAGAGCTAAAATAACAGGTTGAACAACATCGGTTCATGGAACAGTATGTATCCCCTGGTGTTTGTGTAATGAGTTTTAAAGAACCGCGATGGGTGTTTCGAAGTTGAAGTAAGTTGTATGAATGGTGTTCATTAAAATTTGACAGTGCCGATGGGACTGAATTTTGTATTTCTAGTATGACTTTGTTTTTTATTTGTAAAAATTGAAATTGTAAATCAAGGAATGAAATTATGAATTGAATTCAGTAATAATGAAGTTACTAATTGTTATTTAACTTGATTCATAGTTTTTTGCTTTTGGTATTAATTTGTAATTTATTGTCAAATTTATCAGAATTTTCAGAAACTAGAAACCCCCTTTTATTCAAAATCAACCGATTTAGTCAACTGAATTTCCACATGCTGAAACCCCTTGAGCAACTGAATCATAGCGGGTCAAATCCTTTATCCACTTGTATATACTTCGTGACACATACATAATCAACATAAGAGGCTTAAATCCTGTAACAACCAGCCACAATTTGACTGGCTGGAGACTTCTTCCTGCCAATCAGAAATTCGTGACTCAAGTTTTCTGCCAATATGGTTGAGTCGCTAAGAGCTAATCAGAAAACATCTCCATTACCGACACGGTTGCACAACGTTTACAGCAAGAAAGCCTCTATCCACTCGACGAATCAGTTGCCATGTCGTTGGTAGAAGTCTCTATCCGCCAAAAACAGGTGTTTAGCCACCAAAACATGGTAGTGGCTAGAGCCCAATTTTCTTGTAGTGCCTTTTACATTTTTTATTCAACCCCATTATCCAAAAAAGCAAAAATTATCCTTCTCAAATCCCACTAAAAACCATCTTTTCTTACCAAAATAATAAACCTCTCTCATCCCATTATCCAACAAATAATTTTAAATACACCACATGCACCCCTTCTACTCATGTCTCTATTCTTTCAACCCATACACCTATTCAAACATATTTGTCCCCCACTATTCCTTTCATCATTTTCTCCATACCTCTTTTACATCTATTCCATGCCTTTTTACAACTGTATAAGGAATGCCTTACTCCATTTGGAGACAACAATCAATTAAACCAATTACACCAAAACAAACCCAAGAGATACTTATTCTCCCCATACAAATCAAAAATCCTGATTCCTACCCATAATACCTAAACCAAGAAGAATTATTGTCTCCCAAATAGAAAATACTTCTTCTCTGATGTTCCAAGTCTCCATGTATTTTGTCATTTAATCAAAGAGAAATCAAATTTCCTTCCTAAATAATAGTTATTATTGTCTTATGCATTTCTAGTTCATTTTGAGAAAAACCCAACAAAAAAATATAGAAATATTAAATCAAGTATTGTCTTTAAGATTGTAAAAGATTAGCATTAATTTGCTGGTACTTTAACTACTTTCAGCATACTTAACCAAAAACAAAAAGAAGAGTATAAGAATCTTTGAAGCAAATACCCCGTCTAAGGTATATTGATCAAATTTATTCTCGTGGGTAAATCAAAATTGTGAGCATAGAGTGGATTTCCCCTCTCACATTCTGATTGTCCATGTCAATTCCTACATAATTTATTTGTAATAACATATTTTGTAGTATAATCTAACTAATTCATATCGCGGGAAGATCTAAATATGAGCATAGAAAGGCTTCCCCTCTCATATTATGACCCCGCACGTGAATAATATGCAAATAATTTATCTAGTTACCGGTTAAGTTGCAGGTTATCAGTAAACACCCCAAAATTTCAATAATCCTTCAATCGGTAATCCGTGACAGTTTCCGAATTTCTGTCACCATCCAAGGATGTCTAGTTTAAATCTAAACTATTCACATCAAATTACAACTTTAGATTTGGTCTATTAATATTCTCAACATGTTAGGAATTGATCTAGGTTCCCCATACCTTTGAATAATTATGAGTTGTTCTGCCGGCTATATATATTAGTCCAAGAGTCACAAGTGTGTATAGAACATTTTAAAGAGAAGTTGCAAATATTATTCCCATTTAATCATGAAGTATAGGCCAATCATATGATTGGGCGACTGATGGGTGCCTAACACCTTCCCATCTCGTACTAGAATCTCCTTACCCTGAATTCTCTGATAGCAGACCATGAACATGTAAGTCATAACTAGAATTTGTTTTCTCGAAAGAATTCAAACTAGTTAAAAAGGGTCCTGATTCCCCTTAGTCAGGTGGCGACTTCAATACATCTCTTTTCTTTGCAGAGTTAGCTCTCTTATTAACGAACTAGTAATAAGTTACCTCTGCATGACTTGTGGGGTAAATATCCACGAACGGATGAGCACATAGACTTCACCCCCATAATAATTAGGGATCGGAAAAGTTCGGCTCTTGACCCGTGCTGACCCTCGATTTCTACAGTGGCGACTTCACTGGGGAATAAGAGATTCGACTTGAAAAATGATTAATGGGAAATATTTATGATCTTTGCTTTATTACGTACTAATATTCACTTATTAAGATTCTGTGACTGAAGGTACTCATCCAAGCGTAAGCAACCATAACGCGAAGGGGAGCTTACACTCGTAGCTGGCATCGGAACAAAGAAGAAAGGCTGATCAAAATGCCTGACTTACATGAACAAGAACATAACAATTCTGAAACTCTCAGCATTTCAAGAATTGAACAAATCGTTGAAGAACAACTAGTGAAGTTCTTCAAGAAGATGGGATATGAAAACCAAGAAAGGGAGAATAATGCGGAGGGCTCTAATTCCCGCCAACATTCAGGGGGTCAGGGATCCAGTGATGGTCCGCATGATGAGAACAAAAAAGATGGATAACCTAGTAATCCTCGTAATCATGATGAGAACACACCAAGCAAAGAACAATTGGAATTCGAATGTTTCAAGGAACAAGTAATAAAGAGGTTGTCAGTCATTGAAGACAACACCGGCATCGAGAGCAAAGTGTGGTACACTCCACCAAAAGGGAAACTGCCCGAAGGTTTCAAATTCCCTAAAATGGAGAAATATGATGGTCGCGGTCCCCCAACGTCTCATATCAACATATACCTCAATTATTTAAAGCCTCAAGGGTTAATAGACGACTGGTTGTTAAACTTATTCCACTAGAGCCTGACTGGACTAGCTCTTGATTGGTATCAGCATGTGGAAAAATCTAAAATATCCACGTGGCCAACCATGATTGAATCATTTGTCGAACATTTTACCAAGAATATAGATCATACAATCGCCTTACGCCAGCTTGAGTCCCTCCGACAAGGGGCACATGAAGGGTTCATCGACTGGATGAGTCGATGGGACAAGAAAGTGTTCGAACGTCCATCTGAAGAAACTCGATTGAGAATGCTAATGAAAAACGTTTCCATGTCTTACAGGGGTCTAATCAGCATGTCGGCACCCAAAAATCTTTCTTCTTTTCGAAGAAAGGGAACTAACATTGAGGATGCCATGAGGGACGGTGCATACTCTGGATTTCTTATGGGGAAAAGCTCAACAAAAAAGAAGGAAGTCAATTATGTTGATCCAACCCTTTCCAGACCTACATACATTAAGGATGCAGGCACCAATGAAAGAGATACTTTGTTAAGACAAAGGTCAGCAGTATGTCGAGAAAAGGTGGAGCAGAAATCAGGCATTCTCTGAACTAGATGGAGAAATCAGTGATTTCCTTCCTGAGCTAGTTAAAGAGAAATTGATTTAACTACGGGATCCTAAACCCGTACCTAACCCCAAACCTCGGTGTTACGACGAATCGAAGATGTGCAATTGCCATCAGAGCGCGGGGCGTGATACCAACTCATGTTATGTCCTGAAACATCTTATCCAAGATTTACTTGATGATGGTAAGATAGTCATCGAGGTGGCGTCAAAGCGACCCAATATCCATCAAAACCCTCTTCCAGCACATCCGGGGAATCAAGGAGTCAACTTCATCGAAGTCGATGACACCAAAGTACGTCGGACACTCCCAGAAGAATTGCCAATCGAAACAAAGGAAGATGTTAGGGTCATTGCCAAGAACAACGAAGAAGCAACAAAAATCTCATTAGATGTCAACATCTGTAAGGTAAAAAGAAAACCGTTGTTCACTATTGCAGGGAGCGGGAAAGTCATATACTCGGAACAAATGCCGGAAAAATGTGAAGAAGTGCAGCACCAAACAAGGGGAGGGAGACAGGTCAAGCCTCCCAATCTGCGGACTGAAAATCCAGGTGTTCTGGCTAGGGGCAACCCAGTTCGAATTCGGACCAGCAATCTAGAGGAAGCGATAAAAGAAGATAACATGCTCATTGAACAATTGCGAAGAACAAAGGCGAACATCTCTATTTGGGGACTTCTAGAGTCATACCAAGCCCTACAAGAGGCACTAAGCTTGATGCAGGTTCCCTTGGGAATCACTCCTAGTGAACTAGTGCACCTAATCGACCAAGCTGCAAGACCGGGTGCAATTACTTTCACGGATGACGACCTACCACTAGAAGGAAGAGATCAAAACAAAGGGCTCTACATCACCATAGGATGGGAAAACATGATTATACCATCAATTTTCATGGACAACGGTGCAGGTGTTAACATATGCACCCTAAAAGCAGCAAAAAAGATCGGGATTGACCTCAGTTGTGTAACTAAAAGCAACAAATCAGCTTTAACGGTCAGAGGTTTCAATAACTGTAAGCAAATAGGAATTGGGGAAATCACCCTCGAAATATGGATTGGGCCTATGAAAACCAAGGTTACCTTCCTACTCATGGATATCTCGGCAAGTTTCAACATGCTTCTGGGACGTCCGTGGATGCATAAAAATGGAATTGGTGCATCCTCCCTTCACCAAAAAGCCAGATTCTGGATGAGAAATGAATTAATTACTATACATGCAGATAATGGGGAGACTGAAATAAGGGCTCATCAAGCTTCTATAAATATGGTCCCAATGATTGACAATTATACTGCGGAGATCCGATACGAGAGTGCAGCTGAAGTAGCAAGTCGACATGCACGTACGGGTTAATTCAAATACCGGAACCAAAATGTTCCGAAAATGCTCCAGAAAAGCAAATTCTTTTCGGGAATAGGACTCGGGATCCGACAACAAGGGACAACACAACCAATAACAATTCCAGGGAGAAATGCATTCGATACAGCGGGCCTAGGATATCAGTCGACCTATCGGAATTCTACGACATTCAGGAAAAGGAAAGAAGATCAAGGAATCGATTGGAGCCGTCATCCGTCCTTCCAAAAGTGGTTCATCCGTAAGGTAGAAGAAAAGGTTCCACCACAAAGCACACCGACGATGATTGCACCCATAGTAACAAAACAAAGTTCTGGCAAAGGAAAAGAAGCCAAAGAACCTATTTACGAAGGGGTAATTCATCTTTTTTCTCCGTCTCCTATTAACAATGCAGGCGAATCCAGCGGACATAAAGGGGAGGATGGACGAGAATTGGATCCTGAACAAAAAGAGAGTACGACAAGCTCAACCCTGGAAACTGAAGGAACAATCCAGGAATGTATGGTTATTACATGCTTAGGCTTGCGATTTCCCAAAAGGAATTTTTTTCCTATTTATAACGGAAAGGGCTCTCTGATCAAGCACCTCAAATAATTCATGTGGTACATTAAACCATTAGAAATGTGCGTTCGACCAAAGCTTAGCTGGCAATGCGTTGGTATGGTATTTCACCAATGACCGCGTCCGGTATGCAACATGGACGACAACGATCAATGCCTTCATCGACTATTTTACGGAGATTCGCCCAGAAGTGATCAATCAAAACCTAGAATAGTACCTTGAAGAACAAAGAGAGAGATTCTGGAGGACCAACGCAAGAAAGATGGAGCAACGATCTGATAGAAGCATCTGCATGATAATTCCCAACGAAACTGCAAAGGACGTCGGAACTTCTTCCGACGGCAAAAAAAAAAACCCCTGGTAAGAATTGATGATGAGGGTCCACAACTAACGAAGGATGAACCGCAAGAATCCTCGTGGACCCCAGAAGACGGTATTTGTATGTTTAATGCACCTTTAAATTTAAAGAAAAATCCAAAAAAAATCAGAAAAAATTGAAAAGCAAAAAAATGTAGAAAGTGTGATATCAGAAATAAAAGAATGTGAAAATCAATATGACGTCTTGGATTTGGAGGATGACATTGCAAATTTTTTTGAATATGAGGATGAAGAAATGATAACCTGCCTAAAAGATGTTCCAGAAGAGATCCAAAACAACGTCGAAAAACATGAAAAAGAGCCAGAATTCATGGAGGAAGAAATAGTCAACTTGAGGACGGAAGAACAACCACGAAATGTCAAGATAGGGACAACGTTATCCACGGAGGAAAGGACGAATATGATCAAGCTACTTACCAAGTTCGAGGATGTCTTTGCCTGGTCTTACGAAGATATGCCCGATTTGGACACTGATTTGGTGGTTCATCGTCTGCCGACTTATCCTCGTGTAAATCCGGTCAAACAAAAGCTCATGAGGCTAAGGTCGGAATGGACCTTAAAAGTATGGGTTCACATATCCTACCTTACCCGCTATTTCTACCCTACCCGCCAGTTTTTTAACCGTATCCTATCCTACCCACTATTTAGCGGGTAGGGTGACGGTTAGAGATTTCTTACCCGCCGTTAAATGGGTAGGGTGAGGGGTAAAGCCCGAAATTATCGATTCCTACCCGCCTACCCGCCTTATATTGAAAAGACAAAATAAACCTTCCATTGTTTTTTTCTCCTGTCCATTTTTTCGTTATTTTAAAACTTACCAAGGGAAAACTAGAAACTTGTTTTTTCATACCTTATCTCTTTTCTCTTCTTTCTTGTGCGGTTGTTCCCCTCAAAGTTTCTTCTGAGAAGACTAACCCATCACCTTTCCCAGATCAAACCCTAGACTTTACTCTTCTCGAATTCATGTTCATCTTTCAAGGTCTCGGTTAAAACCCTTTACTCAGTTGGTTTGTTACTTCGTTTACACCCTTTACACTCAGTTGGTCTCCGGCAAATCTGATGGAGAAGTTATGAATTGACGTCCAATCTTAGGTAAGTCCATAATAATCACATAATTATCATTTGTTTTTTGATAATCTGAATGGGTTTTTCTTTTTATACCTGAAGTATGTTGTATTGCTTGGTGGTTTCATTTGTATTTGAAGAAATTATCTGAAATCAGTTGAGTAATATCATTGCCATTATGAGAAATTAACATGCATGTTAACTGATTGATGAAATTTCTCATAGGAGTTTAGTTTGTTCTATATGGAGGATGAGTTTCATTGGGATTCTCATTGAAACTTTGATTTATTATTGGCTTTGTTGTTTTTTTGGTTCTAATTTGGACAATTGTTGATTTCGGGCTAAGGATTCTTCACCAAAAAAAGTAAGGTTAGAGTCTTGATTTCCTTTTAATTACTGTAACTGATTTTGAAATTTTTATGAAAAACCCTATACTACTGAAATAGAACTTGGGAGATTGATGAATAATGTCTGCTAAAATAATTTCTTTTGTTTTTTGTGTTTTTTAGAAGGCCATTTCTTAAACTTCTTTTGGTTTACGGCTTATGAATAGTTATTGCACTATTGCATTTAGTTTGTGCAGGCTTAGTATGAGCAAACATGGTTGAGATTACAGAAGAGATGTCAGAGAGACCTCCCTCTCAAGCTGCATCTGAATCCGTGCAACGAAGGGCTAGTACTGTTGCATCTCCGCCACCTCCACCCCACCATCTTCTCAACCTGGGATCAGCGGAAGTAAGAAGCGGAAGAAAACATCTTGGGTATGGAAACATTTTGTGACGAGTTTTGATGCAGATGGTAATGAATGGGCGAAGTGCAACTATTGTGAAGCTGGTAGTGGTAGGTATAGGGTTGGTGGTAAGGATTACGGGACTACAAATTTAAACTATCATTTGACTAAGTGTAACAAGTATAAAGATACCTTAGAATCTGGGTCGTCAGGTCAACACTCTCTTGATTTTCAGCCTATCATGGAAGATGAGCAGCAAATAGTTGGGGTTACGTTCTGTCAAGAAGCTTGTAGAAAAGCATTGATAAAGTTTATTGTCACGGATGAACAGTCCTTCCGAATGGTTGAAGGAGAAGGGTTTAAGGCATTTTGTAGGTATCTAGAGCCAAGGTTCAAACTTCCATCTCGGATGACAGTATATCGTGATATCTGCAAATTATTTGTGAGTGAAAAGGCCAATCTGGTGAATTATTTCAAGATGAACAAGGTAAGGGTTTGTCTAACAACCGATACATGGACGTCCATTCAAAACTACAATTATATGGTAGTTACGGCTCACTTTATTGATTATCATTGGAAATTACACAAAAGAATCATTTGTTTTTGTTTAATCACTAGTCATGGAGGGGAACAAATTGGAATAACATTAGAGAAGTGTTTGATAGAGTGGGGGCTTGAGAGGGTTTTTACTATCACTCTTGATAATGCTTCTGCCAATACAAAGGAAATTGAATATATCAAAGAGAGAGTTGTAAGTTGGGGAAGCTCAATTGTTAGAGGTAAACATTTGCATGTCAGATGTGCTGCCCACGTATTAGCTCTAGTTGTCAAGGATGGGTTGAAGAAGTATCATACTTCAGTGCTTAGAATCAGGTCGGTGGTTAAATACGTCACGAACTCTCCTGCTAGAATGAAAAAGTTCTTAGATGCTGTATCTCTTGAGAGGATAGAATATAAAAAAGGATTAGTATTAGATGTCAAAACTAGGTGGAATTCCATTTACTTAATGCTGGATGCTGCAGAGAAGTATGAAAAGGCCTTTATAAGGCTAGCACGGTCAGACAAAGCATTTCGTGTTAGGTTTATTTTCGATATTCCTGATGAACCAACAATGGGTGCTGATATTGATGATATTGATAATACAGACGTTCCTGATGAACTAGAATCTAGTTCATCTGATTCGGATGCTCCCGAAGAACCATTAGCTGGTCGGAGAAAAGGCAAGAAAAAAAATCCTCGAGTGCATGCTCCCGAAAAGTATGATTGGTCTAATGCTCGAGTGCTAGTTCAGTTTCTACAGGTATTTTAAGCTTCTTTCTCAATCATTTTAGAACTGATTGCATGATAAAAAAAGGTCAGAATGTTATGTTATGTTATGTTATAAACTGAACCATAAAATAAAACACTTTAGTGTTGATGCCCATAATCATGAATGTGATTCTGCCGAATTGCTTGTTCGCCTTTTATTATTCATCTTCAGATATTTTGTTTGGTATCAAGGCCAGTTTATGCCAATCTGTGACTTTGTTATCTTCCTGCATCTACTTTTCCCACAAATTCGAACACTTGATGCTCTGTCAGACTTGCCAACACATTTTTTTTTGTTTTAAACTTGCCAGCACAGGTGGCTCTACCTATTTGTTGCATGTATAGATATGTTGCATCATTTTCCATGCTAGGATTTGAATCTATTTGGAGATAGTCAGGGGAAATTTTACTGTTGGGTCCCGGATGATTAGATTACTTATAGGAATTGATTAAGAAGGGCTATTTTACAGACAACAAAACCATCAACTTAAAAGAACATCCAGTTCTAACTGGAAAGGATTGTTGTTGGATCCCTTTTAGTACTACCCATGTTACTGTTAGCCAACTTGCAAGCTGAAAATGGGTAACCATTATATGGTGCTCCTGACTTTTGGAATTCAAAGTTTGAACAATGCTTATTTCTCTGTGGAAGTTCAATTTCAAATAGTTGTAAGTTTCACTCTATGTTGTGCTCAGACCATATCTAAATGCTGAAAAATATTTGTTGCGAATGATGAATGTGCATTACACTTAAGATGTATAACCAAATTTGTTTCTTCTTGATTTTACTGAACTGTCGTGTCTTAAATGTAGGATGCAGCCATTGAAATGAAAAGTTTATTTGTTCAATATTAGCTTAATCGATGTCTTACTGGGCATTGTTCTTCAAATTTATGGCCACAAATACTTTTACAAATTATTTAGATAACAATTTGTATTGTTTGTACAGGTATTTTATGAAGCCACCGTTGAGTTCTCTACATCCACGTATGTCACTTCATATACTTTTTTTTAATAACTTAGTGATGTTCATGGAGAATTACATGATTGGAAAAATACTGATGACGATGCCTTTTTAAGCCATATGGGTGAAAAAATGCTGTTGAAATACAATAAGTATTGGGGAGATTACAAGAAAATGAATGCTTTGTTGTTTATTGATGTTCTTCTTTATCCAAAGGAAAAAGAACGTGGATTGGTTGTAATAATAAAAGACTTGATTGTGCATGATAATCCTGCGCAGAAACAAAGACTAGTAAAAAATTGGGTAGAGAAAGTGAGAGAAGATTTTGATGACTTATATGCAGCTTATAAATCAGAATATTCAGTTGTGGGAAGTGTGTTAGCCCCATCAGAGTCTGTAGGTGAAACTAGTGTTAGTTCTAGTCAAGGGAGTTCGTGTTCTATTTTAACTAGAAAGAAAAAGCATAAGGCTCATAGAGATGCACGTAAAATCCAGCTGTCTACATTGGAAGATTATGACAAATCAGAGGTGGAAAGATACTTGGCGGAGCCAATTTTTACTCACCAACTAAAGACAAAGAAGGTTTTAAATTTGATATATTGGTTTGGTGGAAAATCAATGCTGCTAGGTTTGACATTCTGTCACTCATAGCAAGAGATGTACTTGCTATCCCTATCTCATCTGTTGCTTCTGAATTCGCTTTCAGTACTGGAAAGCGAATAATTGGTCATTTTCGAAGTTCTTTAAGGCCCAGGACAGTAGAAGCCTTGATTTTATTACAAAGCTGGTTGCGTATCCCAATTGACATGGATCCTTCTACTTTCGGAGCTGAGACGGACGAGGATGACGCTGTCGAGTAAGGTATAAAACTTGCTGCTGTTGAATTTATCTTTATGTTGTATTTTACAGAAACAGATTCCATGATTGTAGATTAGGTTAAGTGGGTCAAATTTTTAGTCCTGTTTGCTTGATTTTGGTGGGCAATTTTAGTTTGAGTGATTTTGCTGCCAATGGTTAATGAGATTTGACTGAATTTTGATGTGTTGCAGATCTATTTGGTGATCTAAGTGGTTATTCCACCATCGTAGATGACGATTAAAGAATAAACATGAAGAATAAGGTCACATGAAGATTGTGACAAAGACAGTGATTTTTATCACTTAGCTAGGTTGTGGTATATGTTAGTATAGTAATGTTCTGGATCAGCTACAGATCAATGACTTGGTATTTACTTGTTATATTTTGTCACATTCATATTCCAAGTGCTATGATTCTGTGCCAGAGTGTTATTATTACCTTCCCAGTTATGATTGCCATTTAAAACTGTGGATTTATGCAACTCATGCACATTTTAAAACTGTGACTATTTCTATTTTGTCTCTCATCATATGCACGTTTGTGTTCATTTAGTTTGTAAAGTGGTTCAACTGTTGCTGTGTTGGCTTTGTTATGTAGCGTATAAAGATATTTTTACGTTAATTGGCTTCAACTGTTGTTATGCAGCTTTATTTGGTGATCTTAGTGTGTATTCCATCATCGTAGATGATGATTGAAGAAGAAGGTCATATGAAGAGCTTTTGGTTATGATACTGTTATATGAAGAACAAGGTTACGTGAAGAACATGAAATTATGCTGGGATTCATCGTCGATTTTGAAAAGAATAAAACTCTTGTTTCTTGAGACTACAAATGGCTTTGTGCCTAGCAGGATGTTTTTGTTTGTTCATTTTTCCCCAGTTAGATTGGCAGTACCATTGGGTACATACTTAGATAGGCTGGCTCTTATTTGCTGTGTTGTTGCAAGATAATTTTTTTTTGTCTTTTGGGGATCATTTTTTGTATACACAGAAGGTAGTAACTAGTAACCAGTCCAGAACATAGAAAGAGAAAAAAACAAAAAAAAAACGGTAATACCCGCCACCATATCCTACCCGACCCGCCAATTGATGGGTCGGGTAGGATCTTACCCGTTTACTGGCGGGTAGGGTGGCGGGTAAAAATTTCTTACCCGCCATTCAGCGGGTAGGGTGACGAAATAGGCCATATCCTACCCACCCTACCCGTTGTGTAGCCCTACTTAAAAGTCAAAGAAGAAGTAGAGAAACAGCTCAACGCAGGCTTTCTCAAAGCAGTCACTTATACTGAATGGCTGGCTAACATTGTACCTGTTCTGAAGAACGACGGAAAGGTAAGGATGTGCATTGATTACCGCAACTTGAACAAAGCAAGCCCAAAAGATGATTTCCCGTTACCGCATATTGATATTTTGGTCAACAACGCCTCGGGGCAAGGAAGCCTTTCGTTCATGGATGGTTTCTTCGGATATAATCAAATCAGAATGGCTGAAGAAGATATGATAAAAACATCCTTTATCACTCCATGGGGAATATTCTGTTACGTAGTTATGCCTTTCGGGTTGAAGAATGCTAGAGCTACATACCAAAGAGCCATGACGACCATCTTCCATGATATGATGCACAAGGAGCTAGAGATTTATGTAGATGCATGGTGGCAAAATCTGCACATATCAAAGATCATGTAAGTGTTCTAAGAAAGGTGTTTCAACGTCTTCGAAAATTTCAGCTTAAGCTCAATCCAAATAAGTGTTTGTTCGGCGCCAAGTTTGGGAAATTGCTAGGCTTCATTGTCAACAACAGAAGAATTGGATGCAACCCATCAAAGGCTAAAGCTATCATCGAGATGTCTCCACCAAGAACAGAAAAGGAAATCAGGGGATTTTTGGGTCGACTACAATACATAAGTCGGTTCATAAATCAACTCGCTCCCATGTGCGAGCCAATATTCAAGCTGCTAAGGAAGAACGTGCCTACCGTGTGGAATCATGAATGTCAGGAAGCATTTGAAAAGATCCAGAAATATTTGACAAGTCCACCAATATTTGTTTCCCCTACACCGGGTGTTCCATTGATTTTATATCTCTCAGTCACTGATACCTCTATGGGAGCCATGTTGGGGCAATACCATGAAGACAGCTGTGAGGAAAGAGCTATATACTATATCAGCAAAACTCTTTCAGGGTACGAGACAAAATACACCATGTTGGAAAAGACATGCTTGGCACTTTTCTGGGCAACCCAACGTCTTCGACATTACATGTTGTCTCATGAGATTCAGTTACTATCAAGGATGGATCCTATCAAATACTTGTTCGAGAAGTCCGTATTTTCTGGAAGAACGACAAAATGGCAGCTGTTGCTCTCCGAGTTCGATATCACATACATCACACAGAAATCCGTCAAAGGAAGAGCAATTGCTGATCACCTAGCATCACATCCTATCCTCGACAACATTGAGCTGAAGATTGAGTTCCCATACGAATGGGTGATGTACGCTGATGTATGTGAAGATAAGCCATGGAAGATGTATTTTGATGGTGACCGCAACAAACAAGTAAGGGGCGTAGGGGCATTGCTAGAGTCACCGGAAGGAATCCATACTTTTATTGTTATCAGGCTATGTTTTCCATGCTCTAACAATGTTGCATAATATGAAGCCTGCATAGCTGGACTTAAGGATGCTATTGAAATCAATGTCAAAAGCATCATAATGTATGGAGATTCATTGTTGATCATCAAGAAAATCCAGAAGGAGTGGAAGGTTAACAAACAGTTATCCAAATATCATACATACTTGGAAGATCTCACTAAACAATTTGATCACAGCGAATTCCACCACAACTATAGAAACAAAAATTATGGTGCTAATGCTCATGCTGTTTTAGCTTCTTGGATTGCAGTCCCCGAAGGAATGACAGTGAAACCCATCGAAATAAGCCAAAGAGATGAACCTGCCTTCTGTTATGCCATTCAAGTCACCGCTGAACAATTAGACGGCGCCCCTTGGTTTTTTGATATTCAGAGATACCTCGAAGATCAGTCTTACCCAGAAGATTCAACAAAACAACAAAGGAGATATATCCGTAGAGTGGCATGTCAGTATACCATATTTGCAAATTTTCTTTATAAAGTGTCAATAGACGGAACTTTGTTACGATGTGTAAACGAACACGAAGCGAGAAAGATCCTAGAGAATACACAGTGGTGAGTGTGGTCCTCACATGAATGCACACATGATGAGTAAGAAGATAGCTCACCTTGGATACTACTGGACAACAATGTTGTCAGACTACTACAACTTTTTCATGAGGTGTCACCAATGTCAAATACATGGGAACCTTATGCATGTACCTCCTTCTCAATTTCATACTCTATCATCTCCGTGGACATTTTCCACTTGGGGAATCAATCTCATAGGTAAAATCAATCAATCTTCCAACGACCACAAGTACATCTTTGTTGCAATTGACTACTTTACCAAGTAGGTTGAAGCCATTTCGACCAGAAGTTTCAAAGGAAAGACGATGGTCGATTTCATACGGAATCACATCATTTGCAGATATGGAGTTCCACATGAAATAATATCAGATAATGGGTCAAACTTTATCGGTGAAGAAACCAAAGAGCTGCTCGAAAAGTACAAGATTAAACATCATTTATCCTCACCATACCGGCCTCAAACCAATGGAGCAGTGGAAGCAGCCAACAAGACACATGTCAAGATCCTGAAGAAGATGACAGATACATATACAAATTGGAATGAGAAATTACCATACGCTTTATGGGCATACAGAACCTCAATTCACACCGCAAATAGGGCTACACCTTTTTCTCTCACATATGGTATGGAGGCAATGCATCCCATAGAGGTAGAAATTCCAACCCTAAGGGTTCTTAAGGAGAGTCAATTACCTGAAGATGAATGGGTAAAAGTAAGAGTAAAGCAATTAAATCTTATTGATGAAAAGAGGCTAGCAGCAGCTTGCCATTCTCAAGCATACCAGAACAGAGTTGGACGTAGTTTCAACAAACATGTGCGACCATGCAACTTCAACGAAAGAGACCTTGTGCTCAAGGAAATTCGGCCAGTCAAGCATACCGACCCAAGAGGAAAATTCAAACAAAAATCGGAAGGTCCGTTCATTTTTAAAAAGATTTTTCAGGGAATGGCAGTACAATTGATGGACCTAGATGGAGAAGAACATCCAAGGCCCACGAATGCAGATCAACTCAAAAGGTATTATGCCTAATCAAAGGCAACAATCCAGCATACCGAGGCCCGGCATCTTATCAAAAGATCAATTGTGATCTACAAATACAGTGCAAGTCAAACCAAGGATAAGAGCACCACCAGAAGAAAACATTTGATCCACAAATGAAAGACTTACAAGATCTTCGTCTACAACAATGAAAGGCATGAACAATTACTCATCTGAAGGATACATAATCAGATAAAAAAAAATATGATCTGACGATAAACTAAAGAGGAAGAAGTGAAGAACTAATAAAGAAAAGAGATGATTTTATCTGAGTGTGGACTGAGGCCCAACTTCTTAACCATTTCCCATTGATCGAAACCAGTGTGTGATGGTGGTAAAAGTTCCCATGTGACACACTTAATTCAAACGTCTTCATCCCAGGCAGATCATCTATACTTGTCAGAATACATCTAAATCTAAATCTGGCTTCAACTTTGAAATCCGGATTTATCATTGTACGTATTTTGAAGATGTATATGGAATGATCTTGCATCTTTCCCAAAATCACCAGATCTTCATCTCCGAGCCGAACATTAATCTGAATCTCAAGATATACTCACCTCGAATGTAGAGAAAAGAAGATTCGTGCAGATCTGTGTTGAGATTCCACCGAAGACATCTTTTCTCAGTTAACCCAACTTCAACAAATATGTTCTTCATCTTCTCAGATTCTATCTTGCGCATTCCACCAGTAAATGATTACGACGGCAATACACCAAACAAGTAGAAAGTAGAAGAACATGAAGATAGTGACTAAGAGAAGAGAAATCAAAGTCTGGATCCGGCACATACAAGAAGGATCTGATAAAAGATGGAGGAATGAGGCGGATGTGCAGAGAAAAGAAGAAGAAGAAGTTGGTGGTCGAAGAGGGGAAGACGAAGTATATAAGGTAGAGAGTTAGGGCTCCATCAAACCACTTATTCGGGAATTACCCGAAATAAAACCCGATCCGTGCGTTCACCCATCCGACCCACTAGCTCCTTTTCCCCATTTAAAAAAAAACAAAAAACCTGGTCAACCTCATGAAGCAGTCGGAGTGTGGGCAATTCTTCAGAAAGAGCTTCAATGCGTGCTTGCTGCTCTAAAGATTCCCTACTGATGGCGTTTTTCCTCAACATGATCCCATATATCTCATTTACTACCGAACTAAGCTGGCGATCTCGGCTATCCACCAGATGGAGCAAGTATTCTTGAAAAACTTTTGAAACCTATTAAAAGGTACATGTTCAAACAAGATGTTCTTGTAAATGATCAAAACATAGCAGGCATAATGAAGATACCTCTGGAATGTCGATCGGAAGAGGTAAAACGACAACACCCTCCCGGTCAAAAGGGACGCGTTCAATACAAATCACGTTAGAATTACCCAAGATAAGTATTGAAGATCCTGAGAAGGAATCAGATGACCCACGCTGAGTAAGGGAGTGATTCGTTTCGTGTGTGCAATCAAATTAGTGATCTTATTTCCACTCAATTAAAAATAATATAATGGAAGTCAAGGTCGTTCCCACGAAGAGCAGGGAGTTTTAGTTGTCGAAAAGGTCACAAAGGGGGGTTTGGTTTTAGATTTCAAAGTAAATAAACAAAGTACTTAAGAGATTAAGTTGTAAGCAATAGAGAAAGAGATGATCGAGGAATCCTTCTTTGTTACTAAACCTTCAATGAGTTAATATATTCATCCATTCATCATTAATGATAGGTTATCATCAACCGTGGGACAACAACTAGCGCAGTGTTATCCCCTAAAGTCCTTTGGTCACTGGATGCCGAAGCGCTCGAATATCAGATTTTATTCATCCAAGCCACCAAGTAGTAGCGCACTCAAGATGTAACTTGGTCGAATGCTTTATGTTTTATGACTTGAGTCAATTTTAGTAGTTAGACTTTTAGCGCAAGGTCCACTTTCTAATGTTGTTCTACACGCGATTGCTCCACAGAATCCCTCTGCAAGGTCTAACGTTTTCTACTTGTGTAAGGATTATTCAACAATTACACGGATATCCTAATCCTTTACTAGCAATAGATCAATCAATAAACTACTATAGTTGGACATTTAGAGCAATCAATTTATCAATCATAAACGTTAATCGAGGTAGAAGCAAACAATAATCATATGAAGAAATCAAACTATATGCATATATTAAAAAAAATCAAGTCTAGAACTTAGAATTCATCCTCAATCAAGTATGGGTTTAGCTACTCATGGATGTAGGAGCATCCATGTTATACAATTGATAAACTAGAGAAGAAATCGTTACGATTGATGGACCGCTTCGAAACCCTAGCTTTTGCTCTGTTATGTTGCTCCTCCTCTCTAAGACTTGCAAAATAATGTAAAAGATCCCCCTCTCATTGTTATGGAAATCTTCTTATATATCTCCACGAGATCTAAGGCTTAGAATCCATCCGGGACCAAGTTTCCTTGATTTAGAAGTCAAAATGCGTCAAAACTCTGTCCCAAAACTCGCTTGTGCCGGCACGGTCGAATATGTATGAACCGTGCTGATTCTGGACCTTAAAAACTCAAGTTTTCTGTATCAAAAGTGGTGTTGCCGGCATTGTTGATCCCATAGTGAACCATGCCGTTTTTGGACCAAAAGTGTACAGGAAAACTGTCCGAAATAGTGTGATTTCCGGCATGGTTAGTAACTGTGCCGATTTCCTCATTTTTCGTCTTGGCTGTTTTGCCCGTAACTTTTTCGTCCGAACTCGGAATGACCTCATTCTTTAACCGTTAACTTCGTATTCTCGTTATCTTCAAGATGGTATTAAAAACTCCTGGATTTGTCTGATTTTATATTGGTGTTTGGATCTTCTCATGACTTTGAGCATTCTTTGCTCCATTTCATCGCATTTCTTCCACTTCCTTTTGCTCTGGACACTTGTATCTTTTGAGAACTTCACTTTATATATCTTTTGAATCCTTTTCAATTTAATTTGAATGATTCACCTAAAGAGGAAAATAAAATGGAAAACAAGAGTAATACAAGGATAATATGCAAGAAATCTAACTAAAACAAGCATGGAATCAACACTAAAATCATGTGAATTATGCACTTATCAGGGAGCCTGTTGAGTAGGAAGATTACTTGAAGATCCCATCAATAGTGGACGAGGGGCAGAACCAAGGTCTGCCACAATAAGATCCTCATGCTGAGCACGGATGGCCAGAGATGGACCTAAAGAAATAGACCACCAATACGTGTCAAAATCCAAGTCACGGTCGACCGAGTCTTCATATAAGCGCTGCGGTTGTCGAGATATAGCGGTCATATCACTAGAAGATGCATACATTAAACATGTATACTGAGGAGTGGGAAAGCGAGGTGTCGCATTCGGTTGACCGATTTGCTTCCCAAATCTATCACCAAGATACCAGGCACAGTAATCCGGGCCTCGTAATAAGTAACGAAGCATGCTAAGAGCCATAGCACGGATGGATCCGTCATCACGATTGGTCAAATGATTCTTCCAAAGATCCCAGCAAGTCTACAACAAAAATGAAGTGAAGGTAAATAAATAAATAAATAACCATATCCTCCATCCTCAGTTCTTCACAAAAATGAAGTGAATTTGAGTTTCAATTGATTAACTCAGTTTTTCACGGGTTTTTTTGATCTGCTTCATCCTCTCGCTTGTTTTCCTCACCTTCTGAGCTTCTTTTCAACACCATATTCTCCATCAGTCGCACCTTTTCTAGGGTTTCCGGGTTTCAATTTTTCTGCTACTCGTCACAACAGGTATGACCATCATTGGTTAATACAAGGAGATCATCGTCGATTCAATCCTATGCAACTACTGGGTTTCAATCTTCTGCAAGTTAGTGGTACCTAGGCCTCCCATACTTTCATCTTCTGCATCGACAACCCCTGAAGTTTCTGTTGCGTTGTTTGCTTTGTCTGGTCATTTTTTTTTCCATCATTCAATCTTCTGCTTCGACTGCTATGTTCAGTCAACACCTGCAGCTCCTAGTGCGTCGTCTGCCTTCTCCAGCATTCAATCTTCTGCATCGACTGCCATTGCTCAGTTTTTGGATGCTTCAACACCAACTGAGCCTGACACTACCTGTAGTCCTTCTGTAGTTGCTGATCTGACACCTGTGTGTCCTGGTATTCGATCTTATTCATCCCCAGCTGCTGCCATTCATGGTGCTGGTGATTTTCATCTCTCTGCAACGTCTATTTTTATGCCTAGATCCCCTGGTACTGCATCTAACTCACCTGCCGCATCTAATGACAATGGTGAGCTACATCGATGTCCCTTTGCTGGTTTCGATGGTTGCAAAAACGGGAAGGATCGAAAGGGGGTACATGAAAGGCTACCTGCGAGATAAACATTATTCAACTGCCGAGGCAAAGGAGAGATGTCGTGCTCGTATTAGTGGTGATAATGTGGTCTATAGGGCCTGAGAGAGTTCGTTGAGAGGCATGCGTATGTGGTTGTGTTTTCCTTATATGCACATACACGCTTGGAGCAAAGCTTGCAAATTACACAGTGGTGAGACCACGCCTTCGCCTCTGAGGGGGAAGAGCGTTGATTTTCTAATTCATGGAGTTCAGTGTCCTGCTGTGGCATGCATATCTTATGGGTGTTCCTTTACCGCTTCGAATGGAAATGATGGAGTGGCTGCTGTTATTCCCGTAACTTTGGATTTACTGGATAAAGCGATGTAATGCCAAATTCCTATTGTATCCAGTATCCCTGCCAAGTGTAAGATGCAGTTTGCCCGGTCTTTCACTCTGGCTATACAGAAGGTCTTGTGTAATCCCACTGATGTCTCTTGTTGGATTCAGCTGATGTTGTTTCCTATTTGTACATTGAGCTTGTATGTCCCTAAATGTAGTACTGAAGAGCGGTATGGCACACGAAAGAAACTACAAACTGCTGTGATTCTTTTGGCTCTGAAAGAATGGTCGTAAACCGATGGTTGTGCTTCCTTGACCCATCGTTCCATAGAAGAAACAACGGCTCTACAAGAACTGCGACGCAGGGGTAAGAAGAAAGAAGTTTATGGTAAGTCAGCGGAAGAATAAGAGAAGGCCAACATAAAGCTGTGTCGTAAAAAATTGAGTTATGGTTTATACACGGCAGCGATTCGGACCTTGACTTCCAGTGGTGTAGCGCCTCCTAATGAAGGTACCTTGCAAGAGCTGCAAGCTAAGCATCCTTATGTGGATCCCCCTTTGATACCTTCTATGCCTATAACGCAAGCACCATTCATTGCTTCTAAAAACTTGGTTCTTAACAAGCTGAAAAGCTTTCCTAAAGAGACCTCGTGCGGAAGAGATGGCCTTCGAGCCCAACATTTAGTTGATGCTTTGAGTGGTTCGGTTGCTGTTGTGTCGGACGAGCTCGTTACTTGTATCACGGATCTTGTAAACATTTGGCTTACTGGGGGATGCCCTTCAGTTTTGGGTGAGTTCATAGCTCTTGCACCGCTCACTCCTCTGCTCAAGCCAGATGGGGTTATTCGTCCGATTGTTGTTGGTACTATTTGGAGGCGTCTGGTTTCCGAAATTGCTGCTTCTCACGTTGGTAAGGAGTTGGAGAGCTACCTTAGTGATTATCAGTTTGGGGTGGGGGTGCCCTGTATAGGTGAGGATATTCTTCATGTTGTTAACAGACTTATGGAGGTGAAGCGTGCATCTACATCAACATCTATGCTCCGGTGGATTTCTCTAATGCTTTTAACCTGGTAAGTCGTTCTGCTATGATTAATGAGGTTAGACAGCATTGCTCTTCGATCTCTAGATGGGTAGAGTTTTGTTACACATCCCCTGCCAGACTTTATTATATGGATAAGACGCTCTTGTCAGCGCAGGGTGTACAACAGGGTGATCCCCTTGAGCCAATGTTATTTGCCTTGACTTTACACCCCCTTATCCGCAAAATTGCAGAACGTTGCTCCTTGGATCTTCGGGCTTGGTATTTAGATGATATGACCATAGTTGGAGATACATTGATGGTTGCTAGAGCTTTGGACATTATTTAGCAGGATGGTGCTTCTTTTGGCTTACATCTCAATATTTCTAAAATGGAGCTTTTTTGGTCTTCGGTTGATAGCAGAGGCTTAGTTGAGGGGTTTTTTCCTTGGGAAATACGTCGGCCTTCTATCGGTGTTAAGTTATTGGGCGGACCTGTTAGTTTGGATCCTCAGTTTTGTAGAGATATGGTGGTTAAGAGAGCAAATAAGACTATTGCTTTGATGGAGGCTTTACAAAAATTGAATGATCCTCAGGGGGAGTTGCTTCTGCTGAGGAACTGCTCTGGTATCTCTAGGTTATACTTTACCATGCGAACCACTAAGCCTGAGTTTTTGGATGAGGCGCAGGTGGTCTTTGACAATTACCTTAAGTAGTTCCTTAGGTTGTTGGTTATTGGAGATAGGCCCAGTTTTGGTCTTTTACAGCAGAGGTTAGCCACGCTCCCCCTCAAAGATGGAGGTCTGGGTGTGTACACTATGGAGGACACGATGCAGTACTGCTACTTGTCTTCTTGCTTTCAGACTAGTTCTCAGCAAGTTAATATTTTGAGGCTTGCAGAGGTGTCCGGCCCTAGCCCCAGTTTTGAGCATGCCCTAGTCCTCTACAAAAAGGTATGTAGTATTAATGATTCTTCTTTACGCATTGATGATATTGCCCCCCACTCTATGAGATCCTTGGCAATTAAATATTTTGATGCGGTGAAGAAGGATATACCCACTCGGTTTGTTATGACTGCGCGTGATTCAGCTCTTTGGTAGAGTAATAGAGTCAAACACGCTTAAGATTATTTGTTGGAAATTCCTATTGATAGGCTTAATGGGGCCAGACAGTTTCGTGATGTGGTGCATTATAGGCTCGAGATCCCCCTCTTTGAGGATGGAGATTTGTGTTCTAGCTGTGGTAAAGGTATGGATATTTTTGGGGATCACGCCTTACACTGCAATAAAGGAGTTGGTCTCAATACAGGCATGATCTTTCCCGTGATACCTTCGCGGACATTTGTTATCAAGCGGGTGTTTCAGCTAAAAAGGAAATGGATTTGGGGCTCCTTACAGATAATGGAGCAGATTTACGTCCTGCCGATATCCTTGTGTATGGTTGGGACAGTGGCCACGATATGTGTTTGGATGTTACGGGTGTCCCCCCTTCACGGGTGATTGGGAGCGTAATTTTGTCCTTGGTCGGGAAATTGATAGCGCGGTTGCTAAAAAAAAGGCCAAGTACCTTGAGAAATGTACTAGTCAGAGGTCGGGGTTTGGTGTTCTTGCCTTTTCTACCTTAGGCGGGATAGGGAGTGATACGGTGGAGTTCTTGAAAAGGATGAGGAATTACATGTCTAGTCATGATGAGAATGTTACTGTTAGAGATTTCCTTTTTCATAGGATAGGTGTTGTTATCCAAAAAGGAATTGGAGCCCAGCTTGTTGCCAGGCTTCCATCCAATGCTTGTAAACTTCTTTCTGTTGATGATGATTAATAAAATCTTCCCTTATAAAAAAAAAAAAAAAAAAAAAACAAACTTACTGAGTCAACGGTAGCCTCTTCTAAAAAGAGACGTGCATGTGTAATCGAATGATTTCGAAAGGCACCCCCCCACCTAGCCATTCGTGGAAATAACTGGCTATTAGAAAAGCTGCAATCAAATGGTGGACGACTAGTGGGAAAATACTCATAACACCAGAATTTTTGAAAAGAGTAAGAAGCGGTGTTAGAAGAAAGCGATGAGAAAATTTAGATGCAATTATCAGGATTAATCCAAGGTGATGGGCACTCACATTCAAGATGGGCCAAAACCCACACAGAACCTTAATCTCAAGACGAGTCACTCGAGTGAGATTGTTGAAGAGGCAAGCCATTGCGCAACTTCCCCAGTCATAAAAACCCACCAAGTCAAGATCATTGAAAGCCGCCGGGTAGCCCGATTTGACATAGTCGTGGGAATAATTGATGAAGGTATACCCAGCAAAATAAATAAGAAAAGCTCTAGTAACTTCAATGATTTAGAGTCATCTCTCGGAGCGTCATCAGCAAGTTCCGTCTCAGGAGTCCAGAAACTTGATCTCAAGTCGGGAAGGCTAACTGACCAATTCTTTGGGAAAATGTTCCCACAACGTGGCCCCAACATCTTTCGGACATTTTCCTGGATCATGTTAACACCTAAAGGCACCGGAGCTCCAACCCCCACAAGGATCCCAGTAATCATGTAGAAATCCCAAGGAGTGATGGTCAACTCACAGTGGGGAAGATGAAATGAATTAGTGTCACCCCACCATCGCTCCGCCACAATTATGGCATTATAACGATCCTGGTATGACCCCAAAGATTCTATGAAAGCGAACCAACCAACTCGGCGTACAATGTCACGAACACCTATGCATTTCCTCAATACAGTCCACCACTCCGTTATACCAGTGGTCGTTCTACGGACGCGTTCCCAAGAGTAATCCTGCAAAAGCACACAGTAAGCAAGAATGTCGGTAAGAATAACAGATTACAGACTCGAAGAACATGAAAGGTGGAAACTTCAACTCAAAAAGCTTACTGTATTATTACGGATCTTTTCCGAAACGTGGTTTTCAACATCATCCAAAACCCCAACCCTCCGTTTTCTACGCACCGGCGGCAAAGGAGGAAAAGCAGAGAAAATGTCAGATGGCTTCCCAGATGTCATCTTGAAAGAGAAAATAATAAGAAAAATATGAAAGAAGAACCCCCTGGGTAAAGAATAGTCTTCTCCCCATATCTTATAAAGAAAGAGAAGTAATTCCTTCTTCGGGAAGCTTGGAATAGAAAACGACCTTTTCCAAGAAAGGGTTATTCCGCGAAGAAAAATCAATCGTATCAAGTTAAGGCACGACACACCAAAAAGTTGTGACCTCAAAAACAGAATCTGCAACAAAAGACACAGTGCAAGGCCCGACGCCTCCTAGGTGAAAGAAATCGACAAGCTTAACTAGGGAAAACCTGGCCAGTGTCATAAATATTTGCATAAACAATTGAATCACCTTTCATCAACAATGAAAATAACGCAAAATCGGATCCACGGCTTTGTTCGCCAACCGCGAGTGATTACTCTCAAAGAGGGGCAACTATTTTCACCCCAATTTCGCACCTTCCACAGAAAAATATCAGTCTTATACTTTGAAGATGGATACAAGAGAAATTCTTTGTGGAACCATTAAGGATTTCTATATCCTTCAAATCGATCCCACAAACACTACTCAACCACCCATTTCACTACCCAATTTCATTTCTTTCAAATCAAGCCCACAAACACTACCCAATTATCCATTTTACTACCCAACCACCCATTTCTCTATCCAATTACCCACTTCCATAACCCATGTGAATTATTAAAGAAAAGAAAAAAGAATTTATTTTTCAACATTACCGACATCTTTTTTTTTTTACAAACTAAAAGAATTCCCTCCTTCTCTCACAAATCACAAAGCCATCACCCTTTTACATTTTTTATTCAACCCCATTATCCAAAAAAGCAAAACTTATCCTTCTCAAATCCCACTAAAAACCACCTTTTCTTACCAAAATAATAAACCTCTCTCATCCTATTATCCAACAAATAATTTTAAATACACCACATGCACCCCTTCTACTCATGTCTCTCTTCTTTCAACATGTACACCTATTCAAAAACCACTTTACACCAAAAAAAAAAAAAAAAAGTAAATCAATCCCAACATATTTGTCCCCCACTATTCCTTTCATCATTTTCTCCATACCTCTTTTACACCTATTCCATGCCTTTCTACAACTATATAAGGCATGCCTTACTCCATTTGGAGACAATAATCAATCAAACCAATTACACCAAAAGAAACCCAAGAGATTCTTATTCTCCCCATACAAATCAAAAATCCTGATTCCTACCCATAATACCTAAACCAAGAAGAATTATTATCTCCCAAATAGAAAATACTTCTTCTCACATGTTCCAAGTCTCCATGTATTTTGTCATTTAATCAAAGGGAAATCAAATTTCCTTCTTAAATAATAGTTATTATTGTCTTATGCATTTATAGTTCATTTTGAGAAAAACCCAACAAAAAAAAATAGAAATATTAAATCAAGTATTGTCTTTAAGTTTTTAAAAGATTAGCATTAATTTGCTGGTACTTTAACTACTTTCAGCATACTTAACCAAAAACAAAAAGAAGAGTATAAGAATATTTGAAGCAAATACCCCATCTAAGGTATATTGATCAAATTTATTCTCGTGGGTAAATCAAAATTGTGAGCATAGAGTGGATTTCCCCTCTCACATTCTAATTGTCCATGTCAATTCCTACATAATTTATTTGTAATAACATATTTTGTAGTATAATCTAACTAATTCATATCGCGGGAAGATCTAAATATGAGAATTGAGCGGCTTCCCCTATTATGACCCCGCATGTGAATAATATTCAAATAATTTATCTAGTTACCGGTTAAGTTGCAGGTTATCGGTTATCACCCCAAAATTTCAATAAGCCTTCAATCGGTAATCCGTGACAGTTTCCAAATTTCTGTCACCATCCAAGGATGTCAAATTTAAATCTAAACTATTCACATCAACAAATTAAAACTTTAAATTTGGTCTATTAATATTCTCAACATGCTAGGAATTGATCTAGGTTCCCAATACCTTTGAATAGTTATGAGTTGTTCTGTCGGCTATATATATTAGTCCAAGAGTCACAAGTGTGTATAGAACATTTTAAAGAGAAGTTGTAAATATTATTCCCATTTAATCATGAAGTATAGGCCAATCATATGATTGGGCGACTGATGGGTGCCTAACACCTTCCCATCTCGTACTAGAATCTCCTTACCCTGAATTCTCTGATAGCAGACCATGAACATGTAAGTCATAACTAGAATTTGTTTTCTCGAAAGAATTCAAACTAGTTAAAAAGGGTCATGATTCCCTTTAGTCAGGTGTGACTTTAATACATCCCTTTTCTTTGCAGAGTTAGCTCTCTTATTAACGAACAAGTAAGAAGGTACCTCTGCATGACTTGTGGGGTAAATATCCACGAACAGATGAGCACATAGACTTCACCCCCATAATAATTAGGGATCGGAAAAGTCCGGCTCTTGACCCGTGATGACCCTCGATTTCTACATGTGTGATCTCATCACTTTAGCGACATCAGTGTACATTCTGAAAATCGATTATTCTCTGTCACTTCACATTTACATTTGTGGAGTACAAAAATCAATATGAGACACGGTGGGAACACACCACGACAAAACCTGTCGTTCCCTTAGAAAATAATTTTTTTTATCTTCCCCTAACGACGGGAAGACTGTCTCATTAAAGTGATAACCCACAAATCTAGCGGTAAGAGATCCCCTGCCAAAAGTTTAAAATTGCGGATAATTGTTGGAAGTTCTTTTCCAACATAGTCACTTAATCATTTTGATGACCCATCATAGTACGATGTGGAGTTGTAAGGGAACATATATAGTGCAACCAAAAATGTGTAAGAACACAAAATGTCAGGCTTATATCCAGTTACCAACCAGTACACAAAGAATATGGTTGACCAATAGAGGGTTTAAAATGAATAAGTGAAGATGTGTGTAATATTGCATATTCCCCAAGAAGTTAAAGGTAGGTTTGTACGCATATCCATACCTTAGGCACCATCTGTAACCTTTGATGATATCATTTGCGAGACCATGGGGTATAAGATCCTTTACATTGATCCTATTAAACATGCAACAACCATCAAGTCCTTTTGATGTATACTCTCTAGCATTTACAAGGGGTGGTGAGTCCTTACATGTATAATATGTGCTAGTAGTTTTCTAAATGCAACATTACTTGGGAACTATAACTAGTCCAAAATGTCAAAACATCCACGAGAGCCATAAGTCACTTTAATGGTTCGCATTCTGCATGGATTTTTTATTTTTAAATATCACTTCGTTTTATTTGTAATATGGATTGTTTACCATTTGCATCTTAGGATGGTCTCGATCCTATTTTACTGAATACAATATGTAAAGCATATTAAAATACAGCGTAATCCAACGGTAGGAATTCTTGACAACTAAGTTTTATTACGTTGTTATAAACTAGGGTTTTTCTAAACGTAGACAATTTCATTAAAATACGGAAATTGCATCATATTCCGATTTGATTGAAATTTTTATAGAGTATGTAAAACCTAATTGGGTTGAACATAGTAAAATTTCATGAACATCTATCGGTGATATCTCTATGTTTGATAGTCATACATTCGTGGAACCCTAATATATACTATGAAAACGAAATTTTTCTTAGTTCAAAAGAAATACCTGGTAACGCATCCATGATGATAAAAAAATAAGATCAGAACCACGCAAATCTTCAGGAAATAATCCATGAGCAATCTTGAACGAAAAAAATAATAAATTTTCAAGTTGGTAGAGTCGTGCTTGATAACGTGTTGAAGTAGAAATAGAATATGGAAGAACAGAAGACAGAGAACTCTTATTGATTAGAGATAAGTTACATGTTACATAGGTTTAAGCCTCTATATATAGGCTATGAGGTAAATCCTGGTTACATCTATATGGGCCGCACATACATGGGCCCAAGGCCCTACAACATGATCTTATTTTTGTCGACCTTTACTTCACCTTTTTCACCTATAGAGACTTAGTCAAAGACTTGGACCAAACAAACCCTATCTTTGGGGAGTCATACCTCTTTTAATTATCACTATCTAATTTAGATTTTTTCCTTAAAAAATTTGAGCAGAATCGAGATCAAACAAAAATAAATAAATTAAGATCAAACATCCAAATTCAACTATAATCAAACATAAAAGAGGAATTGAAAAGACGAGGTTATAGAGTGCACCACCGATTCATTTTATTTTAACCTATTAAGACACACCTTGTGTAATATTTTTGAAACCGCCAAGATCAAACAAACAAAGTGACCTTAATAGTAATAATAATCTAAATTCGACTAGGAGCCGATTATGCGATCAGTCAAGGTATGATTAATTCATGGGTGTAATTACTCTAATCGAAAAACAAATTATAATGCGAAAGTAAAGTAATAGCACAGACGCACAAGATTTCGTTAATACAGAAAACTGATTGACAGAAAATACTCGGGAACTTGTCCATTTTTGAATTTTCTCTCAATTAATCCGCTACACAAAATTCCTACTCGCAACCTCGTGTAGTTGAGAATGTATAAACTACTCCTACTTACTCAGTATCATTTCTCCTACAACCAATCTGGCCGCTGCACGTGAATCCGTTAATAGGGAACACTGTCAAGAGTCACTTCACAATCCATCATGAATACTTTCGTAACCCAATTTTCTAGAATGTCTTTCAAATCGGAGGGACAGTCGATAACTCTTTCCAGACTGAACACCAAAATCAGAATAAGAAAGAAAATAATAAAAAATCAAATTGTTTGATTAGCGCACACTACCATATCATAAATCATAGATTAAATGATTAAGTTCAGATTCAAGGCTCCTCCATTAAGATATAAGATACCAAGATAAACAAGATAATCACATATATGAAACTCCTTGATCAAGATCAATTAAGGTTACTATTACAAAGTGATCCACTCAAATACAAAGAAAATAGTTTGTCGATCCACTAGGATTACGTTTATCGAAATAAATTACTTATTTCTCCTAGACAATCAAGTCTCGCAAATAATCACACTAAGATAAAATATCAAATTCTTCAATCTTCTTAACTTTAAACGTAACCTGCACTTGATTCCACTATATAATTTGCCAGAATTAACATTAGCAAATCAATAGTTTCATAATCACTTGAATCTGTTATAGTCCGATCTTCAAAGTTCTCGAGTGCCCATATATCAGAAGAGAAGGACCACTAAATAATTAATAACTTATCTTGGAAATAACTATGCGATAGTTCAACAACAAGTAATAAACAACTAAAACTAAATAACAATCCATTTAGACAAATTCTAATTATTAGGATTAGTTTACAGGTAAAATTTGTTCTGCTTATGAATTAATTGATCATCCGAAGCATCTTCATGTTGGTGAATAATGGACCATTATCATGCCTAAGATTAAATTCACCGAATAATTAGGCATGATGATGATCCATTATTCACTGACATGGAGATGCTCGGGATGATCAGTTAATCCAAAAGCTGAACAATTTTCACCTATCAACTAATCTTAATAATTAGGATTTTTCTGAATGGACTGTTATTGCTGGATTTTGTCGACCGAATGTCAAAAATGAACTTCACTAATATCTATATATGCTTTGTTTGTTCACCAGCTCTCATTCTTGAACTTCTGTTTTTGATTGAGAAAAAAAACTTTTACTTCTTTTGTGCAAGTGAGTCAATATTTTGTGAAAATGATCTTGCAGTGGTATTAAACTTTAAAATCTATGATGTTATATAAAAAATATATGGATCTCAGGTGCATGTATGTGAAGACAAAAAAGGAAAAAATAAAATAAATGCTTATTGGAGTAAGAATAAAAAGAGAAAGGAGAGATAAGAACTTTTCATTAACCAGAGAGGGGAACCCCATTATATAAGTATAGTATTCTCTTTATACAAGAGTAAAGGGAAAACCCTAGTGTACTAATGGACCGCACATCCATGGGCCACAGGCCCTATAACACTCCTCCTTGTGCGGTTCAAAAGTGGAACTTCAAATGTGTTGCCTCATTAAAACCTTGACAAAGGGAAAAGAGTACAACGTGTTGATAAAGCTGGCCACTTCTCTTCAGAAAAAACCTAAAATATAAAAACCCTGTGGGAAAAAGATAATCTCAATCGGGGAGTCATAACCATGGTGTTGTTGTTGTCTTATTAAAAACCTTGTCGAGTAACAAAACCAATTGGGACAAAATAAACTCGGTAAAGGGGAAAAGAGTTCAACAAACACTCCCCCTGATGTCGATATCATATCATTAGATACCCCCCCTGATTGCAATCAAGGGAGTTCGGACAATTTTCTTAGTCCGATACTTTTGACGTGCTTTTCAAAAGTTGATTTAGGCAGTGACTTAGTAAATAGGTCTGCCACATTCTCATCAGATTTTACTTGACTGACTTGAATTTTTAGAAGAGACTGCTGTTGATGATTGTAAAAGAACTTTGGTGATATATGTTTCGTATTATCACCCTTAATGTACCATTGCTTCATCTGTTCGATGCAAGCTTCATTATCCTCATAAATGCAAGTTGGCTCATAAGTGGTAGAACTCATACCACATGTCCCTCAAATGTGTGTAATGATAGACCTTAACCATACACACTCACGAACCGCCTTGTGTAAGTCAATGATCTCAGAGTGGTTCGTGGAGGTAGCTACAAGAGTCTGCTTGGTCGATCTCCAAGATATCGCTGTGTTTCCAATGGTGAAAACATAAACAGTTTGTGATCGACGTCAGAGAGGTACCCAGCATCAGCAAAACCAACCAAAACATTGTTTGGGGTTTTAGTGTAGGGGGTTGCTTTAGCAATCCTCCTTTCGTCCTCATAGGGATAAAATAGACCAATGTCAATGGTTCCTTTAAGGTATCTGAATACATTCTTTATACCATTCCAATGACGTTGTGTTGGGATGAGCTATATCTAGCTAACAAGTTCACTGAGAATGATATATCAGGTCGAGTACATTGCGCTAAGTACAATAATGTGCCTATTGCACTTAGGTAGGGAATTTCAACTCCCAATACCTCTTCGTCATCTTTCTTGGGACGAAATGGATCCTTTTGTACATCTAAACTTCGACCAATCATGGGAGTGTTAGCAGGGTGAACCTTGTCCATATTGAATTGCCTAAGTATCTTATGGATATATGCAGACTGGTGGATTAATATTCCACAAGCTCGGTGTTCTAGTTCAAGTCCTAGACAAAATCGAGTTTTCCCAAGATCTTTCATCTCAAATTCAGATTTCAGATAACTTACGGTTTCTCTTATTTCAACAAGAGTACCTATTATGTTCATATCATCAACATAAACATCTATAATTGCAAATCCAGGACTTGTTTTCTTTATAAATACGCAGGGGCATAACTCATTATTTGTATATCCCTTCCCAATCAAATAATCACTTAGACGGGTATACCACATCCCCCGGATTGCTTTAATCCGTAAAGTGAGCGTTTCAACTTAATCAAAAATGCACTCCGTGGTTTAGAGTTACTTGATTCGGGAAATGGAAGGCCATCAGGAACTTTCATGTATATCTCTGAATCTAGATCCCCATAGAGATATGCTGTAACCACATCCATAAGCTGCATTTCAAGTCCTTCTGAAACTACCAAGTTAACTAAGTAGCGGGACGTTATGACGTCCATTACGGGAGAGTATGTTTCCTCATAATCAATTCCAGGGCGTTGTGAGAAACCTTGCGCCACAAGGCGATCCTTATACCTCAAGACTTCATTCTTCTCATTACGCTTTCTGACAAATACCCATTTATGTCCTACGGGCTTTACACCTAGTGGGGTTAGCACTACCGCAAAAAATACCCGTCTCTTTGCCAGTGAATTTAATTCTTCCTAGATTGCAACTTCCCATTTAGGACAGTCTGCTCTTTTTTGACATTCTGCAATAGAGCGTGGTTCGATGTCATCGTGCTCAATGATCTCTTGAGCAACGGTGTATGCAAATACATCATCAATCTGCGTGGAGGATCTTTCCATCAACACGTATGCACTCTCATAATCCATAGAGATTTCTTTGTTCTCTGGAATAATTTCAAACATCGGAGCGTACTCCAGTATTGATTCATGGACATAACTGTAATCATAGACAATTTCATGAGAGGGATTATCTGTATTGATGATAAATGGATCGGGTTGTGCCTTACTCACTCTTTTCTTCCTTGGGTGATTATCCATCAAACAAAGTGGTCTTCCCCTCTTCCTTTGGGGAGGCACGGCATCAACTACACTTCCACCAAGTTTAGGTTTGACACCGCTATATAAGGTGCCTTTTCCCGTATTAGGGGTTTCTAACCTTGCAGGTACGTTTGCAGCAGGTATGTGTGATCTCGTCACTTTGACAATATCTGATGCAGTTTTTACAAGTGGTAAGAAAGATTCGATTCTCGGACTTTTATGAAGATTTGGTTTTTGATTACTAAAAGAAAATACTAAGACAAACTAATTATATTTGATTTTTTTGGTTTATCAAGGAGAGATGATTCTAGGGTTTTGGATTCCACTACTTCCAATATTTGTAACTCAATAACAATTTCTTTGACAAAATACTCCTACTTTGCTCAAAACAATTTCGAACCCAATCTCATGCTTTGGAAGATATAACATTACAAGCTCTCTTTTTATGACTCTCGTCGCTATTCTCAGGCCTAATTTTCCTTCGCTTATAAAAGATCGATAAATAAACCACCCAAAACAATTAATATGAAGCATATAAAGAACATCAAATTTTTAATAATTTAAAAAGCACAATATTGGAGTATTTTTGCCAAATAAAATAATTACTAAAAATTACGCATCAAAAATAGCTTCTTCCAAAACCCTAGAAAAGAAACTTAGCTACTTATGAATCGAGAAGTGGAGAAAACTTGATTAATCATTGTATTAAAAATAATTAAAAATCTGCTTACAATGATTTCCAGTCGCTAAAGGCGTTTAGTCAGGAAGCTGTTACAATAGCTCAGTTGTGAAAGGTCTACTGCAACCAAAAATGGATACGATACACTGATTCTGTGGTTGAATAAAAGACTGCTACTACGACTGTTTTGAACGGATGATGTTCTTCGTGTTCTTGGTTGAGCAGCAGTAGGAAGAATTTTTCTAACCTCTCTTTTGTCGATTCTAAGCCTATATTTCTTCTCCAAAGTCTCCGTATGCCAACCCTGACTCAATCCAAGGCTATATACGTAACAGGGTCCTTGTAACTCGAGAAAATCCTTGGAAAGTATTATTTTTCTTCTCGCCAAAGTCTCGATATTTCCTTCATTTTTTTAGTTAACTACTCGATATACGAAGATTTGATTACTTGTTTTTAGTCCCAACACGTCACACTTCCCTCTTTATTAGGAAACAGAGCCATTCTCTCCCAAAATTCTTCTAACATTCTACAAAATATCCGAAAATATAACTCCACCCCTGTTTTGTCGAGAAGAGGATGGGATTTCCATTTTTAATGCAACCAACTTCCATACCAACCCTGTTTAATCGAAACAGGACCAATCCAACCCGAAACCATGAGAAAGTCCAACAGAAACTCGTCCAAATCACTAACAGAACTTTCTGTGGGAAAAAAAACCCGAGAATCATAATTGCTTCAAATTCGTAATTCCAGCCAAATTTAACCAAAACATAACCCATTACCAGCCCTGTTAGACCAAAAGGAAGATACCCATTTGATTTTAGCCCTTTAGTCTCATTAAAGCTCGCCCAAATCACAAACCCTAATCTGCTGCCTTTGAAAACCGATTTTCCCGCCAAAATAGACTTCAAATTGTTGAAGATCACCGCCCCCTATCCAATTCCTGTGTCCCTTTAACAATTTGGGGTACATATAGAAATTCCTGAGGGTGCGAATAGCAATTTGTGGGGTACAAAGATAAATTTTGGGATGTACATAGTAGAAGGTGCCTTTAACACTTTTATGGGTCCCTTTAGTAGTTTCTCGAGCAGCCATCTCTTACCTCTCAGATCCACTTCTTTTCTTCAAATTTTCTACATCATTAAAGCTGTCATGCTTTTCAGACATAACTTGCATCACTAAAGCCGACATGCTTTTCAGATAGAGATGAAGAAATAAAAGAAAATAATGAGAAATAAATTGCCTCCAACAGCAGTTGCACATGAAATGACACTTTAGCCCTTTTAAGCGACGTTTCCTCTTCTTTTGCTCCAAAGTACCTAAAACTCAAAATTAAACATAAAATACATAATTTACAAGAAAACTTAGCAAAGAAAGCATAAACAATAGATAAATATCAAGGTGTTTTAGACACCTACCAAATTCCCCCACACTTAGACTTTGCTAGCCCTCGAGCAAATCAAACTAAACTTATTTAAAAACATACAACTCCTTTTCGTTGAGGATACGGTCACACTTAGCATGTATAACAAGCCTTTAAACCCCTAGGTGGCCCTAGTGGCCGAGTTATAGTCTCGGGTGGGTTTACAAGAGGTGTACCCAAAAAACCTTTATTTCAAACCCTAGCTATCTGTGAAGAACTCAGGAATGACACTAAAGAATCTCCTTGGTTGGCATACTCTCATTGATCACAAGAGAAAGTACCCTAATGCGAATCATATTCATATATATATATATAAGTGACAGAGTTCTATTCAGATAGTCGTACTATGGACATCAATAATCGGAATCACATAAATGAATAGATTAAGAAGATGGATTATTGAGATAGATAGTTCAAAACAATGTTGTCTAAGGTGAACGGTGTTTCCCATATCTGTCTGAAGGCCTCTGCCAAGATGAACCTATGAATCCTAATAGATTGAGATACTGGTCTGGACTAATATCAACACAGCTTGGCATATACAAGGGAACCAGCGGTCGATAATCTTAATTCTAGATCAACTCAACTGGCATATACAAGGGAACCAGCAGTCGATTTTATTGCACAATAATAAACTTTTCATTTTTTTTTCATTTTTTTCATTTTTTTAACTGCATGATTTGATCTTTAGGATCCAAGCACATGATTCTTGTCAGCAGATTACATGATAGTTCCCATGGATCCTGCATTCCACGCTTGTTTAGGCGACAGAGACAGGGAAAACACACACATATTGTTATCCAAGTGTTAATTATTTTTTTTAATTATTCCGTCTGGTCTATTTATTATTTAGTAACTCAATCACTCTATTCCATCCGGCAGTGGTAACATTTCGATGTGTGGGCCCCAACAAATCACTTAAAGAAACATACAATTTTTCAAAAAAAAAACAGAACGTAGTGTGATGATTCCATTCTAACACCTGAACTCTGTCTTTCTATGAATAGACTCTGTTATTGGGTTCCTTAACTCCTGCAACCAAGATGTTTCCATCCACTTAGAGTGGTTAGTGTCATCCTGAATTGGTACAAATTTCTAGGCTCTGGAGTTTAATTATTATTTATTATATATATATATATATATTATTAAAAACTAACTAAAAGTTTTTCCCTCACCCCCAAACTTATATCTAACATTGTCCTCAATGTTTCAAATTAAAATGCAATACCAAAAATATAAGTAACAAGAGAAATAAAGAGGTAAGTCAGAAAGATAGTACCTGGATGAAGCGTAGCAATCCTTCCATGGGAAAAAAAAAAAAAAAAAAACTAAATTCCACTCATGTACAACAAGAGGATGGGTTGCCTCCCATAAAGCACTAAGTTTAGTGTCTTCAGCCAGACTTTGTTACCTGTTAAAATTAATCCTGGTAGACAGGATCCCTCAGCTCCGATTCTTCTATTGCATGACTGGGTAACTCCAAGAATGGTTTCAACCGTTGACCGTTAACCTGAAAGTTTCTCCGTTCTTAGGATTTTCAACTTCAACTGCACCATGAGGAATTTTTTTTTTTACAAAGTATGGTCTGGACCACCGAGACCTCAATTTACCAGGGAAAAGACGTAGACGAGAATAGTAAAGGAGAACTTTTTAACCTGGTTCAAATGTCTTTCGAATAATCAATTTATCATGAAATATTTTTTTTTCTCCTTGTAAATTTTCGCACTCTGGTAAGAATCATTATGAATTTCTTCTAACTCATTGAGTTGCAGTCTACGGTGATCACCAGCAGTAGATATGTCAAATTTTAGCTTTTTAATGGCCCAATAAGCTCGGTGTTCTAATTCTACAGGCAAGTGGCAGGCTTTACCAAAGACAAGTTTATACGGAGACATCCCAAGTGGAGTCTTAAAAGCGGTGCGGTAATCCCACAATGCTTCTATTAAGTGTATAGACCAATCCTTTCCGGTAGGGTTTACGGTCTTTTCTAAAATCTGTTTGATCTACCTATTAGACACTTCTACTTGGCCAAAGGTTTGTGGGTGGTAAGGTGTAGAAACCTTATGGGTAATGGAGTATTTCTTCATTAGCGTCTCAAAAGACCGGTTACAAAAATGGGAACCTCCATCACTAATGATTGCTCTAGGCATACCAAATCGAGAGAAAATATTGTCTCTAACAAACTTGATTACACCGTGGCGATCATTTGCCTTGGTAGCGATTGCTTCTACCCACTTAGACACATAGTCAACAGCTAATAAGATGTAAAAGTTGCCATAGGAATTGACAAAAGGACCCATAAAATCTATACCCCACACATCAAATAATTCTATTATTAGTATAGGACTAAGTGGCATCATATTACGTCGGGTCATCTTTCATGACTTTTGACATCTATCACAACTTTGACAAAATAGGTGGGAGTCCTTAAACAGTGTTGGCCAATAAAGACCGGATTGCAAAACCTTTGCAGCTGTTTTCTTAGTACTAAAGTGACCCCCACAAGCTCCAGAATGACAAAAAGTCAGGACACTGGAGATTTCGTTGTCAGGAATACAACGGCGGATGATCTGATCAGGGCAATATTTGAATAAGTACGGATCATCCCGAAAAAAAGTATTTAACCTCAGACAAGAATTTAGCTCTATCCTGTTTAGACCAATGGTCGGGCATTTGACCAGTTACATAATAATTGACAATGTCAGCAAACCAGGGTAGCACAGAGATGGAAAATAACTGTTCATCAAGGAACGTGTCATGGATCGGTCTCTCATCATCTCTAGTCTCATCAAGGATATGGGATAAATTGTCAGCTACTACATTTTCAGACTCTTTCTTATCACTAATATCTAGAGTAAATTCTTGGAACAACAATACCCATCTAATCAGCCATGGTTTAGAGTCCTTCTTTGAAAGGAGATATTTGAGTGCGGCATGATCAGAATAGACAATGACCTTAGACCCTAGGAGATATGATCTAAATTTCTCCAAAGCAAAAACGATGGCTAACATTTCTTTCTCAGTGGTTGTGTAGTTTAACTGAGCATCGTTTAGGGTCCCACTAGCATAATAAATCACACTAGGTGCTTTATCATGTGGTTGGCCAAGGACTGCACCAACCGCATAATCGGACGCATAACACATGAGTTCAAACGGAAGGTCCTAGTTGGTTTCATCTCACTTAGTCCAAGTTGTTCATATACCGAGAAAGGTAAAAGATTCACACTAGCCCCAAGATCGAATAGAGCATTTTCCATCTTTTGACTACCTATAACACATGTGACAGTAGGACAACCAGGATCTTTAAATTTGACTGGGTACTTTTGTGAGATTATGGAACTAACTTGTTGGGTCAAAAATGCCTTTTTATGGACACTCACGTCTCTCTTGACAGTGCACATCTCTTTTAGGAACTTGGCCATAGCCGGTACATGTTTTATTGCATCTAATAAAGGCAGGTTGATCTTAACTTGCTTAAAGATGTCTAGGATTTCAGCATATGTACTAGGCTCTTTCTTAGCGAGTCTCTGAGGAAATGGTGCAGGTGGTATGTACACTCTCTTAGGGATATCTTCCTCACTTGGACTCTTAGCACTCTCAGGCCCATTAAGGTATTTAGACGAAGTTTGGTCAACCTCATTCTCTTTTTCAGCTGGACTTTTGTCCTTAGGTGGTTCTACCGAGTTTTCTTGAGTTTTACCACTCCTAAGGGAGATAACTGCTTTGATATGTTCATTTTGGTTAGAACTACCCGACCCATTAACCTGGTTAACTCCTTTCGGATTTGGAGTCGATTGGCTAGGAAATTTCCCGTTTTCCCTATCATTTAACCTATTTGACAGTTAACTTATCTGAGTCTCTATGTTAGCAATAGCTCGGCCATTGTTTTGTTGGTTACGTTAAACTTCATCGAACCTCTGTCCTAAAATTTTAAAATTTTGGGTAGTCTCGGCATTATTTCGGTCACTACCTTCAATAAAGAGTCTTAGAGTTTCCTCTAGAGACGACACTTTTTGTTCAATTGGGCTCGGTTCTTGGACTTGAGGTTGATTCCTATGAAATCCTGGTGGTGGGTTGCTAGATGGGCTACCATGATGGGCACCTTTAGACCACGAAAAATTAGGGTTATGTCTCCAACCAGGGTTATAGGTGTTAGAGTATGGGTCAAACTTGGTTCGACCCTCATATTTAGAGTTCATACCACCATGTAGGACACTAACCTGGTCACGGGTAGTTTCGCTAGGGTAAAACAGGGGACACTGAGGTCCAGTATGACTTTGGTCACCACAAATGGTACATGGATAGGTTTTGGGTTCACTGTTACAGCTCATAGTCTGGTTGGACCCTTGGTTCATCTCTAAGGCTTCTAGGCGCCTAAGATATCTGACCCATTATCAACTCTATTGACCCTATGGATATGGTTCCTATTTCGGGCTCCCTTATTGAAGCCCATTTACGAGTCTTTTCATCTAACTCGATGAACTCGTCAAAACATTCATCTGGGTCTTGATGGGTAAATTCTCCACCACTCATTGTTTCTACCTGCATTTGGGTTTCACTATCAAGACCCTCATATAAGATTTGGGACATGTGGGATTTATCAAAGCCATGATGCGGGCATTGGTATAACAATTCGTTAAACCTTTCTATGTAATCATGTAAGCTCTCGCCTACTTTCTGCTTAAAGGTTTGGATAGACTTCCTAACAGCAGCAGTCTTGTGATGTGGGTAGAACTTCTTAACAAAAGCCTCTATAAGGCCATCCCAGGTGGTGATTATTTTAGAGGGAAACAAATGGTACCACTCATTGGATCTCTCTTCTAGGGAAAAAGGAAACAAACGCAACCTAAGCACATCTTTAGGGACATTCGGGTAACTCATTGTATCACAGATCATTTCAAAGTCCCTTACGTGGGTATACGGGTTTTCATTCTCTATTCCCCTAAATTTACGCAGCATGACAATTGTTCCAGGTTTAATATCAAACTTAACGGTAGTGGCCGGTAAAACAACCCCAGGTTCACGTATCACTCTAGACGGGTTCAACCGGTCCCTAAAAGTTTTGGTTGGTGGGACCTCTTCATCCTTTTCATTAACCATTTCGGAAAAAATAGAAGTATTACCTAGATCCGTGTAGCGTGTCGGAGTCAAATTAAAAAGGTTGTTTTCCTCAAGTCTATTTCCTACTCATTTCAAACGGCGCATACACAAGCAAGAATATTATTGTTCAGCAAGAAATCGTGCACATGCAAATGCAGGGTTTACTAAATTAGGTAAGCTTGGGCTACCTCAGCAAAATATACCGAAAGGTACGAGGCTGAGGCTTGTGGAATTTCGGCTGGTAACTCCCATAAGGCCCAAGGCATGGGTACAACGTACTTTTCCACAGGTTTCCTAAATTCGGTAATTCTGACGATGCAATATGGTGTGTGCAACGTGTGTTTCTTTTTTCAAAAATAAAATAAAATATATATACACAAAAAGGAAATAAAACCTAAAAAATAATAAAATTTGGGTTTTGTTACTTTACCTCTTTTGGTAGGCAATTCCACAATAAATATAGAATATTACCTGCACTATAAAAACAAGAAAAATACCCAAGTAAAATCAAAGAAAATAAAATAAAATTATACAACAACTAAACTAAAAAGAAAAAATAAAATAAAAATAAAACCTAATGTAACACCCCGTAGCATGGCGCATCTCCGTTGCGTAGAAAAGGAAAGATTGTTCTAGGCCAATACGCTGCCAAAAATGGCATATTACATGGGCATATTGGTCAAGGACAATATGGCACCAAGAGGGTGTAAGCTGTAAGATATATTGGCCAAAGGCCAATCTCGCATCAAAGGATACATTAGGCCAGTGGGGAGGATGGCCTAGAATAAAGTAATGCCAAAATGGCGTAATACGCAGGTCATTAGCCTACGGAAAATATCGCACCACAGTGGTGTAACAGGCCAGAGCAGGCTGGCCTTTGAAATGTACAGCCATCACGACTGGACATTGGAGTGGCCTATGGGCCAAAGCCGGAAATACAGCCATCACGGCCCTTCACTGGACCTGGCTCAGGAAATATTCAGCCATCATGGACGGACATTGGAACTGGCCCTTAATCCAGAACTGAATGTACAACCATCTTTGCCGGTTATTCAGGAAATATATGGCAACGGACATGAATAGTAAAAGTGGGAGTTGATGAATGATTTTTGCTCCCCCAATTTGAGTTGTAAAATGTCTTTAAAACATATATAGGGAGGGGTAGTTGGTTGAAGGTGCATATGCGGACCATGCACCAAGTAAGCTTCCTAACTTAGCCGGAAGAGTATAAATGATGCCTAAGCCTCATTTATAGTTGCGTAGACTTTCCAATGGAACAGGTTAAGCATGAGCATTACTATACCATGCCACGGGCTCGATAATGCATATCCTATATGCATTTAGACGAAACGGCCTACACGGACTAGGCCATTACCATTATTGCTTGGCCACAACCTCGCAAACGAGTTGGCTTAAGTTTCTGTCCCTTCGAGGATGAACTACGGTCTATGCTTGATCCCTTTAGAGTAGGTAAGGGTACGTAGGCAGCCGCAATGAGTTGCAATATTGCCGGTCCAGCACTTTGTCGCTCATATCATCTAATTGTGAGATGATTGCGACACTCTGGCCTCTCATATCATCTGGCTCGGTAGCTCGATGCAAGGGATGATTGTGGCCAAACTTAATGAGGCAAGTTGCATTCCATTCCTTGGATGCTCATACTTCCTATCAAGGCGTTCGACTTAGGCATGTTATAGCCTATCTGGAGGCTAAAAACCCGATTGTCGTAATTTAGCTAAAGACGGGTCTAAATTGATTGGAAACGTCCCAACGATCAAGTCGTGATCATAAGCATCATGATTTGGGAATTTTAGCCAAATTCCATCGTTTAGGGCCTCAAAAGGCCGTTTTTGCCGTTTTAAGAAAGTTTTTGCTTTCTTAATAAACCCTTTTCAGAACAGGGTAAGTTTGAACGGTGTGGAAGCTAAGTTAGCTGTGTCATGCTCCACGAGCATGCTTGCAAGGGAAAATGGACGTGCATTTTCCTAGCTTAAAGGCCCGGATCATAGCATCATCATGGCGCATAGTAGAAGTTATGGTCTGCGCGCCCAGGCGCTCCAGGCGTAATTTTTCGGTCAGTCTCAGTTGGTATCAGAGCAAGTTCCGAGATAACTCTAGGGACTTTGTGGAGTGGACTCGTCAACGAGTATTCTTCCTTCAAAAAGGAAATAAAATTGGAGAGTAGGCCAACTTTTGCGTGGAAATAGTTTGTAACTGTAATGCCAGTTACTTTGCGAATCGAGTTGAGCTTGTGGAAGTACTGTGAGTTTGCCTGGCCTAAGTGGCACCCCACTTACGAGTGGAAATCCGGAAGACCGTTTGGGACAGTGGGTAGATAATGGGACTGATCATCCCACACGTTGGCAACTGGCCAATGGTGTGCGTTGTCAGGCCCGGCTAGCATCCCACTTACGAGTGGCAACCTGGATGACCGTCTAGGACGGTGGGCAACTGGATCCTGTTCCACACAGTACTACAAATTGTTGGCACCAACTTTGTGAACTTTAGGGACTCCTGAATGTGTAGTATGGGATGCACACTTTGGCTACCTTGTTGAGATATCCGTTTGGTAACTGGCCAATTGTGATTCTCGATGACGTTGTGGACTCATTTTGGATTCCTGAGTATGCGGTATGGGACGTTTGCTCAGAAGGTCCTAATTGATGCTCCATGACAAACTGAAGAAACCCGTGATTTCTGAGCATCTGGTATGAGACTTTTGATCAGGAATCCAAACCGAAGAGTTTGTCCACAATAGTTTTGTTTGGAATTTCGGGGACGAAATTCTTTAAAGAGGTGAATATTATAACACCCCGTGTTTTTAGCATGGCGCATGCTCAAAGATGCGCCATGGCATGAGATGAAGCTTCATCTTAATCTCCGTTACGTAGAAAAGGGAAGATTGGCCTAGTCCAATACGCTGCCAAAAATGGCATATTACATGGGCATATTAATCAAGGCCAATATGGCACCAAGCGGGTGTAAGCTATAAGATATATTGGCCAAAGGCCAATCTCGCATCAAAGGATGCATTAGGACAGTGGGGAGGATGGCCTAGAACAAAGTAATGCCAAAATGGCGCAATACACAGGTCATTGGCCTACGGACAATATCGCACCACAATGGTGCAACAGGCCAGAGCAGGCTGGCCTTTGAAATGTACAGCCATCACGGCTGGACATTGGAGTGGCCTATGGGCCAAAGCCGGAAATACAGCCATCACGGCCCTTCACTGGACCTGGCTCAGGAAATGTTCAGCCATCATGGCCGGACATTGGAACTGGCCTGTAATCCATAACTGAATGTACAACCATCTTGGCCGGTTATTCAGGAAATATATGGCAACGGCCATGAATAGTAAAAGTGGGAGTTGATGAATGATTTTTGCTCCCCCAATTTGAGTTGTAAAATGTCTTTAAAACATATATAGGGAGGGGTAGTTGGTTGAAGGTGCATATGCGGACCATGCACCAAGTAAGCTTCCTAACTTAGCCGGAAGAGTATAAATGATGCCTAAGCCTCATTTATAGTTGTAGACTTTCCAATGGAAAAGGTTAAGCATGAGCATTACTATACCATGCCACGGGCTCGATAATGCATATCCTATATGCATTTAGACGAAACGGCCTACACGGACTAGGCCATTACCATTATTGCTTGGCCACGACCTCGCAAACGAGTTGGATTAAGTTTCTGTCCCTTCGAGGATGAACTACGGTCTGTGCTTGATCCCTTTAGAGTAGGTAAGGGTACGTAGGCAGCCGCAATGAGTTGCAACATTGCCAGTCCAGCACTTTGTCGCTCATATCATCTAATTGTGAGATGATTGCGACACTCTGGCCTCTAATATCATCTGGCTCGGTAGCTCGATGCAAGAGATGATTGTGGCCAAACTTGATGAGGCAAGTTGCATTCCATTCCTTGGATGTTCATACTTCCTACCAAGGCGTTCGACTTAGGCATGTTATATCCTATCTGGAGGCTAAAAACCCGATTGTCATAATTTAGCTCAAGACGGGTCTAAATTGATTGGAAACGTCCCAACGATCAAGTCGTGATCATAAGCATCACGATCTGGGAATTTTAGCCAAATTCCATCGTTTAGGTCCTCAAAAGGCCGTTTTTGCCGTTTAAAGAAAGTTTTTGCTTTCTAAAAAAACCCTTTGCAGAACAGGGGTAAGTTTGAACGGTGTGGAAGCTAAGTTAGTTGCATCATGCTCCACGAGCATGCTTGCAAGGGAAAATGGACGTGCATTTGCCTTGCTTAAAGGCCCGGATCGTAGCATCATCATGGCGCATCGTGGAAGTTATGGACTGCGCGCCCAGGCGCTCCAGGCGTAATTTTCCGGTCCATCATACCTAACCTAAAGGCAAGTCCGCATCGGCGGCGCCAAAAACTTATGCAGTTTTCACAAGTGGTAAGAAAGATTCGATTCTCGGACTTTTATGAAGATTTGGTTTTTGATTACTAAAAGAAAATACTAAGACAAACTAATTATGTTTTATTTTTTTGGTTTATCAAGGAGAGATGATTCTAGGGTTTTGGATTCCACTACTTCCAATATTTGTAACTCAATAACAATTTCTTTGACAAAATACTCCTACTTTACTCAAAACAATTTCGAACCCAATCTCATGCTTTGGAAGATATAACATTACAAGCTCTCTTTTATGACTCTCGTCGCTATTCTCAGGCCTAATTTTCCTTCGCTTATAAAAGATCGATAGATAAACCACCAAAAACAATTAATATGAAGCATATAAAGAAGATAAAAAAATTAATAATTTAAAAAGCACAATATTGGAGTATTTTTGCCAAATAAAATAATTACTAAAAATTACGCATCAAAAATAGCTTCTTCCAAAACCCTAGAAAAGAAACTTAGCTACTCATGAATCGAGAAGTGGAGAAAACTTGATTAATCATTGTATTAAAAATAATTAAAAATCTGCTTACAATGATTTCCAGTCGTTAAAGGCGTATAGTCAGGAAGCTGTTACAATAGCTCAGTTGTGAAAAGTCTACTGCAACCAAAAATGGATACGATACACTGATTCTGTGGTTGAATAAAAGACTGCTACTGCGACTGTTTTGAACGGATGATGTTCTTCGTGATCTTGGTTGAGCAGCAGCAGGAAGAATTTTTCTAACCTCTCTTTTGTCGATTCTAAGCCTATATTTCTTCTCCAAAGTCTACATATGCCAACCCTGACTAAATCCAAGGCTATTTATACGTAACAGGGTCCTTGTAACTCGAGAAAATCCTTGGAAAGTATTATTTTTCTTCTCGCCAAAGTCTCGATATTTCCTTCCTTTTTTTAGTTAATTACTCGATATACGAAGATTTGATTACTTGTTTTTAGTCCCAACACGTCACACTTCCCTCTTTATTAGGAAACAGAGTCATTCTCTCCCAAAATTCTTCTAACATTCTACAAAATATCCGAGAATATAAATCCACCCCTGTTTTGTCGAGAAGAGGATGGGATTTCCATTTTTAACGCAACCAACTTCCATACCAACCCTGTTTGATCGAAACAGGACCAATCCAACCCGAAACCATGAGAGAGTCCAACAGAAACTCGTCCAAATCACTATCAGAACTTTCTGTGGGAAAATAAACCCGAGAATCATAATTGCTTCAAATTCGTAATTCCAGCCAAATCTAACCAAAACAGAACCCATTACCAGCCCTGTTAGACCAAAAGGAAGATACCCATTTGATTTTAGCCCTTTAGTCTCATTAAAGCTCGCCCAAATCACAAACCCTAATCTGCTGCCTTTGAAAACCGATTTTCCCGCCAAAATAGAATTCAAATTGTTGAAGATCACCGCCCCCTATCCAATTCCGGTGTCCCTTTAGCAATTTGGGGTACATTTAGAAATTCCTGGGGGTGCGAATAGCAATTTGTGGGGTACAAAGATAAATTTTGGGATGTACATAGTAGAATTTACGGGGTTCCTTTAACACTTTTCTGGGTGCCTTTAGTAGTTTCTCGAGCAGCCATCTCTTACCTCTTAGATCCACTTCTTTTCTTCAAATTTTCTACATCATTAAAGCTGCCATGCTTTTCAGACATAATTTGCATCACTAAATCCGACATGCTTTTCAGATAGAGATGAAGAAATAAAAGCAAATAATGAGAAATAAATCGCCTCCAACAGCATTTGCACATGAAATGACACTTTTTTCCTTTTAAGCGACGTTTCCTCTTCTTTTGCTCCAAAGTATCTAAAACTCAAAATTAAACATAAAATACATAATTTACAAGAAAAACTTAGCAAAGAAATCATAAACAATAGATAAATATCAAGGTGTTTTAGACACCTATCAATATCAGTGAATGCATCAGGCATTGAGTTTGCCACATTCTGAAGATCAATAATTCTTTGCATTTCACTTTCATATTGTGAGGTGCGGGGATCAAGATGTGACAAAGTGGGGACAAACCACGACAATTCCTTCCATTCCCTTAGGAAATCCTTTTCCATACCTCCCCCTAACGACGGGAAGTTTATCTCATCAAAGTGACAGTCCGCAAATCTAGCGGTAAAGAGATCGCCTGTCAAAGGTTCCAAATAGCGGATAATTGTTGGGGATTCATATCCAACATAAATACTTAATCGTCCTTGGGGATCCATCTTAGTACGCTGTGGGGGCGTAATAGGCACGTACAACACAACCAAAAATGCGTAAATGTGAAATATCATGCTCATATCCAGTTACCAAATGGTACGCAAAAAATGGTTGGCTAATAGTGTGTCTAAAGCGAATAAGTAATGCTGCATGCAATATGGCGTACCCCCAGGCAGTAATAGGCAGGTTGGAACGCATAACCAATGCCCTAGCTATCATCTGTAAACTTTTGATTGTAGCTTCTACAAGACCATTTTGAGTGTGTACGTGGGGTACAGGGTGCTCTACGTCAATTCCGATAGACATACAAAAATCATCAAATCCCTTAGATGTAAATTCTCCAGCATTATCAAGTCTGATAAACTTGATTGGATAATCGGGGTGGTGAGCCCTCAAACGTATAATTTGTGCTAGGAGCTTTGCAAAGGCAGCATTTCTTGTGGACAGTAATGCAACGTGTGACCAACGGGTCGAAACATCTACCAGAACCATAAAATACCTGAATGGTCCGTACTCTGGATGTATAGGTCCACAAATATCACCTTGTATTCTTTGTAAAAATGGAATGTTTTGTTTTGTATCTTTAGCATAGGATGGTCTCGCTCCTGTCTTTGCTAAAGAACAAGCTTTGCAAAATGAGTGGTGTTTTTTTTGAAAAAGTACACGAAGTAGAATGAGAGAGAGGTTGCACATCAGTTTCTTTAGATGGCAGTGATTGGCAGACGCTGTTACTTTGCATTGTAACTGTCTTTTGTCTCATTTTACTTTTCGCTCGAAAGAAAGGATGTCCGTGTGAGTTCTTTAAAACACGGATCATCATATCACGACCTGGGTGCCCCAAGCGGTCGTGCCAAAGCTTGTATAAGTCACTGTTTAACAGTTCATCATTGGTAACAACATGTGATTCGATAATCCGAGTAGTAGTAGTGTACAAACCACTAGAGTGACTCATTAATTTCTCTAAAATGCGTTTTCTTCCACATGTATTAGAGATAATATTTATATATTCAATTCCATTTTCACAGTGAGTTTCCAAGTGATAACCATTTGCACGGATATCTTTGAAGCTCAGCAAGGTACGGTTAGCTCTTGGTGCATATAGAGCTTATGTGACTTTAATCATTGTGCCATTTGGCAACAAAAATTGAGCATTACCTCGCCCAATTATCACTTGTGATGATCCAATCATCGTAGTCACAGAGGATTTATAAGGGATTAAGTCAACAAATAATTGCCTATTTCTTAAAATAGTGTGTGTGGTGCCACTATCAGCTAGGCACTCAATCTCTTCTGAGGATGACATTCCTACAGGTAAATGGTACTTCAGAGAATTCGGTCACATAATTCAATCATGCAATAGATTATCACAGTAAAAATTAAATCCAAAGCATAATAAGTACCCACAAAAATTAAAAACCACCGATCCATCAACAAAAAAACGATAATTTAAGACTACCTATCATAGTTTAAGTCATCAAAAGAAATATTTAAACCAAAGTTTGCTAAACCACAAAGCAAGAAAATAAACAATTTTTTAGGTTCAAAGGATAACTAAAACTAAAAAAATAAAAATAACAATCAATCAAAGTCAGGTGTTTCCATAAGGGCATGGTTCTTGTTGCCCTGGAAGTCTGAAATTATGAAGGTTACATCTGGGGCATGATCATGTTCTTCCACACAGTGAGCTTCTTGATCTATAGATTCCCGGTACTTTTTGTAGTTGGCTGCTACTTTGGCACTAGCTTCGCATTGCTGGTACCAATGTTCGGAGATTCCACACCTGTAACGAGGTGCATTGTCATTCTCGACCTTCTTAGACATGGGGTTCTTATGTGTTTTTTCAATAGTGTTGCCCCTACCACTAGGTCCATAAGTAACATCTCTAGACCAGGTATTTGAATGGCCTCCACGCCCATGGTCCTCATGCCCATGGCCTCCACTCCGATGGCCCTCACGCCCATGGCCCCTTCCATGATGGCCCTTTTTGTCCTCTTCCACGTGGGTTATTATCCCTAGTGAGTATGGAGCATGAGAATATGAATCAGCATTTTTAACCCTCTTTTCTTTGGGGTGTTTTCCCTTGTTATCCTTGCCATAGTTAACCTCGGGAAATTTCTTCTTCCCGGGGGCTCTAGCATTGTTGTTTGCTAGAACTTCATTGTGCCTTTTGGCCACCCGCAATAAGTTGATCAACTTGCTAAAAGTTATTATTCTCTTGTTATCAACTTCTATGCGGTATTGGTTGGCTAGAATAACATATGACAAAGGCAAAGTAGACAATGTCTTTTGAATCATATCTTTATTTGTGAGTTTTATCCCACAGAAATTAAGGCGTGCTTGTAGCTTAAGCATGTCTTTCTGGAAATCACCTTCCTTCACATAATCAAGAAATCAGATGTCATTCCACTGTTCATTCAACTGTGGGAGAAGGCAATCCTCGATGTTCCCAAAACGGCTTGCTAGTTCATCCCACAGTTCTTTAGGACACTTTAAGTGTTGGTATCCCCAAAGGAGAGATTAGGGTCAATATGTGCCTTCAAATATCGGAGGACTTCAGCCTTTTCTTTTTAAGTTACTGGGGCGGCATCTTTGTCAGTAAAGGGTTTGATGGTGTGGGTGCATTCTTTTGTTACAAAAGCGATCTCCACATCAGCCATCCAACGGTGATACTCAAGTCCATCTGTGTCCATCAGTCCAAATTCTTGTCGGATATATTCCGACTTGCTCATTGATAGACGCATTATTGTGTCTAATATGTCTCAATTGTATATATTGTTAGTGTTCGATTTTGTATTTATTTTGTTATTTTATGTCTTTGTAGGTATTTTTAGAGAAATAAACTCTTGCGGCGAAACTGGCTCGAAAAGTGGTGTTTTACACCCCAGGATAGAGTACTAAAGGCACCCCAGAAATGCACCGGAAGCACCCCAAAAATGTGTCGGAGGAACCCCGGAAAAATTACTATCTACGCCCAAAAATTACTATTTGCACCCTATAAGACAAGTGCTAAAGGGACACCCGTGCAGGATTAGGGGGAGGACATGTTCTTCTCAAATTCAAAAAAAAATATTTTTGGCGGGAAAATATTCCCTTTCACTGGCAGAATTTCAATCGGATGTTTGGACGTGATTTAGTGAGATTCAATCCCCTGAAACTTAGTGGGTAGACGTGATATGACTATAGAAAGCTAGTATGGGTGATTTTATCGATCAAATTTGGATGGATAACTTGTTTTAATCCAAACAGGGAGTTGGAGGAAAAACATGAGATTGCACGAGTTGTGAGAAATTTAAACGTGTAATGCACATGTTTGGAAGACTCAATAGATATCCTGGAGCGTGAAGAAGGTATAGAATGAAAGAAATACAGCTGCATGCGCGTGTAAGATCAAAAAATGGAAATTATTGCCGTGAGAATAAAAATAATAAAGAGAAGATTTTTTGAAGTTATGGAGGAGATTCGATGCATCTTTCGGGTATAAATAGATTACCCAGGTCATATAGAAGGGGTGTCGAGAGTAGAGCTCAGGAGGCGTGAATCAAGAGTTTTCAGAACTCCGTTGTTGTTGCTGCTGCTGCTCGTGAAGAACAGGGAAACAGCGACGGTTTCTTCAACAGGTTGTAACAGTTTCTTCAACTGGTTTGCAACATTTATCTTCGTTGTAACAGTTTCTTCAACTGGTTTGCAACATTTATCTTCATTGTAACAGTTTCTTCATCCTCTTCTGCAACATTTATCTTCAGATTTGTAACGATTATCTTCATCATAACAGTTGAGAGTTGAAACAGTCGGTCTGTAACGCACCTGTGCTGTTACAGATTTCCTGTTTCATTATTTTCTCTTCTTGTAAACACTTTTTGAGCCATGCATACATATTTTGAGTGTGTTTTCGACATGATGAGTTAAACCCCAACACTGGGACAACGGAGGAGGCCGAACTTCATACATGGGTAAATTTGTTTTATTCTTTTTTATGACTTTTGCACTAAAATTAATTGAAATATGATTTGATTAAATTGGTTGTCATTTGATTAGATGGGTCATGCTTAGCTTAGGTGATTTGATGTCCCATGCTTAACATTTACAATCAATGTTTTGAGAATCTACCTTGGCAAAAATAGAGTCCATGTTTATATTTCTTGAGCTAAAATTGTTGAGAATAAATAAGTGAACCTTATATTATAAAGATTGGCTAAATCCTTAGTCCCAGTACCTCTTGCACCAATTGTAATATTATTGTATATTTTTATTAAATTTAAAAACTCAAATCTTCACAAGTCTCAACGAACCTTTTACTACAACAAAGTTGAAATCACATCACTCATCTACATAAGGCAAGGTTAAAGGGCATTAGTATGACCCATTCCAATACTATATTCCCAAGAACCAAGTTTCTTTATGGATTGGGAAACCAAATCTCATTATGATTTTTATTGGTGACCTAGTCAACAATCGACTGACTAGCATCTATGCTACCATTATAATATCAACAAGGTTATCGAAAAATTCACAAAGAAAGCATACATTTACAAATAAAGCATACAAAAACAAATAACGGTACTAAACTCGTGCACACGACATTTATACACTCATAAAATGTAGACATCATAGGTTACCGTTAAATGATTTAGACAAATAATAAAGACATACGTTACATAGCTCTAAGAATAAAAACAGTTATTTCATTATTTATTTCCAAAATCAATAAAGACATTTAGTGCGGACAAAAGAAAAATAAAAACTGAAAAACAAAGAGACATGCAGTAAAATTTATACACACTACCTATGAAAGAAGACAATCATGTCCTATCAATAAAGGAATAGAATATAATAAAACATTTGTAATCACAATTGGACAAAAACATTTGACATGTAAAGACGAAACAGGAGGTAGCATGTGAACAGAGTAATACTACATAATTCTTTACCTAGCAGATGAAGAAGTTGGTTTTGTAAAGCTTAAAATAAAATAAACTAGTAGCATGTGAACAGGCGTGGTCTAGATCCAATTATATATATACTCTATTCATCACGTTACATGCTCACAATCAATCATAAAAATAGGGAAGAAACCCTTTTCCTCACTCATTAGAAAAAGACAAACACACCTGATCCTAAAGAAAAATGATTTGATTTGCAGAAGAGAGAGTAAAAGAAAGATGGAGAGCAGATGGTATATGTAAAAAAAACAAAACAAAAAAAATACATACATACATGACATCGATATAGGACAAAAATAAAACAAAATAAACAACCATAGCCTAGTACAATACTATGACTACTTCATATACATAAATCTGATCAAGACATTTTATACATCAAATTATACACCATGGAAATCTCAAAAAACGTATCATGGGGACAAGTAATTATATTAGACAGATCTCATGACAATCAAGGAAAAAGAGAGGAAAAAAAAGAATATGTGAAGATAATCGTATGAGGACAACCACCAAAAAAAAAACTCTTAGATCCGTTTGAGAACAACCATCAAAAAAAAAAAAAAAAAAAAAAAAAAAAACAAAGCTCCCATGTATGTGAATGGCACATCAAAAACAAAAAAAATAGTTTTGCACATCAAAACATAGCAGACAACTTTTGGTAGGTCTCATCTGAACATGATATGCATGGGTTACACTAAATGCCAGTTAATTAAAGATTTCCACGCTTCAAAAAAAAAAAGGTTAAAGATTTCACACAAAGGTAATATCGATTCAACGTGACATCACACGAGCTACTTGTGTGCATTAATTCACACGATTTTGACAAAAATATGTTGGAGTTTTGGGGCAAATGTACGTATAATACAAATACAATCAAAATGAGCCACTCCCACAAAAATGCCATCGTGGAATATAAATTTTCTAGCTCCAACTTTTTGAAAATTATGGTGTATTAGTACTTTGAAGTGGCATAAAAGAATCCAACATACATGGATTCAGTGTTGTCATTTGCCATTACTACCTATCATTCTAAATCATCAAATACTAGTGCACTTAATGTTACCTTTGTGGTGAATTAGAGTCATATTTACAGTAGTCTAGCAGGGAAAGAATGCATTTGAAGATGATTTAGTTGAGGGAATTGAAATTTCAAGGGAGAATTTTACTCTTTTAAAGGGTGCTTAAAAGGCCTATCCTGACGATTAAACTAATTTAAAAATTAACGAAACCCTCGAGGTTTCATATAAACCCTAATTTCTTACCTTAATGATAGCAATTAATAACATTAAGCTATTGGTTTTCACCATGAATTGAGAATAAAATGAAAAATAGATCGAACACGAGTATCATAATACTATTTGTTTATAGTAAATAAGCATTATCATAACTTTTATCCATCAACACAGTTTTTGCACAAACATTTTCTGAATTGGTATCAGGTTGAGGGAAATGTAATATGCATAAGCATCAAAGATAGATATATCAATTTACTATTCATTTGTTTTCAATTTTCCAACTACTATGATAAAGTTTTCTATCGCTATTTGAATATGGTAATGCTCTGTGACTAAATACAACCCACATTTAATTTAAAAGTAACATTTTTATTAAAGAGTAAATATTGTAAACCTGATTGTTGTGGGTAACGAACACTTAATTACCTTCATCATATTATCTCTGACCTAGTTATTATTTTATTTTTCAATTAATTTTTTTCCATAGTTTCAAAATCTATAATGTAGAAGAACTACAAATAGACCTAGTTATTATTTTAATTTTCAATTAATTTTTTTCCATAGTTTAAAAATATATAATGTAGAAGAACTATAAATATATGACTTACAGAAAAACCCAAATCAAAATAAGAACCACAATTAAAATTGTTTGAGCATTGCTCGGTTGAATCTGTTAGGGCATAGCTCGGTTGAACCCACCAAGCGTTGGTATGTCAAGTTTGGTTGTCATATTTTAGTGAATCAAAACTCATTTAAAGAGTCGCTTGATTATATACTAGAGTCAACTTCGTATAGGTTAGCTTGAAAGTGTTAGGATATGAGACTTACAAGTATTCCATAAAGACTTGAAGAATGTGAAGAAGTATGGAGCTACAACGACAACATCATCCTTCCTCTTGAGGTTAGTAATATTTGACTTGAACTGTTTCATTCCCTAACGTATCTTTCAAGTCGTGCATATTGAAAACATAACTGCGAAGCTGTGTATGATACTCTAGTTAGACATAGTATTAAGGAATACAATACGAGGTTTATTGCTTAACCATTAAACTTTATATATAAGACATCGACATGATCATATGAATGCTATTGTGATTATGTATGGGTATGAGTGAAGATTTCATCCTAGAAAACAATGTTTTACATTCGTTTAAAGGAAGTAAGTTCATAAACTTGTTTTGTGAATCGAAAGGGAAATCGCTAGGCTTATTGGTATTGTTATTCATTGCAAATCTATTTTGAATTACCAATATGTGTGTTTAGTATAACCGCTCATAAACTTGTTTATGTATCTTGGTAAAACTATTCACAAGGCCTGACTTATGTATTGGTATGACTTTTATTAGTGAAACCGATCTTAAGTAATCACTCAAGATGGTATGATCGATACCTTGTAAATAGAAACTTTTATCTAGTCATTGGGGAACCGATCCTAGTAAGAGGTGCAACAAATTTACAAGAGGGAATCGATCCTTGTAAGAGGTGCAACACGTTTTTAGTAGATGGGGAACCGATCCTATGAACATGTGCAACAAGTTTGTAGTTTTAGGGGAACCGATCCTATGGACATGTGCAACCGAATACAGGTAGTTACCATAAGTTGTGGGGAACCGATCCTAGTACCTAGTCAACCGAATTTTGGTAACTAGTGTGACTATACACAATACTCACATGGAGGTAGAACCGAACTTGTTTTGGTAGAACCGTGAAACCCATGATTGGTGATTTTATAGGATAATCAATCACATAGTTCTTGGAATTAAGACGAACCAATTCTAAACTTGTTTGGAAGTGTGGCAAATCGTTTCCAAAATTGTAAGTATGAAAAAGGACTTGCAAAGTAAAGATGTCGACATACTTTGAACATGTGCAATAACTCTTATCATTAATTGTTCAAAGATATTCCTTAATAGCTAAAGGAAAATCCTAAGATCGAAATAAATTGAGAATATTTTAAGGTTTCTTAGTTTTTATATGCTATTTATTCTCCAGCAAATAAATGCATATCTTTAGAAAATAATAATTAGTAATGTGCGTTTACTGATTATAGATTTTTCTATTGGGATTTCGGTCAATATTTGGACAGTGCATTTCCAGGAATTATGAAAACCGATTTTGTGTTTATCGCATATCTTTGAGAATATTCGGTTTTGGAAATTCCTTGGTGTCCAAACTTCCTTGTCTATAAATATTTAAGTTTGCATTTCGAGCAAACTAATCCTCAGAGCCAGCAAAACTACCTAGTTTTGTTTTTACTTGTGGAGCCGCCTATTCGGAGAGGAAAGTAACCTAATTAGGCGAAATCTCTTACGACCGCTCAGTTTAAAGACTTCTTTGGGATTGAGAAGCTCTATTAGTACCGTTGGTGGGAAACTAGATAATTGCGGTTTATTATTAGTTTTCGATTAATTTGATTGACTAACGGTTGTTGAACTTTGATTGCACCTAGTTTGTTTATGCTTGAGAATCTTCTCTTCTGATATAAGATTCACTCAAACTAGATCGAAGTTTCGACGGGGATCTTTAGACTGTTTGTAGATCTAAAGACGTCTTGTGATAATCCAACGTTAACAGACTCCGTTCTGTGTGTGATTGATCACAGGAGATTCAAGTTGATTGTGTGCAGGTGCTGATTGAAGATTAAAGAAGATTTGAAGACAAGAAGACTTTTTGGGTTCATAATATTTGGTGTGCACAATATTTGTTTCGGCTGGAAAGGGATCCAACTATAATCGGTTTATCTTTGTGATAGATTGGATTGATTAGTTGAGTAGATCGGCATCAATAAACTTCTTTGTGATTAATAGTATTGATTGCATAGTCTAACAATTACTTCGATAGTTGTTGAGAGATTGATCTAAAGACCCGACAAAGGAGTTTATTGGTTAAACGGAAGAGCCTTTTTCAAACTCATATATATTGTTTGAAAAGAGTTGTTACCGAACAGATTTGTTATTCCTTTACTGTTTGGAATACGAACCAAAGGAATTGTTCCAAGCACGTGACTTATTACAAGTTGGAGGGATGGGAATACTGAGGGAACTAGGTGAACTATAGGTTTAGTTGCTTGGTCTCAACTATACGAAGTTGGTTTGATTTTGTATAACGGCTTAATTCTGAGAGTATTCAATTCTGGACTAGGTCCCGGGGTTTTTCTACATTTGCGGTTTCCTCGTTAACAAAATCTTTCTGTGTCTTTTACTTTTCTATTTCCGAAATTATAATTGTTTTATTATAATTAGAAGTAAAATACACAAACGTTAATTCCTATTTTACTTGATAAATAATCCCTAGTGTTTGGTTAAGTCCGAACCTATTATCAAGTAAACATACTTCGTTGTTGTATTGTCTCGATCTTGTATCCATAGACGATCACACGAAGTGTGAACCGATTAGTTGTATTGTCTCGACTCAGTCTATAGACAATCATTTTCGGAAAAGGACTTATAGGTGGAAAAGTTTTAGATTGAGGTATATTTGGGTACCCTCGTCTTTTCAGAATCCACCAAGCATTGTTATGTATGTCAAGTTTGGTTGTCAAATTTAGTTCCAAAACTCGGAGTCGCTTGAGTCGATTACTAAAGTCAACTTTGTTAGGTTGGACTAGGAACATAAAAATGTAGATACATTCTATGGTTACTCATGAAGTAATGAAGATTATCAAAGGTAACGAAGATATCATTCTTCAGTTAGAGGTTAGTAACTACAAATTTGACTTGTTATATTTCTATCTTTTGTTGTTTCAAGGATTTATTCATTGAAAACATAACATGCAAATCTAAGTTTGTTATAAAGACTTTAGTATTGGTGATGTGATCCTTATACTAACATCAAAGTAAATTAGGGAATTATATACAATAGTTGAGTCTACAACTTAAGCATATGCAGTTACGAAGTATAGCTTATCTACAAACGTCGTGTTATCGACATTGCACTAATTGGTAACTTGTTATTATTTAGTATGTTGAAATTATGGATGAATGCAATCCTTTGGAATCATGTCTGAAAGTAATTTTAGAGACATAATTTAAAAAAGTAGACTTGCGAAACTTGTTTCGTAGTTGAAAGTGGGTTCATGACCGATTTTAGGACCGATCCCTTATGGTAATGATTGATCCCAAGTCAGGATCGATCCTGACTAAGTCTAACTTATTATTAGAAACGGTTTTTGCATGTTACAAATAGGGGTTGTAACGGGAATTGAGCGTTGCAAAAAAGTGTATTATAGTTTTTTTTATAATGGGCCACTGCATTTTACGAATTTGGATTCGCAACGGCGGTTGTAAAAGCGCACAGTTGTTATTACGTGGAAATTCGTAATAGGCGCTAGATGTTACAAACTATTTTGTAACTGGGGCGTCGTAACAACATCAAGCCGTTACTACGTGATTGGAACAACTATGAGTCGTTACATGTCATTAAAACTGTAATTTTCTAGCCAGAAATACGTTAGAATTCCAAATAGCATGCATACACCTTTCATTCCATCTATCATCCACATCCAACAATAGTTTCTTCTATCAATTCATATCACATTCGATCAATTCATATAAAAAAAGAACATAAATTCTTCTAAGTACCAACTTTTTTTTTGTTAAGTATTAAATTTTGAGGGAATACATAGAAACTCGCTAAGTTCCTAAGTTCAGTCCATAGAAACTTCCTAAGTTCACAAATTCTTGTAACATAAATCACTATAAGGAGATACTACATAGAAACTTACAAAACTTGTTGCTGCTAAGGGACCTAATGACGGTTTGTTCTCCAACCTTTCTGATCTCACATCAGAGAATCATTCAATTAACCTACGAACAAAGCACACATTGATACTTAGATGTTGGAAGTAAGCAATAAAGTAAGCTATATACACACACAAAAACTAGAGGGGGAAAGTTATGAAGTTACCTGAAAGAAAGTAAGAGAAGTGGAGCATACAACTTACGCACATGCATGCTTTGCGAAGGATGAATATCGATTGAATGTACGATCCCACATTTATTTCATTGCAGTTATGGGGCCAAGAATTTAAGAAAATTAATAAACAAAAGGGTACCAGGAACATAATTACCAGGAAGAAGAGATCCAAAAAGACCTTACTGTAACTGTTACGAGTAGCATAAGTTGTTGTCCAAGAACATCCAAGCCATACGAATATTGTGCAACGTTGGTGTGATCCAGGAAATCAATTCAAATTAGTCATGAAAAAATCCAAAGTCCATAAGCTCTCTCGCTCGTGCAACAAACCAAAGTCCATGACAATATGAGCTTATAGTAACAAAAATTCACAACTAGCTAAGATATTACAAGGAACTTATGCAAGCCAAGTGTATTATATGTAAAATTCTAGTTAATTACAAGAATGATGAGAAGCTGGAGTGTGAAAACTTAAATACTCCATAGGGATGACTGTATAACGTGACAAGAAAAACAAGACTGACCAATCATTGTGTGGACTGTGGTCATGAGACCCTCAACAATGAAAATTTTGTCATTTATTTTAAACAAAACAAAAACATTATGAAAATGTATGAAACAGGTAATCTAGTAAGTGTACAAGTGAAATACTTACCAGGTAGTCTCGCAACTATACAAGTTGATGCCAATCCCACCGCAGTTTACTTCCCACCAGCGTAATACCTCACAAGTATAAACTGAAGGCCAAAATACAAAAATTTAAACTTAATAGTAGTATAAGTATAACCAAGCGAAGTACTTACCAATCTTTGATATTTCCCGGCTTGCTATTATTGATTCAACTGACTTTATGTGAAGTCATCTTTGCATTTACATGTAGCAGAAAAAAACCCACCACATATATACAAATAAACGATGAACTGAAAGTAAAAATCTATTCATAAGCCGGTTTGTGTTTACATATATAGAAATGCGTATCAGTTAACATACATACAAATGTTGTACGGACAGAAAAATCCCATGCCAACAATTGCAATTGAGACCAAAGCATTCATTTGGGTTAAAGCCATCAGTTGCTATCCCAAGAGTAACATTCCGTGCTTCCTTAGCAAACTCTGGACATAAATTATCTGTACAACGCCAAGCTGAAGAATCAACGGGATCATTCATTACATTGATATTTTTATGTGATTTAAAATGCTAAAGCATCGCCTGTATCCATGGTATATTATAAAAGCTTTTCAGCCTTGCAATTGTTGGAAAAAATTTCAACGTCTTCTGCGCAACTTGGGTAAGTTTTCTCTCATCATTGAAAACTCTTACATACTGAGGTTCTTGACATATAGGACACTTCAACAATGAATTCTTATACTTCCAGTAGAGTATACAGTCATTTACACATGCATCATACGTTACATAATCCATCCCCATACCTTGTATCATCTTTTTGATATCTGGAAACTTACATGGCAGGGTGTTTCCTTCGGGAAGCAACTCTTTTATAAATTCTAATAGTGTAGTAACACCTTTGTCTAAAAATCCATACTGAGTCTTTATGTTGTTCAACATCATCACGGCGTACGCTGACTTTCCTTTAGGGTATGAAGGATACAATGGTTCTGTTGCTCTCTGAGCCGCTGATCTGTTTTTCTTACAACACCTTCTTGTTCAAACATTCTCATCCAACCCTGCTGTAACATTCTCATCCACACCAGATATAACACTCTCATTCATCCCTGCTCTAACATTCCCATCCACACCTGCTGTATAATTCTCATTCAAACCCGTTGTAACAACATTATCAGCTGCACATTCAGTTGTAGTGTTATCCTTATGTGTTGACTGTGCTGCTTCCACTGAACTTTTCCCATGATGCCATGTTCTATACACCGAAGAAACACCATTTTGAAGCTAATGCAATGAAATCTCACTCAGTGAAACTAAACCTTTACCATTCATACATTGTCGACGAGAACATGAAAATAAAGTACTCCTACCACCATTATTCTTGGAAAAATGTATAAATGACCTCACACCTTATTTATATTCATTATACTTACTAGCACACTTCATCTGTTTCTTGTTCACATCAGATGACATATTGCCCTTCAAAATAGACTTTATAAGATCGAACAAAGTACTCAGTCCTAGTGGTAAGGTTATCGAAACCCTGGCTAATAATGACAGATCTCCTCTCAAAGAAGAGATAATGAGATACAATAAGTAGCTACAAAATCACCACTAGGACTATTATCATCATGCTCACTGGGAATCAATCAAGATCAAAATCATACTTACAAAACTCCATAAGTTCAGTTCATAGAAACTTACAAAACTTCCCAAGTTCACAAATCAAACAAACTAGTCCTAGTGGTACAGGGTTGCCAAAACCCTGTCCAATAATGACAGCAATCTCCTTTCAAAGAAGAGAAATAATCCACAAAATCACCACTAAGACTATTATATCATGCTCACTGAGAATCAATCATGATCAAAACCAGATTTATAAAACTTTTTGATATCAGTTCATAGAAACTTAAAGAACTTCCTAAGCTAACAAATTAAACAAACTAGTCCTAGTAGTATAGGGTTTCCGAAGTCCTGTCCAATAACGACAACAATCTCATCTCAAAGAAGACAAAATCGGGCACAAAATTACCACTAGGATTATCATCATGCTCACTAAGAATCAATCAAGATGAAAACTAGAATCACAAAACTTCCTAAGTTCAGTTCATGGACACTTACAAACTTCCTAAGTTCACAAATTAAACAAACTAGTCCTAGTGGTATAGGGGTTGCCGAAGCCCTTCCCAAGAACGACAAAAATTTCCTCTCAAAGAAAAGATAATAAGCCACAAAATCACCACTAGGACTATTATCATCATGATCACTGAGAATCAATCAAGATTAAAACCATACTTGCAAAAATTTATAAGTTCAGTTCAAAGAAACTTAAAAAACTTCCTAAGTTCACAAATTAAACAAACTAATGGTACAGGTTGCGGAAGCCTTGTCCAATAACAACAACAATCTTCTTTCAAAGAAGAGAGAATAATCTAAAAAATCACCACTACGACTATTATCATGTTATGTTATAAACAATCAAAATGGAAATGGAACAAACACCCGAATGATGAACAGAAGAACAAATTAAACAAAGTATATTGTCCTAGTGGTATAGGGTTGCTGAACCCCTGTCTAATTAAGACAGCAATCTCCTCTTAAAGAAGAGAGAATAAATTAAAAAAATCACCACTAGGACTATTGTTATCATGTTATGTTATAAACAATCAAAATGTAAATTAAAGAAACACCCAAATCTGAACATGCTAAATCAAAACAACTTAACATAATACAATATATCAAAATGGAAACCCTAAAACTTATTCCTAAATCTAACAGACAAGGTAGAAACATATACCTTCTAAGTTGAGATTGCGATCACTTCTCCCAAAATCCAACTCTAACGAACCCTAAAATGAAATCAGAAAAAATAAATCGAATTAGATAATGAATATTGAAACCCTAAAACTTATTCCTAAATCTTACAAACACCGTAAAAACATATACCTTCTAAGTTGAGGTTAAAGATCAGTTCTCCAACGTTCCAACTATGACGAACCCTAAAATGTAATTGAAACATAAATCGCATTAGATGAAACCCTAAAATCTGATTAACAGATGATGAAACCCTACAATCGAAAAAACTGATGATGATGATGAAAGACTTACACAGAGACTAGTTCTTCAAAGATGTGAATCTTCAATTAAGAAGGTGTTGATGGTGGATTTTCGACAAAGGTCAAAATCGTAAAATCATGATACTACATGTTTCTGACCCGGCTTTAGGAACGCATGTGACGATTCATATTTTACGATCCGTGAATCGTTTTACGATCTCTGACTGAGTGAGCGTTCCTCTCAGAGCTATGCTGAATATGTTTCTCGAAAGGCATCCCCGGCTGAGCGTTCGATGCTTCACACATTTCATCATCACCTCTACGTAGAATCTTAATGATTGGGCGGTTGCCTAGACATAATTGTTTGTTAGGAATCTTAACGCCTTCAGGATGTCACGCTGCACGTTGTTCACTGACTACGTAAAGAGACCCACCTCTACATAGAATCTTGATGATTGGGTGGTTCTCTAAACATAATTGTTTGTTAGGGAGCTTAACGCCTTCAGGACGTCACGCTGCACGTTGTTCCCTGACTACGTAGAGAGACCGTGTATAGACACTTGATGATTGGGCGGTTCTCTAGACATAATGTTTGTTAGAGAGCTTAACGCTTTCAGGACGTCACACCATTCGTTTTTCCCTGACTATGCACCCCTCAGAATGAATATGATGCTTCAATTATCTCATATCTCGATTCTGCAAATAGATTAGTTCTAGTATCATTCACCAACTGAATTCCTAGAAAATAATCTATTATATCTCATTACTCCGTTCCTTGAATTCCCCGACTGGATTCCATGGATTAGTAATAGATACTCAGTTCATTTTATTACTCCGTTTTAGGAATTATTCTCAGCTGAATTTCATGAATTAGTAATAAATACTCAACAATCGGGCGTATGGACTATCACCGAGTAAGCCCCCAAGAAAATGGTGCAAGTGTACTCAACGATGATGCACGGACGAGAACCCAAATGCACGAACGAGCATTCAAAAATATGGACAAACGAGGAAACCTACGCAAAATAGGAGATAGAAAATAGTAATAATAAAATAAGAAGAGGCGCCTAGGGAACGGGCCCACTGGCCGGCCGGTAATGCCCCCATGGCCGGTCCCCACGCCACTTCCTTTATTTTTATTATTTTTATTATTTTCATAATCTCATGAAGACTTCTTCATTCGAATAAATTTCCTTGTTTGAGCAAAACTCACGGTTTCTCCATATTTTCCCACTATGAAAAATAATAAAAATAGGGGAAGGTGTCACGGGACCAGGCTACCTAGCCAGCCGTCCATGCCCTAGCCACGACTCCATATTTTCTCAAATATTGCTCAAACGGTGAAAAAGCCAAAAAGTCAAATGGTCACATGACCGACTAGGCTACTCACAAAAAATATTAAAATATTATTATTTTAATATTCTCAAAATATTGATCAAATGAGCAAAGTTTTACTTGCTCATTCGGTCAAAATCAAGAATTTCAGTCAAAGATCAAACTCTTCTGAAAATCCAAAATATTGCTCAAATGTGCATCAGAAAATACCAAAACTCTCAGGACTGAGATAAGGACACCGTGGTGACACGGGCATGCCACCTTGACCGACCAAGGTCGGCCCTAAGGCTTGCAAAGAGCCGGTCCCACACATCTTTATAACTTTGACCTAATTTGCTCAATTGCTCATATTGGGTCCAAACTCTTTCCAACCAACTTGGAATTTGCTCAAACGACCATCAACTGGTCCCATAACCACCAAGGGACGGTCTCATGCCCTCTTGGTCGGTCCTCACTTCTCCATAATTAGGTTTTATTACTTAATGCTCAGATGAGCACTATTTTAATAAATGATTAAACCAGCATTTAATCATCCTTTCACCAACTGATCAACAAAGGACTCTGGTACATGCTCACACGAGCACTTGGGCACTACATGATCGTCCATCATATCATGTATCCGGTCCCTCCTTCAGTGATTGATTTTCAATAAATCACCAACTGATCAGCAATCGATCAAAATTAGGGTTTTGAACTGAATTCTCTGCCAATCATCATTTTGAGCAAGTTTAAACACTAATAATTTTATGTTGATCCAGCAATCAACATCTTAATTAATTATATAATATTCGGTCCAGCTACCAATATTTTAATTAATATTTTATTTGGTCATGCTACCAATAATTCATCAAACGAGCAATATTCGCTCAGACGAGCAATATTTGCTCAAACGAGGAATATTGATTTAACTATCAATATTCAATAATTTACTCAGATGCGAGCAACGTTGCTCAGAGTGGTAATGTTGATTCAACTATCAATATTAACGATTTATCATAGAGCAATATTTGCTCAGACGAGCAATATTTACTCAAACTATCATCATGTTGATTCAAGAACTATGCGTCTCAACAGACATGTTCAATCCATGAATATTAGAGCATTCGACAATCACGCTTAACTGAACAATACTTAGACTCATCATCTAACCAAGTCAATAACTGATTAATCAAATACACGTCTGCCTTGCAGACTCCACGTTCGTGAGACATCAATCACGTCACATGGGGGATATTAATTAGGGTGGATCTCCCACTTTTTCACTCAAGCCGACACACTTACTGGGATCAATGTGTTTACTATTCTGACAATATAAATAAGTTCAAAATCGATGACAGAAAAGACACACAATTCTCTCGATCGAAACTTATTTGCAGAACTCTACAGTTCATATACTTGCAGAAACCTTCAACACATCCACAATCCTTGATCATCATTGATCCCACAATTCTCAGCTTCCCTCCTACAGATCAACCCATCTCCCTCTTTGTGACCGAATTTATTCTGGAACGGCCATTGACTTGGTTTAGGCCGGAGTCCTACAGATTGATCTCTTGTACTCAAAGCACTTCTGTGCAGTACATCTGTTTGAGGATAGGAAGTTTGCTCGGTTGAGGAGCCTCCGTCACACGATCGTCTCTCCATTTCCTAAAAAACCAGCGAACCGTTTTCCCCATCAACAGATTGGCGACCATAGTGGGAGATTAATCTCTCGGTTGCAATCTCAATTTTCATAAAATGGTTGATCTTAGGTCAGGTTCAGTTACAAATCCTAACACAAACAACGCCAGCACTAGCAACAACGGTGGTACTCCAGAAACTATTCCTGTTTCCAACAATGGTGCTGGTGATACCACTCCTCCTCAAACAAACATTGGAAATCATCCTCTCTTCGGACGGTCTCCCGAGGAAATCATAGAAAACCCGCCTACCATAACTGGTCTCATGAAGATTCAGGAAATTCTTGCCAAGAATCAAGTAGAGATGGCAACAACACAGAAGGAACTATGCGCTCATCTCAAGAACCTCACAGACAAGTTGTCGCCTTAACAAGCTCAACGTCAGTCAGAGAAGGAGAAAGGAAAAACTAAAGAAAAAGACCCCGAAGTCTCTCCAATTCATGTGGTGGACGATGATGATGTCTGCAAAAATCCACCAGAGAAGGAGTCTGCAGGTTTCATCACTCGTGAAGATCTGGAATGCTTTATGGAGGCTCGAGGAAAAAACAAGACACCATCTGTCCATCGTCATCAATATCCATATCCTGCTGTTACACAGAGGATCCCTCTCCCAAAAGGCTATACTTCTCCAACGTTCACACTTTACAATGGAACGGGGAACGCCCAAGAACATGTTTCTCGATTCCTGGAGGTATTAGGAGAATATGAACACAATCATATCATCCATTTGAAGGAGTTCTCGAAGTCTCTAACAGGCCGAGCATGTACTTGGTACAACAACATCGCACCAGGAAGCATCACTGGCTGGGGAGAAATGGTTAATTCTTTCTACCGAAAATACTTCTTTGTCTCGGAGCATATTACTCTCTCTGATTTAGGGAGAATGTCTTAAAAGAATACTGAACATCCGAACGACTACGTAAAAAGGTTTAGAATCCAGGCTTTGGATTGTCATGACCCGAATGTCACTGAGAAGAAACTGGTGGACTTGCACATCAACGGAATGATCCCGGTCTGCAGAGCCTTGCTGGAAAATCTCCGGTTCCAAACTTTCTCAGAACTTCACGAAGTGGCCAAGCGATCAGCAACTACTGCTCCGACCTTACTGGAAAGAACAAAAGATGCAAAAGTTGAGGAACCACGAGAAGCTCGAGGCAGTGCTAGATGCCTGATTAATAAGCAATAAAATCTCCAACCTTCCATGAATGTTGCTGAGGGAAACAAGAGGAAATACGAAGCGTAACAGCACAAGAACGTTCCTCCAACGTCCCATCCTACAAAAGCATCAAGGAAAGACAATCAAAGTCGAAACACACAAGAACAGGCTCGACGTCAACAAAACAATGACCAGGAAGAACCAGACTTTACTTTCCCCATTGAAGAGTTGATCGAGCTGTTGGAAGTCTGGATTCAATATGGTGCGATCAAACTACCTCCCGTTAGGAGAGAACCGACAGAGGAATAAGTGGAGAATCCGCGCTACTGCCGCTTTCATAGGTATGTCAGTCATCCAACAAGTGATTGCAGAACTTTGAAACACATATTCAAGGAAAAAGCCGATTCATGAGAGCTGGGGACTGAAGGTGTACACAAAAATCCTCTCCCAATCAGAACCTTTACGCTCTCTGAACAACCAGTCAAGGAAGCAGTTCAATCATTGATCGAGCATGTTTGCGAATTGCTTTATCTGTCAAAGGCTTAAAGGGAGGACATGTTCACGGCATTGAACCGTATAGTGTCTGGGAAACGGCTATCCATTCCGGAAACGCTCCCTGAACCTCCAGCCACCGACAAAGAGATGTACGACTGGGGAGTGCTCACCACAGTACATGATAAGCACGTAAGTGTGACACGTTTTCACCCATAACTACATTATCTAGGACTCATTTTATTTCTAATAAAGTTGTTTTAAGTCTTTTCTAGGGAATAAGCTCTTGCGACAAAATTGGCTCGAAAAGTGGTGTTTTACACCCCAGGATAAAGTACTAAAGGCACCCCAAGGGAATGTGTTATTCGGACTCCAGCATCGGATAAGGGCGACCATGGATAAGGGGTGACTTTCTTCTTCTTCATTTGAATTTCTGGTTTTGGCGGGAAAACGTTTCTCTTCACTGGCAGAATTTCGATCGGATTTTGGAGGGGTTAGAGGTAGACTCAATCGCTGAAACTTCATGGGTAGATGTGATATGACCATAGAAAGATGGTATGGGTGTTCGTTTGGATCAGAATTGGCTGAATCGTGTCATGGAGCAAAACAGGGGAGTACGTGCAAAGGGAGAAGATATTCACGCGTCTGCTGTTGCTGGAGTGTGATGGGAGAGTTTGGAATGTGCTGGGAGAATGCTATAGGCATGTAAGAGTTAAGCAAGGAGAGTTTTCAGCTGTAAAACGCGTAAGGAGCTAAAACAGGAAAGAAAATATCCGAAAATATTTTCTTTCACTGCCGAGAATTTGTGAAGTTATGGAGGAGATTCAATGCATATTTCGGGTATAAATATAGTCCCGTTGGGTCATATAATGGGTGTCGAGAGTTCGGGGAGCTGAGGAGAGCGAGAGAAGAAGAAATCTGAGTTTTACAAAACTCGGTTTCTGCTGCTGCTGATGATGATGAACATCAAGAACACGAAGAACAAAAGCCTGTAAAGGAAAGTCGTTGCAAACTGTCGCTTAATTGTGACAGTTCCCAACTCCTTTCCAGCGACTGCGGAAAATTGTTTACAACACTTATCTTTTATCGTTCATTTTGTGACGAGTTTTGTGCGTCACAAAATCCTGTTTTTCACTATTTTCTCCATTTTCACCATTGTACACAATTTTTGAGCAAATAAAAAATATTTTGAGAGTGTCTATAATATGAGGAGCTAAACCCCAACACTGGGACGACGGAGGAGGCCGAACTTCATACATGGGTAAAAAATTTTTATTTTTTTTTATGACTTTTGCACTAATATTAATTGAAATATGATTTTGATTAATTAGTTATTATTTTATTAGATGGTTCATGCTTGCTTAGATGTTTGATGTCCCATGCTTACGATTTATAACTAATGTTTTTAGAATATACCTTGGCAAGAATAAGAGTCCATGTTTACATTTCTTGAGCTAAAATTATTGAGAATAAATAATTGAACCTTATGTTATGAAGATTGGCCGAATCCTTAGTTCCAGTACCTCTTGCACCATTTGTAATATTATTGTATATTTTTATTAAATTTAAAAACTCGAATCTTCACAAGTCTTAGAGTTCGAATCATTTTTACTACAACTTCAAAATCACATCAGTACATCTCAAAGGAAATGAATTCAGAAGAGTGCTAATCGATGTTGGCACAGCTATCAACATTATTTCTTTGAAAACTCTCAAAGCTGTAGGCATCAATCGACAGGAAGCCACTCATGCTCCTGTCTCAGTCAGAGATCACGAAGGAATATCCAGGGATTCATATGGATACATCATTCTCAAGATGAAAGTTGGTTCAACCTGGGAGGAAACCAAGTTTCATATAATCAGAGAAGATCTAGGATATGACATGATCCTTGGATGGATGTGGATTCATGCTGAAAAGGTAACTACAGTACCCTCAATTGCACATTTCTCTGTTGAAGAAATCTCCGATTCGGAAGAAATAGAGGACGCTCCGTACTCAAAAAAGTCTTATTCCCCCTCATGCGTCAATATTATCAACTTTCAAATATGCTACCCTAGTCCGGGGACTCGATCTTACTCACAACTTAGCTATCACCAAACGTTGTGAATGGTTAGTCTCGCCTTAGCAATATTTCACCAAATGGTTGGACGCTGAGCCTATCCGAATCCAGCATCTCACTTATACAGTCATTGATGGAATAATGTCCGAGCATAACAATCAGTATCCTAGATATTCTCCCTTGCGTGAGTGTCCACATGTGTCGCAAGATTGGAAGGCTCCACAAACATGGAATCCCACTGTACGAGGAATTCCGAATCAACAAAAGATATTCAGCGCACGAGCAACCAAGACTAACAAATTTCATGAAAGGGATTTAGTTCTCAAAGCAACTAAATGTAATCTCTATTCCACAATGAGTTCTAACTGGGAAGGGCCTTTTATGATCGCTAAATCAGCAGTTGGAGGATACTACAAATTAGCTGACATAAAGGGCAAGACGAGTATACCAGTGATACGGGAGAATTGGCTCAAAGCTTTTGATGCCTGAGACATTCAGCATCCTGGGCTATTTTATGTTCAAGACACGAACGCTTGAAACACCCAATATTTGCTTTCACCTGTATTTTCAATTCCTCCAAAACGTTTGCAATACTTGTATTCAGTATTTGAATTCAACAATTTATCAAAGTTATTTTATTTAAAGAAAAGTCTCTATCAAATCTAAAAGAAAATCCTCAATCATTCACTTATTCAAAACCAATCAAAAAATCAAAACCGAGATAAAACCTCACATCTCTCAGAAGTTCAAGGTTCAAGAGATTATGGAAAAGAAACTAAAGGAAACCAGCAAAGTAAGATTTCTTTTCCTCTTCAATACTTGTAAAGTTTCCTTGGCCGACTCCAGCTCTTTGGTTAATCTAGCAATCTCATCCTCTTGCTGCATCACATCATCATTTGGAAAGGGTATGCTTTTCCCACAAGAATCCTTGATGCTATTGATTTTCTGACGTAACCACTTCAAATTAAAACCAAGGTTCTCAGAATTCTCCAAATTATACTCCTAATCAGAGAGTATATCCGGAGTAACAGTGTTTCTATCTCTCGTTCGCATATCATTTATGACACGCAAGATGTTTCCTATTTGCATTGTCAATAAGTAGCTGTGTTTAGGGTCTTTTGCAACAACAATATGACCGTAGCTCTTTCATATCTTATCGTACATGCTAGCGTACCCTGTTAGAACGCTAAAACCACCAGCCAGTTCATGATATGGGAGTAACTCACCAAATGGAGGAACGAAAATAATCTCTGCAGTAGGGTATTCATGCACCATAATACGAGTTTCATTCACTAGAGTTACTTCTTCTATCTCTGGAGCAGTCTCTTCCATTGGAGGAACAACAGGAGCAGTTTCTTCTATCTTAGTTTCTTATGTTCCTGGCTCGGTTCCTTCTATCTCCAAAGTGATGGCGACTTGAACATCGTTCCTCTCAACAACTTAAACTTTAGTAGCAGTGCTCTCATGCCCCTGGGGTGCAAAGATGATAACGTCATCATTTTGGTTCATCACAATGTTCGAATCATCATTGGCTCCGTTATTCTCAACTTCACCATTTGGCACCTAATATGAAAGATTACATGAGATTATAACACTCCAAGCATGGGAACCAAAAGCAAGTCATAAAAATCAGCATATGACGAACTGGGAGCAATTGGTAAGGAATCTAAAGTTGAGTCATATACCATTCTCTTCGTATGTATGTTCTCTACAACATATCAAAATTTCATAGCAATTGGATAAACGAGCAAAAAGATGTATCCAAAACATTGAACTACATGCCAGTTGAGAAATTTCTGAAAGTCTCCTGGAAGTTTACTGTTTCACTGATTTCAACCCCTAAAAATGCTCAAAACTCAAAAAGCTTCATTGTAAAAGCTTGTAAATCTCATGGGCATGAGAACACATGGCTAGATCGCGAAAATACGACATCGGATGAAGATTTTATAGCGTTTTTGCTAAAAGACTGAGTTCTAAATTTTCTGGTGAACTTTTCACTTATTCACGAGAATTCTCATTCACTCATAAGCAAATCAACAATATTATACTTCTACGAAGAGAATACAAAATGGATACTTACTTGAGAGGTCTCTAAGTTGTTCGAAAGGTTAATATGATCAGCATCAACATTGGGAGCACCATTACCTTCATTCGGTCCTAATTCTTGAGGACTCTCTTTCTCACCACCATTCGAAAATGAATGAACAGCATGGCCGTGTTGGTTTTCCACGACAATCACCTCCTGGATATATCGGCAACAATCATTATTATTTTACTCAAAGGAGTATCATAATTGATTATATGAAGAAATACTTACATCGAAATCTTCTTCATCACTAGACTCTGGCTCGATTGAAGCAAGACGGAGACCGTCAATAATTGATGGAGAAAAATTATGGAATAATAACAAACATTGGTTTCATGATCCTAATTATGTGTGTTGGAATCTTGCAACAATTAACAGCACGTTAGATATATAAAAAATGAATCGAAACAACTCTACCGAAACAACTTGACGAGGGAAGAATCACAGGTTCAACAAGTTGTCCTTAACACATTAGTTCGCGGGTATACTCGAGATGAGTAATGCTAAACCCCTCACAGCGAAAATGTGTCCAGGATAAACTACCCGATATAACTTGAGTTAGCACAACGCAAGTTACCCACTCTTGAACTCAGCAACAGGGATGGAAGTAAAACGCCACACAAAAAACAAAATCAATAAGATGATTAAAAGAAGACAAAAAGATGATCTCTTCTTGTATATTTGAAAACAGAATTTCGAGTTGTAATTATAGGAAGAGATACTTGCAAATCAAGTTAGGTTTTGGTTTTCTTCAGAAACAAGTAAAACACGTAAAAGGAATTTACCCATATATAAAACTCTTAAAAATATTTTTGGAATTAATTTCCTAAAGCAAACTCGCCAAAAATAAATCCGAGTAGAAGAAGAACTTGGTACATGGTATACGCGCATATGCATGGGTCGAAACATGTATTTTTCGCCCCACCCGCTCCACCTACATTTTTTACAATATATCCATAAGAATATGGTTATATAGTGGAGCACCTCTATGTGGGACTAAAGGTTCCATTTCATTCACTCAAAAATGAGTGAGTATCCTTAGACCCTTAGGTCATTAGATCAAACCACACCAAGACCAAAATCATTTTTTTATTAAATACTCATTTTTCTCCAACAATCCCCTACATGAATGAAATCTCGGTAAAAAATGAAAAATCAGAATACGGAAAATACCATTTAGGCAAAGGTGTCCATGAGGTCTTGAACCCTTACTTAGTGAGATGTTACCGGAACTACTTGCTAGACAGTGAACATAGTCTTGAACTGATAGCATTTGGTGTAATTCGCAACAACAACCACGCATGATATCCTCCTCTCGTTGCTAAGTTCGTGACGTTTTGTCCAATTTGGTCCTGGACATATCATGTTTCTAAGAATGCTCTAGAGAATCGGCTCAATTCTCATAGGAAGCGGCCCCACTTCCTCATTCAGATAGGTGAGTTCCATCAAGAGTGTTTACTGCTACACCCCTGATAGACGCATTTATGTGTCTATTTTCATCTCTATTGTATATATTATTAGTACCCATTTTTATACTTATTATGGTGTTTTATGTCTTTGTAGGTATTTTTAGAGAAATAAGCTCTTGCGACGAAATTGGCTCGTAAAGTGGTGCTTTACACCCCAGGATAGAGCACTAAAGGCACCCCAGAAATGCACCGGAAGCACCCCAGAAATACACCGGAGGAACCCCGAAAAAAATGTTGAAAACACCCCAGAAAAAGTGTTAAAGGCACCCACCAAAATTACTAAAGGCACCCTGAAAATGGATAAGGGCGCCCCCAAGGCAGCCGAGCTGTTAAAGGCACCCGCGTTTTGGATTCTGGGCACTTCACCTTCATCGTTTGAAAAGGAAAAAATTTGGCGGGAATTCTGGATTTAAATTTCCAGTTCCTGCGCTTTTGATTTTTGGTATTTTGAGGAAGATTCAGTCAGATTTTCATCTTGTTTCGGATATGTACCAGCCTGTTAGATCACAACAGAGGTGGCAAGTGCATTCATTTCAATTAAATCACAGAATCTCATCAAACAGAGGGTGTATTATTCTTGGAATATATTTTTGAAATATTTTGAAAGACACTCATTGATTGGAAGATATATTATCCTGGGATGTTATTCTGCATTGACTGAGGGATATTTGAAGCGTAAAGAGATAAACAGAACATTTCATATCACGCAGAGAAAGAAAATAAGAAATTATTACCGAGAATAATATTTCTTTACTGTGAAGATTGTTAGGAGTAATTGGCGAGATTTGGAGGAGCTTCTGGGTTATAAATAGCTTCTGGGATGTAGAGGAAGGGAGTAGAGAGAATTGGGAGCAGTTAGGAGCAGCACAGAATCGAAAAATCGAAGTTGCAGGAAAAACATTTTTTCTGCTGGTGAAGAAGGTACGAAGAACATAAGACCCTTAAAGACCGTCGTTCTTCAACAGTGCCAGTGACGGTATTCCTTTATCGTTTTCTGTAACAATTGATTTTGTAACAAATATAAGTGTTACAGAACCCGATTTTATTCATTTTTCTCCCATTTCATCATTTGTGAACCATTTTTGAGCATTAATAAAGATGAATTTTGAGCATGTTTCCATGATAATGATGAGCTAATTCTCGCGTAATCAAGGCACGGAGGAAGCTATTTATGCATGAATAATTGGTAATCATTCTATTTTTCTCTAATTTGTATTTTATAATTCACTCAATCACTACTTTGTAGAATTTTAATTGTTTGCATAATTTTTCCTAATTAGTTGTGATTCAATTAGATAGGTTATGCTTTGGTTAGATAATCTATGCTTAAGGGATACAATTAATGTTTGAGAATATGCTTGATAATTTGTGAATTAAGAAAAAGAGATTTTATAAATAATTAGAGTTTTGGAATTTTTATCATCATTTATTCATGTGTAATAGTGGAATCTAGTGTCTTGGTTATTTTCACTCTAAAAAAACAAATTTGGATTAAAATTTTCTCTACTTTTAGTTTAAATAAATCTAAATTAAATTGCTTTCACAAGTCTTACGAACCTCATTCTTACCACTATCTAAAATTTCATCACCCCACTTCAATCTTAAATTGAAACTATGGAACTCATTAAGACTTATTTAAAAGTCATCCTCCACATGCAGTCACACTATCACATCAACACCATAGGGAAGGGACAGAGAATGAAATTCTCTGATAGTGTTTACCTTTACCCACCACAAATTAGTTGTCTCATTCGAAACCTTGATCTTGGGATCTCCAGTCAACAAGGTTGAGTATCCTTCATGGCAAGTTTAATTTATGAACTTAATCCCCATCCCCCTCGATGCATTTCTAATTATCTCTTTGGATAAACCTTTCTTCAAAGGTTGCGCGATATTCTCCTTGGACTTTATCCAATCAATGGAAATAACACCGATTGAGATTAGTTATTTTTAGCTTTAGCTATTATAGCTTGGATAACACAATATATAGATATAGCTGGCACAGGCCTATGCCAGAGAGGAATGTCTTATAAACAGCATCTTAGGCACTCGGCCCCCTCGTGTGCTTTATCTAACGCAATACTGAAAAGACGAGGGTACCCAAATATACCTCAATCTAAAACTTTTCCACCTATAAGTCCTTTTCCGAAAGTGATTGTCTATGGACTGAGTCGAGACAATACAACTAATCGGTTCACACTTCGTGTGATCGTCTATGGATTCAAGATCGAGACAATACAACAACGAAGTATGTTTACTTGATAATAGGTTCGGACTTAACCAAACTCTAGGGATTTTCTATCAAGTAAAATAGGAATTAACGTTTGTGTATTTTACTTCTAATTATAATAAAATAATTATAATTACGGAAATAGAAAAGTAAAAGACACAACAAGATTTAGTTAACGAGGAAACCGCAAATGCAGAAAAACCCCGGGACCTAGTCCAGAATTGAATACTCTCAGAATTAAGCCGCTATACAAAATCAAACCAACTTCGTATAGTTGAGAACAAGCAACTAAACCTATAGTTCACCTAGTTCCCTCAGTATTCCCACGCCTCCAACTTGTAATAAGCCACGTGCTTGGAACAATTCCTTTGGTTTGTATTCCAAGCAATAAAGGAACAACAAATATGTTCAGTAACAACTCTTTTCAATCAACGTGATATGAGTTTGCAAAGGCTCTTCCGTTTAACCAATAAACTCCTTTGTCGGGTCCTTAGATCAATCTCTCAACAACTACCGAAGTAATTGTTAGACTATGCAATCAATACTATTAATCAAAAAGAAGTGTATTGATTCCGATCTACTCAACTAATCAATCCAATCTATCACAAAGATAAACCGATTATAGTTGGATCCTTTTCCATCCGAAACAAGTATTGTGCACACCAAAGATAATGAACCCAAAAAGTCTTCTTGTCTTCAAATCTTCTTTAATCTTCAATCAGCACCTGCACATAATCAACTTGCATCTCTTGTGATCAATAACACACAGAACGGAGTCTGTTAACGTTGGATTATCACAAGACGTCTTTAGATCTACAAACAGTCTAAAAATCCCCGTCGAAACTTCGATCTAGTTTGAGTGAATCTTATATCAGAAGAGAAGATTCTCAAGCTTAAACAAACTAGGTGCAATCAAAGTTCAACAACTGTTATTCAATCAAATCAATCGAAAACTAATAATAAACCGCAATTATCTAGTTTCCCACCAACGGTACTAATAGAGCTTCTCAATCCCAAAGAAGTCTTTAAATTGAGCGGCCATAAGAGATTTCGCCTAATTAGGTTACTTTCCTCTCCGAATAAGCGGCTCCACCAGTAACAACACAACTAGGTAGTTTTGCTGGCTCTGAGGATTAGTTTGCTCGAAATGCAAACTTCAATATTTATAGATAAGGAAGTTTGGACACCAAGGAATTTCCAAAACAAAATATTCTCAAGGATATGCAATAAACACAAAATGGGTTTTCATAATTCCTGGAAATGCACTGTCCAAATATTGACCGAAATCCCAATAGAAAAATCTATAATCAGTAAACGCACATTACTAATTATTATTTTCTAAGGATATGCATTTATTTGCTGGAGAATAAATAGCATATAAAAACTAAGAAACCTTAAATAAAAGATTCTCAATTTATTTCGATCCTGGGATTCTCCTTTAGCTATTAAGGAATATCTTTGAACAATTAATGATAAGAGTTACTGCACATGTTTTAAGTATGTCGACATCTTTGAAGTATGTCGACATCTTTGCTTTGCAAGTCCTTTTTCATACTTACAATCTTGGAAACGATTTGCTACACTTCTAAACAAGTTTAGAATTGGTTCGTATGAATTCCAAGAACTATATGATTGATTATCCTATCAAATCACCAATCATGGGTTTCACGGTTCTACCAAAACAAGTTCGGTTCTACCTCCATGTGAGTACTATGCATAATCACACTAGTTACCAAAATTCGGTTGACTAGGTACTAGGATCGTTTCCCCACAACTTATGGTAACTACCTGTATTCGGTTGCACATGTCCATAGGATCGGTTCCCCCAAAACTACAAACTTGTTGCACATGTTCATAGGATCGGTTCCCCCATCTACTAAAAACGTGTTGCACCTCTTACAGGGATCGATTCCCTCTTGTAAATTTGTTTCACCTCTTACTAAGATCGGTTCCCCAATGACTAGATAAAAGTTGCTATTTACAAGGTATCGATCATACCATCTTGAGTGATTACTTAAGATCGGTTTCACCAATAAAAGTCATACCAATATATAAGTCAGGACTTGTGAATAGTTTTACAAAGATACATAAACAAGTTTATGAGCCGTTATACTAAACACACATATTGGTAATTCAAAATAGATTTGCAATGAATAACAATACCAATAAGCCTAGCGATTTCCCTTTCGATTCACAAAACAAGTTTATGAACTTGCTTCCTTTAAACGAATGTAAAACATTGTTTCCTAAGATGAAATCTTCACTCATACCCATACATAATCACAATAGCATTCATATGATCATGTCGATGTCTTATATACAAAGTTTAATGGTTAAGCAATAAACCTCGTATTGTATTCCTTAATACTATGTCTAACTAGAGTATCATACACAGCTTCGCAGTTATGTTTTCAATATGCAAGACTTGAAAGATACATTAGGGAATGAAACAGTTCAAGTCAAATATTACTAACCTCAAGAGGAAGGATGATGTTGTCGTTGTCGCTCCATACTTCTTCACATTCTTCAAGTCTTCATGTAATACTTGTAAGTCTCATATCCTAACACTTTCAAGCTAACCTATATAAAGTTGACTCTAGTATATAATCAAGCGACTCTTTAAATGAGTTTTGATTCACTAAAATATGACAACCAAACTTGACATACAGACGCTTGGTGGGTTCAACCGAGCTATGCTCTAACAAATACTCTCAGATTCCATAATGAATTGAGCAATATATGTCTGTTTGGAAATCTTCCAAAAACAAACCCTCCTGCTAGAGTGAAAATATATTCACTCGTAGACTTAGACTCCTCTGAGTCAACTATCCAATTTACATCACAAAGTCCCACAAGGACAGCAAGATACCTTTCATAAATCAAACAAAAGGTAATAGAGTATTTTAAGTACCGTAATACTCTACTAAGTGCATCCCAATTCTCTTGCTCTGGAATACAAGTATTTCTACTTAACTTACTCACAATATACGCAATGTCTGGACTCTTACAGTTCATTAAATTCATCATACATCCTATAACTCTTGAGTATTCAAGTTAAGATACTCCATTACCCTTATTTTTCTTGAGTCTACAAGAAGAATCATAAGGAGTACAAGCAGGCTTACAATCAGACTGATTGTATCTCTTAAGCACGAATTTAATATAATGAGAATGACTAAGACTATAAATATTAGATTATCTTCTAATACTCATCCCTAAGATCACATCAACATGGCCTAAGTCTTTAAAGTCAGCGTTCTCATTCAGCGCATGTTTTTAGTGGAATTAATCACATCTATGTTTGTATCAAGTATAAACATATCATCAACATATAAGTATACAATCACACAGGCATCGTTAACAAGTTACTTATAAATATACTTGTCAGATTCATTAATTCTAAAACCACTAGAAATCATCACATGATCAAATTTCTCATGCCACTGTTTAGGTGCTTGTTTCAACCCATACAAAGATTTAACCAGTTTATAAACTTTATTTTTAGAACCTTTAACTACAAATCCCTCGGGTTGTTCCATATAAATCTCTTCATCTAATTCACCATTAAGAAACGCTGTCTTTACATCCATTTGATGTATCTCTAGATTATGGACAGAAGCTATAGAAATTAACATCCTAATGGAGCTTATTCTACTCACTGGTGAATAGGTGTCAAAGAAATCTATACCTTCTTTTTGTTTGTATCCTTTATCTACCAACCTAGCCTTGTATTTTCCAATAGTTCCATTTATATCACGTTTTCTCTTGAAAATCCATTTAGAAACTATGGCCTTAGACCCTGGAGGTAAATCTACAAGTCCAAAAGTACCGTTTTCTCGAATGGAATCCATTTCACTAATGGAAGCTTCTTTCCACCAAGGAGCTTCAGGACAAGTCATGGCTTCTCTATAAGTCTGAGGATCAGACTCGGCTAGGTATGTAATGCAACCAAGATAGGTTTTCTCAGTTCTAACCCTTTTACCTCTTCTAGGTTCTATTTCTGGTTCATCTTCCTCTATAGGTAATGACTGAGGGATCATCTAAATATCTCTTTCGAGAATCACGTTTCACTGGAAAAACATTCTCAAAAAACTCAGCATCCCTAGACTCCATAATAGTATTCAATCATATGTCATAAATTTCAGAACTCACAACCATAAACCTATAAGCACTACTATGCTTAGAATACCCTATAAAAACACAATCAACGGTTTTGGGTCCTATCTTATTTTTCTTAGGAGGAGGAATGGCCACCTTTGCCAAGCACCCCCACACTTTGAAGTAATCATAAGATGGTTGTCTACCTTTCCATAACTCATATGGAGTTTTATCTGATCCTTTAAAAGGTACTCTATTCAGGATGTAATTGGATGAGAGGATAGCCTCCCCCACAAGTTCGAAGGTAATCCTGAACTAATCAACATGGCATTCATCATATCCTTAAGGGTACGGTTCTTACGTTCAGATACACCATTGGATTGAGGTAAATAAGGGGCTGTAGTCTCATGTATTATGCCATGTTCTTCACAGAAATCTCATACGGGAATTTCATATTCACCACCACGGTCAGACCTAACAGTTTTAATGGTAGTATTCAATTGGTTTTCAACTTCACGTTTATATATCTTAAAAGCTTCTAAGGCATCATCCTTCCCTCTAAGTAAGTAAACATGGCAGTACCTCGTACAATCATCTATAAAAGTAATAAACCATTTCTTACCACCTCTTGTTTGAACTGACTTCATATCAACTAGGTATGAGTGGATTAAGTCTAAGGGTTTAGAGTTTCTCTGGACATTCTTATTGAATGATTTCTTAGCATGCTTAGATTATACGCAAATCTCACACTTATGATTTTTATCTAAAGTGAATTTGGGTATGCAGCCTACACTAGCCAGTTTATGCATTGATTTATAATTTACATGACCAAGTCTACCATGCCAAACATTCAATGACACACACATGTAAGCAGAAGAATCATTCAATTTCACTTCAGGACAGGTTACATTAAGTTTATATAGACCCCCAGTCTTATAACCCTTACCCACATAATCATTGCCCTTAGTTACTATAAGTTTTCCAGACTCAATTGTAACTTTAAAACCCTTATCATCTAAAATAGAACAAGAAACAAGATTTTTGCAGATGTCTGGAACATGAAGAACTTCATTCAATGTGAGAATCTTTCCAGATGTAAGCTTCAGACCGACCTTTCCTTTTCCTACAACCTCTGATGTAAATGAGTTACCCATATAGAGTTTGTCGCCTTCCTCTACCTTTTGGTAGGAGGTGAACAGGTCTCTGTTCCCACATACATGCTTAGTAGCTCCAGAGTCTACCCACCAGTCCATCACATTGGTCACATAATTAACTTCAGACACCACAGCAGAAAACTCGTCCTTTCTCTTCTCAACCAAGTTAGCATTATTCTTCTTATCCTTACGTTGTCTACAGTGAACTGCCATATGACCAGTATTTCCACATACCCAAAAAGGACCCTTAATTTTAATAATGCAAGATTCTGGTTTACGAAACGTACCTTTCTTGTGAGGAGCATGTTTCGAGTTGCGGTTGTTATTGTCACCTTTTCCATCTTTTGAAGACTTGTGTTTAGACATATGAGCCTTGTTAGTCATGTCCCTTGCAGATGACACGTTCTTGTCTTTGGTGCACAACATCTCTTCCACTTGAATCTTTTTTCCCAATTCAACCATGTTGATCTCGCCAGTGTCATGTCTCAGCTTTTTCTTGTACTCCGACCAAGAAGATGGTAACTTCTCAATCACCGCAGACACTTGAAACGTCTCATCAATGACCATCCCTTTAGCGAAAATCTCGTTAATGATTTGCTGAAGTTCGAGGAATTGATCAATAACAGACTCATCATTCGTCATCTTGAACTCCATAAACTTTGCTACCAGAAATTTCTTGCTTCCTGCAGTCTCAGCTTGATACTTTGCTTCTAATGAAGTCCATAACTCATAAGCAGTCAAGTTATCTTTAGCATTGTAAAAATCATACATCGCATCTTCCAAACCATTCATGATATGATTTTTAGCCATATAGTCACCCCTTGTATAATACTCCTTATCAACATCAGTATTATCTTCTTTATTCATCAAAACATCAAGAGGACCCTGCAATACTGCGTCCAAATCATGATTGCTCAGGAAAAACAGCATCTTGGATTGCCATCTCTTGAAATCTTTTCCGTTAAACTTTTGTGGTCTTTCAACGTTGATCTTTGTTTCCATTGTTGACATCGTTGCAAGGAATATTAATGTGTTAAGATTATTGAAATCTTGCAACAATTAACAGCACGTTAGATATATAAAAACTGAATCGAAACAACTCTACCAAAACAACTTGACGAGGGCAGAATCACAGGTTTAACAAGTTGTCCTTAACATATTAGTTCGCGGGTATACTCGAGATGAGTAATGCTAAACCCCTCACAGCAAAGATGTGTCCAGGATAAGACTGCCTGATATAACTTGAGTTAGCACAACACAAGTTACCCACTCTTGAACTCAGCAACAGGGATGGAAGTAAAATGCCGCACAAAAAACAAAATCTAGAAGATGATTAAACGAAGACAAAAAGATGATCTCTTCTTGTATATTTGAAAACAAAATTTTGAGTTGTATTTATATGAAGAGATACTTGCAAATCAAGTTAGGTTTTGGTTTTCTTCAAAAACAAGTAAAACACGTAAAAGGAATTTACCCATAAATAAAACCCTTAAAAATATTTTTGGAATTAATTTCCTAAAGCAAACTCGCCAAAAATAAATCTGAGTAGAAGAGGAACTTGGTGCATGGTATACGCGCATATGCATGGGTCGAAACATGTATTTTTCGCCCCACCCGCTCCACCTACATTGTTTTACAATATATCCATAAGAATATGGTTATGTAGTGGAGCATCTCTTTAGTTTTCCACAATGTGGGACTAAAGGTTCCATTTCATTCACTCAAAAATGAGTGAGTATCCTTAGACCCTTAGGTCATTAGATCAAACCACACCAAGACCAAAATCATTTTTTATTAAATACTCATTTTTCTCCAACAATGTGGACGAGGAAAAAGTCACGGAAGAAGGAATATTAACAACTCACCAAAGAAGCGACCGGGGACTTCACATTATTCGGTATCATCCTATAATTCCTCCTACTTCTGTCTTCTCCACCCTGGGGACTGTCTTGCACTTCCGAGAAGTCTACATGAATTCTAGATCTAACAACACGGCCATCCTACGGCAAAGTTAACAAAATAATTAAGATGCAATTATCATGCATTTACAAAAATCATAAGGAGAATACTTACCTGTGAACATTCTGGAGGCGTTTTTCTTTTATCACCACTAGAAAGATGTTTCAATCTTGGTCGATCAGAGATCATGTCAGCAGAAGGAAACTCTCGTACCAGAGGCCTAACATCCATCGCAAACTTATGCAAATGCCCAAGTTGTCGATGCCAGAAGTCTATATAACCTGGAGTTGCGTAGGTATCTCGGTCGGAACAAGGAAACAAGTAATCATTTCCCTCCACGTGTGTGCAATCTAAATGAGCCTTCAGATACTCAACCAATGGCTTATTCATTCGATGACCTGGAGTACACTGATCGAGATCCATTTGTCGAGCTGCTCTGTCGATTTTATATTCTTCCACCTGGAACTTTCCTTGCATTACTGACACTAAATAACCAGGAGTGCAACTCAGTATAAAAGATTTCTCTCCGTCACTCAGGACGATGCCAGACTTGACATTTTCTTCAGCAACATTGAAAGTGATCAATTGTGAGAATAAAGGAGGAACCGACACCTAGGAGAGAAAATTAAACTCAGACTCGGTGTCTAAAATACTGGTGAGGCGTGTTTTGTGTTGTGGCTGCTTTGTGGACCAACGCATAATCCTGGCATTATCTTTCTCAAGGAAAGCATGACGAGTGTCAACATTTGGTCCTTGCAAGACGCTACGAGGAATCGGAGCATAATTCTCAAAGTGCTCCCACACCAAAGCTTGGAGAAACATCGTATTAGCATATGTTTCAACTTTCATAAAGCCGTTAGAAACACTGGAATCTATGACTAAGGAGTCTAAATTGGAAAACAATGAACCCAAGAACAAACTACCAATAGGAAGTTTCTCACCTTTGGCCATCTTAATGGCAAAAGGAATCACAAATGGCTTCAACAAATGTCCACTATCCTCAAGAACGTCTCTGGAGAGCCACAAGCATAAGAAAGCAGCGATGGTTAATGTACCATCAACAGGTTCTTCAGGAACTCTATCTCTCGACCACCAGTACTTCAACCATTGAGCATAGCAAAATTTGGGTAACTTGTTGAAATCATGCATCATAGCTTTCAATACGTCAGACATTGCAGTCTCCTATGCCGAGAGCTCTTCAGGGAAATTACCAGTAATCGGGAGATACAATAAAGCGACTACATCTTCCAAAGTAATGGTGAATTCTCCCCATCTGCATATGAAAGTATGAGTAGGAATGCACCAACGAGCAAGCAAAGCCACCATACCTCGTATATCATGATGAATGATCAAATCCCCAGCCGCTTGAATAGCTCGTGTCACCTGTGCACGATCCAGCATGGTACTTACACGGCTGTAACCCAACATATGTCTTTCCTATCCATAGAAATCCGTCAAAGGTTTTCGGGAAAGCTTGAATTCTACATGTGAAGCCGAATAATGTTTCCCTTGCAGAAAAAATCGAGTTATCGCTTGAGGAGATACCAATTTGTTCTGAGTAGTAATTCTGGGATTTATGAGCAGTCGAAATGAGGAACCCGAGGGAAGTTTTTCGGGTTTATACTGAAACACAAAGAATTCATCATCAGTATTCGGAATGTTCTTAATTCTAGGAGTTTCTTCTTCTCTGGAAGTCCCGGAATTATCATTTCTTGAAGACGCATCTGTAGAAGCATCCTCTCTAGAAGTTTCCTCTCTAGAAATATCATCTCCGGAAGTGTCATCATGGGAATCAGTCATCTTTGCAAAGTTGTTGTGACATCTATACACAAATTTCATCAACACAATAGAATTAAAGCACGACTGAATAATTAGGATGCTCACATCAGCGTCTACAAAAATGGTAATTCTCAACTCTTACCTATTTACGGTTTAACTAGTTGTAGTGATAATAGCATAAAACTTCGAAAACTTGCTCGTTCCTTCAAACCTACAAAGATGAGCAAAATTCATTATCTAAAGTCACCTGACTTTTCACGAAATTGTGAATAAATCACATAATCTCTTCGTGTGAACATTCATTGATTTTCTACCGTGTGTACAGACACTATAACATCACAAAATTCGTACAGACGTCATTTCATCACATATAATTGTTTGCTTCTAACAATTACTCAAAAATAAAAATATAATTTTAAACAAATTTTTTTAACTCATGTATATCTTAAAAAAAATAAAAAATTGAAGTGAGTAAATAACTCACGTAAATTTCAAAAAAATAATATATATATATATATGTATTTACGTGAGTTATAAAAAAAAAAAAAAATTTTTGCTCAAATGAGCATTCGTCTATGAAACGAGGGTCTTTTCTATCTTTCTAAAGGTCCACATATTCCAAATAAGTTTTGAAAGTTCACAAATAAAATTTTATCATAAGACACAGGTCTATTTCAAAAATCTCTCTAATACTAGGGATTATTGTTTATTACTTTAACTACAAACGAACGTACGTTTCTAAAGGTATCTATGTGAAAGCCCACGCTTTGAAAATAAAATTTTGATTTTCATGAAAGTTCATAAACAATATTTTATCACTGGACGCGGGACTATTTAAAAAAAAAATCTCCCCTAAGTTAGGGGTTATTAATCGTTTTTCAAACCGACGGACGTCCGTCCGTCCGTTCCTAAAACAAGGGTTTTCATACAAAAACTCACGTCTATGCATGCATATAAATAAATTTCCTAGCATGAACAACTCATTAACGAACAAAGCATGAACTCAAAAAAAAAAAAAATGGTCGGTGTCGTCACCGGAAATTGGCCGGCGGTGATCAACGGCGGACGGCGGCGGGAGTTCTAGCAACTTTCTTTCTCGCGGACGTGAAGGAGATGAGGAAGACCTGGTCGGTCAATCAAAGAGAAATAAATAAAAAAATATTAGGGTCCCTTCCCTTTTATATCAATTTTATTTCAAAAAACCTAATAAAACAAGGATTTCCTTTTTTGGTCCGGGCCCGTAAACGCTAAACCGACCAAAACTGGACGTCCGATCGTCCAAATCAGCAGTGCTTCATCTCTCCGTGCTCATGGGATGACACTCTATCATACTGTCAGGGTCCTTACTTGGGCATTTGCTCGTACATGACACCATTGGAGCAAATCGGGGATTCTGAAAATACCTTTGAACGACTGAGTTCAACTGCTTGTCTCGTCGACTGGAAAATCACCATTTAGTGCTTACTGCGGAACATGACTGTCCCTCACTACAAATGGGACTTAATGTTAATGGTGGATTTTCGACAAAGGTCAAAATCGTAAAATCATGATACTGCATGTTTCTGACCCGGCTTCAGGAACGCATGTGATGATTCATATTTTACGATCCGTGAACCGTTTCACGATCTCTGACAGAGTGAGCATTCTTCTCATAGCTATGATGAATATATTTCTCGAAAGGCCTCCCCGGCTGAGCGTTCTGCTTCACACATTTCATCATCACCTCTACATAGAATCTTAATGATTGGGCAGTTCCCTAGACATAATTGTTTGTTAGGGAGCTTAACGCCTTCAGGATATCACGCTGCATGTTGTTCCCTGACTCCGTAAAGAGACCCACCTCTACATAGAATCTTGATGATTGGGCGGTTCTCTAAACATAATTGTTTGTTAGGGAGCTTAACGCCTTCAGGACGTCATGCTGCATGTTGTTCCCTGACTGCGTAGAGAGACCGTGTATAGAATCTTGATGATTGGGCGGTTCTCTAGACATAATGTTTGTTAGAGAGCTTAACACCTTCAGGACGTCACGCCGTTCGTTTCCCTGACTATGCACCCCTCAGAACGAATATGATGCTTCAACTATCTCATATCTCGATTCTGTAAATAGATTAGTTCTAGTGTCATTCGCCAACTGAATTCCTAGAAAATAATCTATTATATCTCATTACTCCGTTCCTTGAATTCCCCGACTGGATTCCATGGATTAGTAATAGATACTCAGTTCATTTTATTACTCTGTTTCATGAATTATTCTCAGCTGAATTTCATGAATTAGTAATAAATACTCAACAATCGGGCGTATGGACTATCACCGAGTAAGCCCTCCAAGAAAATGGTGCAAGTGTACTCAACGATGATGCACGAACGAGCACCCAAATGCACGAACGAGCATTCAAAAATATGGACAAACGAGGAAACCTACGCAAAATAGGAGAGAGAAAATAGTAATAATAAAATAAGAAGAGGCGCCTAGGGACCGGGCCCACCGGCCGGATGGTCATGCCCCCATGGCCAGTCCCCACGCCTCTTCCTTTATTTTATTATTTTCATAATCTCATGAAGACTCCTTCATTCGAGCAAATTTCCTTGTTTGAGCAAAACTCACGGTTTCTCCATATTTTCCCACGATGAAAAATAATAAAAATAGGGGAAGGTGTCACGGGACCAGGATACCTAGCCTGCCGGCCATGCCCTAGCCACGACCGGTCCCAAACCTTGCAATCCCTTGTTTTTCATAATTATTATTTCCCTCATCTCATGAAACTCCTTCGTTTGTGCAAAAACCCTGGTTTTTCCATATTTTCTCAAATATTGCTCAAACGGTGAAAAAACCAAAAAGTTAAATGGTCACATGACCGACTAGGCTACTCACAAAAAATATTAAAATATTATTATTTTAATATTCTCAAAATATTGATCAAATGAGCAAAGTTCTACTTGCTCATTCGGGCAAAATCAAGAATTTCAGTCAAAGATCAAACTCTTCTGAAAATACAAAATATTGCTCAAATGTGCATCAGAAAATACCAAAACTCTCAGGACTGAGATACGGACACTGTGGTGACATGGGCATGCCACCTTGACCGACCAAGTTCGGCCTTAAGGCTTGCAAAGAGCCGGTCCCACACATCTTTATAATTTTGACCTAATTTGCTCAATTGCTCATATTGGGTCCAAACTCTTTCCAACCAACTTGGAATTTTCTCAAACGACCATCAACTGGTCTCACGACCACCAAGGGACGGTCTCATGCCCTCTTGGTCGGTCCTCACTTCTCCATAATTAGGTTTTATTACCTAATGCTCAGACGAGCACTATTTTAATAAATAATTAAACCAGCATTTAATCATCCTTTCACCAACTGGTCAACAAAGGACTCTGGTACATGCTCACACGAGCACTTGGGCACTACATGGTCGTCCATCATCTCATGTAGCTGGTCCCTCCTTTAGTGATTGATTTTAAATAAATCACCAACTGATCAGCAATCGATTAAAATTAGGGTTTTGAACTGAATGCTCTGCAAATCATCATTTTGAGCAAGTTTAAACACTAATAATTTTATGTTGATCCAGCAATTAACATATTAATTAATTATATAAAATTCGGTCCAGCTACCAATATTTTAATTAATATTTTATTTGGTCATGCTACCAATAGTTCATCAAACGAGCAATATTCGCTCAGACGAGTAATATTTGCTCAAACGAGGAATATTGATTTAACTATCAATATTCAATAATTTACTCAGATGCGAGCAACGTTGCTCAGAGTGGTAATATTGATTAAACTATCAATATTCAACGATTTATCATGGAGCAATATTTGCTCAGACGAGCAATATTTGCTCAAACTATCATCATGTTGATTCAAGAAATATACATCTCAACAGACATGTTCAATCCATGAATCTTAGAGCATTCAACAATCACGCTCAACTGAACAATACTTAGACTCATCATCTAACCAAGTCAATAACTGATTAATCAAATACACGTCTGCTTAGCAGATTCCACGTTCGTGAGACATCAATCACGTCACATGGGGGATATTAATTAGGGTTTGGTCTGGCATCCTACGGCACATGTGTTCATCCACGATGAGAAACGTGAGTAAGTTGTGCAAGCGGTTGAGGGAGTTAGCAAAGTAGTGGGTGGATGATCAACCAAGTCTCCACACGACATGGAACTGATCTTACCACGATCTCCCACTTTCCCATTCTTTCACTGAAGAAACCGTCACACTTACTGGAATCAATGTGTTTACTATTCTGACAATATAAATAAGTTCAAAATCGATGACAGAAAAGACACACAATTCTCTCGATCGAAACTTATTTGCATAACTCTACAGTTCATATACTTGCAGAAACCTTCAACACATCCACAATCCTTGATCATCATTGATCCCACAATTCTCAGCTTCCCTCCTACAGATCAACCCATCTCCCTCTTTGTGACCGAATTGATTCTGGAACGGCCATTGACTTGGTTTAGGCCGGATTCCTACAGATTGATCTCTCGAACTCAAAGCACTCCCGTGCAGTGCATCTGTTTGAGGATAGGAAGTTTGCTCGGTTGAGGAGCCTTCGTCACACGGTCATCTCTCCATTCCCTAAAAATCCAGCGAACCGTTTTCCCCATCAATAGAGGGAAGAGAAGAGAGGCGTGAGGGGATAAGAGAAGTGAGACATAAAAATGAAATATGAAGAAAAAAATGAAAGAATACTCAAGAGATGGGAGAAAAACATCTAAGGGGAGGAAATATCCTCTTGTGTAATCAATCTGGGTGGAAAAAATATGCATGTTACCACCCTAGTGTCACAAAGCGTGTGAATGGCACACGAGAAAACTATGCATGTTACGATTCATAACGACTCGCTTCTGTTATGACTAATGAAAAAATTCGTAACGGCTCCAGCTTGTTACAAAATTTTCGTAATAGGGTTTCATAACGGGAATTTCGTACGTAATAGCTGCTGGGCCGTTACGAATTTTAATTGATTTAAAAATTAATTCGGTGAGTTGATTACGGAAACAAATTTAGTCATTTTATATTTCGGGTTACGATTTAAAGTAGGTTAGAGTATAAGTCTTCATAGCGGTGAAGCAACTCAAGATAGTAGACTCTGTCTTAGGATTCACGTGCATTTTCCAGATTCGTTATAGGCGCGTGATATTGTAGATCTGAGTAACAAAGGAGTGTTTACTTGGTCTCAGCAATACGAAGTTGCGATAGTCAATTTGTATAACGTTTTAAATCTGAGAGTATTCAAAACTAGACTAGGTCGCGAGGTTTTTCTGAAAGGAAGTTTTTCTCGGTTAACAAAATCTTGTATGTATATCTTATTTACCTTTCTTCCACATTATAGTTATGTTCATAGTTATATTAAAGTAAATACACATGTATGCTAATGAACTGGTAAAGATTTCATAATTAGTTCGTTTCGGTATCTACTATTACCAAGTACACCTTGTGAAATAATTAATATTCTGTCCATTATTGTTTCGGTAAGACTATACAAGGTGTGCCAGGCTGATGTGAAAATATTTCGGTGTACTCAGTACCCTCATCGTTTCATCATCGGGAAACGTTTAAATTTTGTGTATCATGAAAGCATTTAAGAAGAACGTAAATTTTCTGTGCTCTTTGATGTAAATATTAAATTGATTTTGTGATAGTCTCCACGAGCATTGATAGTCTCTTCAAGAGCAATACATATTATGTGATTGGATCCTTTTATGAGGCATAAATAAGGAAGTCGTTCACGCTTTAAGCGTGTCTTAATTAACGTCTTGGTCACTACGAGATGTATGATTTAACCTACTGAGACAGCTTCTCATGTTTGTATCTCAATCAAGTGACAAACGGTATTTTCTAAGAGCTACCGCAGTTATGTGTTTTAATCATGATCAATCTCCAACACCTCAATTGTAGCCAATATCTTGGTGCGAGAAAAACAAGTTGAGATAGTTTCACGCCAATTTCTGGTGACAACCTGACTCTCTCTAATCAAGATGGAAAAATTAACTAGATAACCTATCTTGTTGCCGGCGTTGCTTACTCCAACCTTTCGTCAGTGTCTATCATCTCATTAACCTTAAAAAGGAGAGTAATATAATAGCTTTAGGTACGATTTGAGGATTTCCTGTTGAACCCAAGGATTGGTTCCATAAAACTAAAGATATTGTCCTAATGTTGATGCACTTTACCGTGGTAGTCCTTGAAGGATCCAAATTGCATCTTGATATGACTTATGATTAGTGATTATATTTGAATCCTTAAAGGATTCGAGTGGAAGATGATCGATCTGTCTTCAATGTATGTAGATTTATGGTCCATATATACCATGTTAATCCATGCATTACCTTGTTGCCTTAACTTTTGTTTTGCAGGTTGCACTTTTAAGGATGAAATTGATTATACAGAAGAAAAAAAAAAGAGTTTACAATAAGCCTTTCATTGGTATTCTTGAAATTAAAGTGGAAAACTGAAATTGGTGTGCAATGGAAGGAAGATCTAAATGCAAGGTATACAATGTTAATGGTACATCTGGTGCAAAATCTGGCAGCCAATCCTCCTTATACTGTGAATAATAAAAAAAATAAAAAAAATTGTAAGTTGTATAATGTTTGCACCACCAAGCGCTTTAAGAAAGTTATACTTCAGGGGGAGTAAACTCGTAGAATCTTTCGCTGGGCCTAAATGCGTTGTACACTTTTTACTTTGCCAAGGTTTTAACGAGGTTATTATCGGACACTATTATCGGAATGTGTCTGTTATACACTTTTCCTTTTGTCAGGATTTGTCCCATGTGTCCTGATGAGGTTTTTAACAAGGCAACATTTGCATCAACATCAATGTTATTATGAGCTTTAAAGTTATGTCCCAAGTGGTTTTTCTAACACAAGCATTCAGGTTTTGTCCCAAACGTTTTCCTAGCACAACTTTGACAAAGGGAGAAAATTTGAGGCAATTAACACCGTCTTAAAGCTACCAATATTGTATTCTTTTCCTACGACCAGTTTTTGTCCTATTAGATTTTTCTGGTAAGGTTTTGACGAGAAAACAGACCTTGGTATAAAGTTTTGTTCCATTCAGTTTTACCGGCAGAATCTTCATGAGATAATATTTTTTGGAGTGCTGGATCATGGAAGGGGGAATGTTATGTATCGAGAAAGTTCCGATGTGGTGGATCACCCACCTTTTTCCTTAACCGAGTCAAGAACCATGCTAAAAGCGTAGATAAGGTTAAAATGAAAGAGGATGTCCGAAAGTAATCATAATACTGCTCCTCTTTCTCCTACAAGTCCTACCAACAATGTTAATGGGAGTGATTTCAGATGAACACGACCAGCAGACCCTTACATCAAAGTTAACTTTGATGCTGCCCATCATCATGAATCTGGTATATCTGGTATTGGACTAATACTTAGAACTGTTTCAGGTGATTGCAAAGGAGTAAGATGTTGTCTAGGAAGATCTCTAGATACATAGCAAGATGAAGGAAAAGCAACACTAGAGGCAGTAAGATGAGCAATCAGGAAAAGAATAAAACACCTTCATCTGGAAGGTGATAGCATGAATGTAGTAAATCAATACATCGCAGATTGCACTATGTCAATTGGACAACTAATAGTATAATCAAACACTATGTTCTTTCTTAACTCGCTTGAGAGATGGTATTTTCTTTCTAGATTAGGTAATAATGCAGCCCATGAAGTGGCTGCTTAAGAATGGGTCTACAATTGGCCTCTGCAATTAGTTAGGTCAATTGAAGCAGATGTAAACAATTTTAATCATTAAATCTAATGAATTCGTTTTCTATTAAAAAAAAAAAGAGAGAGAGAGAATGTTATATGTTTCAAGATAATCATTTTAACCTTGCAAATGCTTAGTTCGACACATGGTGTTTGAAGTGGCAAGTTAATGTTGGTTGTTGCCTGTATTGGAAATTATATATACCCCATCCGTGTGTATGTTGTAAGAGAGAATAAAAATAAAAAAGGCATATCATTTTCTCCATAGTTGTACTCATTCATGTACACTCGAGTGATGTACTTTATCAATTGATACGTAAGGCCAATTCCTATGGTAATGTACCAAAAAAAAAAACTATTTGTTGAGTTAGGTGGATGGGCAAACGTGATTTTGCACTATGGGAAAATAAGTGGGCGGTTGATTATCAAGTGCCAGGACGAAGTGGAGCCGCTGGCGTGTGTAGAAGAAACGCTGGCGTGCGTGGTGAAACCGCTGGCAGGTGAACTAAGACCGCGAACGGCTACTTTTAAACGGTCACCGGAACGGATAGTTTCTACCTCCATAAATATAGCTCGAGTTTGATCTCACAAATTCACAACAATCTTTCATCCGATCAATCTTTTCTTAATTTCAATTGCTTTCGATTTTCAACCATGAATCTTGATTTTGGTTCTTCTGAGGAAGATATGGAGATGGATGAAATGTTTTATGAAGAAGAGGAAGAAATGTATATGGAGTTGGGTTGCGTCTCTCGCTGCTTTTCCAGCTTTCTGACCCGCTCCTCTTCTTCTCTCGACGTTGGTGTTAACGTCTAGATTGGAGTTGTGTTGTTCCTGACTACTTGGAGACCCGGTATATGGAGATCCAGTTCCTTCAGGTGAGGAAACATGCCCACCATTTTGAAAATCCTACGAGATTGGACCATGTGGTGATCTTGCAGGCACTTGATTACCTTCCAGCAAGTATGGATTAAACTTGTTAAGCAACCCTCAGAATGGTGAAACAAGTTTCATGTTGGAAACTCGTTTTGTGGGATCTTTGCCACTCTTCCCGACATCTTCGTTCCACATCCGGTTCACCTTCACCACCTTTTTTTTGTCGCGCCACATTTTCATGATCAAAGATACGTATTCACTAACGGATGCTGAAATTGTGTGAAAACGATAAGACAACCCTTCGGCATCACGATTATTGATGTTACCGGTTTCTTCACAAATTTTTTGTAAAATCTTTACATAAAAAGTATTATTTTCTTGATAAATATCATTGATTTGATTTAATGTAAATAATACATAATTCCTACAAATTGATTCGTCTTCATCCATCGTATACTTGACACCGCTAATTTTACTGTTTTTTCGTTGTGATTGTTGTGTCTGTTGTTGTGATAGTTGCGATGAGGATGCCATATTTGTTAGAAATGGACTTTATAGAGATTTTTCCTGGTAAATTGAGTGTTGAAATAAAGGAAAAGTGAGTAATAAGATGGTATGAAATTGTGAAATTTTGAGGTAGAGATGAAGAAGGTGTGAGTTTTAAGTTTGAAGATGAGGTGAATTTATAGGGAAAGGAAAGGAATAACAACCATTGGATGACGAGATTGGAAAGTAGCCGTTGGTGGTTTTGGATCACATGCCAGCGTGTTTGGATAACACGCCAACGTATTTAGTGTTGTCGCGCGGTTATTCATCAAGCGCGCGTTTAATCTACTGCCGCACTCAACAAACCCTCAAATTTATTGGTTTGCTTATCTGTTTTTCATGTTTGTTGAGTCCATTGTGAGAGCAAAATGAACATAATAAGTGCTCTAACATAACATAACATAAAATATATCCTTGAAAACTACTTTCTAAACAGGCTTCTACTCGGCTAGTTATAATTGTAAATTGTAGCATGACTGACAGGCCACGTGATATGGCATTCCAAGGGCTGAAAATTTTGGTGTGGCTAAAAGACCATTAAACTGCTCACATCTTCATCTAAAGTCTAAACAACACTAATGTGTCATGTCAACAAACTATTGTTAGTATTATCAAGAACACAGTAATGAAGCAGAACATTGATATGAATCTTTATTATGTAGTTATATAGAAAATATTAGACAGGAGGAGATTATGACAAACAAGAATGTAGAAAAGTGAATTCATCCAAAGCATTTGTCACCTGGAACAGGAACTGGTCCAGGGATGAAACCCTGATCCAAGAATTGTAAACCAAAAACAACTATTACTCCAAGTAAAGCTAAGTAAGACAAGCCTTCGACAGCACCCAACAAACCAAAAGGTCCATTTGGAAGACCAGAACCAGTTTTAGATTTTGTATACAAAGACCAACCAACAATTCCAGCAATAACTAAATAACTTACACCTTCAAGTGCACCTATTGATCCTCCTGGACCAGGTGGTAAACCACACCCTGTTGTCTTAAGTGTGTATAGAGACCACCCGATTACCGGATTCGAAATCAATCCACCAGCTATAGCAACTTTCTCAGCAACCCCATTACCAGCACTACTTTCTTCTGCCATTGCTACCACTTTGAGAGGTACATTTTGCATTCCTCTTCTAAATCTTATTGGATTGTCACAGCATTGACGTCGTAACGACGGAAGCACCAGAGACGGTTGTGACAGCATCATCATCCTAGAAGCCTCCATTTATTAACAGATCAAATTGCAGAGAGAGAGAGAGAGAGGGATGGAGAGTATTCTTTTTGCTCTATAACTTTGTAAAATTGAGGATGTATAAACTTGCTCTGAATCTTATCCACCAATTCATGTGTATGGAAAAGAAACGCTCTTTAGTAGTGGACCGGTCCCAATTCTGATTTTTGCCTTGGTTTGGTACCTATGCAGCTATTTACAATTTTTTGCAATTGCAGCATTTTCCCAGCTGTGCTTATGAGGTGCAAATGTATAACTGGCACGTGGCCATCATCCAAGTGATACGTAGAAGTCTCTGAACCGTCCATCTTATCACTTTGCAATAATCATTTTTGATGAAATGAGTTTTATAAATAGTCCATTGACAATCGACAGCAAAATGAACGAGAGACTTCAGTAGAGATATCTAGTCTTTGTTATTCATTGAAGCTTTTGTACAAACATGTAATCTGCGCTGAATCCTTTAAATTACAGAGTAGATAGAGAAGATGAAGTGTCCGTATTGTTCAGGTGTGCAAGGGAAGTGTACAACAACAACATCAGGGCGTTCAGTAACAGAATGTTGTACATGTGGAAGAATAGTAGAAGAAAGACAATATCAAGTTCATGATCTTTTCAATCTTAGAGCTCAAGATTCTCCACTCTGTGTAGTCACTTCTGATCTTGCTTCAATTATCCCATCTCCAGATATTGTGGGTGCTAATAAACCCCCAAACCCTAAAATCAACAATAACAATGAAGTAGAAGAGGGGGAGGACGAAGAAGAAGATGATGACCCATTTGAACCAACTGGTTTCATTACTGCTTTCTCAACTTGGTCTTTAGAACCAAACCCAATTACAGCTAGGTCTTCTATTTCATTTTCTGGTTATCTTTCTGAACTTGAACGTTCAATTGATTCTTCTTCAACTTCTGGGTCTGGTGTTGTTGTTGATAATTTAAGAGCTTATCTTCAAATAATTGATGTTTCTTCAATTTTAGATTTGGATTCTGATATATCAGATCATGCTTTTCAATTGTTTAGAGATTGTTCTTTAGCTACTTGTTTGAGAAATCGGAGTGTTGAAGCACTTGCTACTGCTGCTCTTGTTCAAGCCATAAGAGAAGCTCAAGAACCCAGAACTCTCCAGGTATGTTTCCCACTTTAGCATTTTTTACTACAGCATCTCTTTTCTTGAAAAACTGGGAATTTGTTTTTAGGGTTGGTTGAACATTGGATTACTTGAAAGCATGGATTATAGTAGTGCAGCAGACATTGAATTTATGAGACACAGATAGCATTATAGATCAATTTCAATTGTATCTCTTAGTGTGGTGGTTAATGATTTGGTGGTCTTAATGGTTGTGGTTATTGATTGTAGCCTGTATGCTCCTCCATGTTTTGAGCCAATTGTCACTTTAGTTACGCAGACACTAGTGTCTGAAGAACACCCTTTGTGTTGCAGGAAATATCAAATGCAGCCAATGTCCCCCAGAAGGAGATTGGGAAGTATATTAAGATATTGGGAGAGGCTTTGCAGCTGAGTCAGCCGATTAATAGTAATTCGATATCTGTTCACATGCCTAGGTTTTGCACTCTTCTCCAACTAAACAAATCAGCTCAGGTATCATTTGACACAGTCATATAATAAATCAGTTATTTTTCCTGTCAAAGATCCAGTTAACTATTTCAGTATCGCTCTTCTTTTGGGGTTTTATAATAGTCTTAAACTTTCTCAGGAATTGGCTACTCACATTGGCGAGGTTGTGATCAACAAATGCTTCTGCACACGTAGAAACCCTATTAGCATCTCTGCGGCAGCTATCTATCTGGCTTGTCAACTAGAAGACAAACGCAAAACCCAGGCTGAGATTTGCAAAGTCACTGGTCTAACCGAGGTGACGCTGCGCAAAGTCTACAAGGAACTATTGGAAAACTGGGATGATCTTCTACCACCTAACTACACACCTGCCATCCCTCCAGAGAAAGCATTCCCAACCACTCTAATTACAGCGCGCTCTTCATCGGCTCCTAGAAATGACCCATCTGAGATTGCTTCTTCTTCTGATAAAGATAAGCAATCTGAAGTTACCAAACCTAAGAAATCATCTGAGCTCTTGGAGAGTGATAATCAGCTTAGTGGCAAAGAGGAGTCAGAAAACAAAGCCATTGCCCATGAACCTCATGGAGCAGCCAATAATCCTGCAGTGAATCGTCAGACAACCTTTTGGCAGGGTCAGGTTCCATTTGGTGGTTCTGATTCTAAGCAAACTGAAGCAGAAAGAATTCGGATTTCAGATAGAGGGATTGACATGAATGAAATGCAGTTGAGCCCTCCGGAGATTGAAGATAAGGTAGTTAAGAGAGAACTAGATACTGCCACCAGTTCCCAAATGTTGTATAACTTTTCTGGTCCCTCGCCCTCCAGTGGCTCCAGCATATGGCATTTCCAAACACCACTTTCATCACAGCCTCATGTTCAGTTTGTGCAGCCACCAGCACAAAATGGACCAGGTTTTACAGAAATTAGAGGAGCTGGGAACCAAAAGAGAGATGATAATCGATATTGGGATAGGGAGAAGCAATAAGCACTGTTATGGTTTCCGAATCTAATCAAGAAACTTGATGTAGAACCACCGAAATGGTTATTAAATATGTTGCATCACTGTACCTCTTGTGTGTCTGTGCATGTACAGAGTTATGATTCAAGTATCCAGAATAGATATTGACTATTGGTAGGTTTTTGGTGTGATTTAATAGCTGTTGTGTTTGTCTGAGCTCAAATTCAATGACTAGGAGGGAGAAAACTCTGCTCCTTTTCTTTGCCAATCTTTAGTATATGTTTTGCACCATATGGCAAGCAGCTTTCATAGCTCAGTTGGTTAGAGCACCCGTTTAGTAAGCGGGAGGTCTTGAGTTCAACTCTCAATGAAAGCAACTGATTTTTTTTTCACTTTTTTTTGTTTGTTTTTTGTTTTGAGCATTGTCATTGTTACTAGAGCATGATCAAAATACTGATCTACTTCTCTCACTCAAGCTGGTATGATTAAACATGTTCTCAACTTCATACCTATTTATCGGGCACTTTTAAACTCCCTAACACCATCATCAAGAAACTCATAACTATTCAGAGAAAGTTTTTTTTGGGACATAATTCAAACAGAGGCCACAATCCACTTGCCTGGCTTAAAGTTTGTAAACCCAAAGACTTGGGTGGTCTTGCTTTTAGAGATCTAGAAATGCTTAACTTAGCACTTCTCACTAAACTAGCTTGGAGACTTTGCACAGAATCTGATGCTCTTTGGACTCAAATTATGGGAAGTAAATACTTCAGAAATGGTAATATTCTTCATCAAAATCTGAAAGCTGAGAATTGTTCATATACTTGGAATGGCATCATCAAAGGTCTTCTAATAGTTCAGCAGAATTATTTTATGGAAGTCAACAATGGAAGGAAAACCAAAATATGGATGGATAGATGGATACCTGGATTAGATACTCCTCCCCAACCTGTTAATGATCTTCATAGGTTCTATCAAGATGTTGATGAACTGATTCTACCACATTCCAATTCCTGGAATGTAAGTTTGCTCAATCAATTATTTGATGTCAATACTTCACAGAAGATACAAATCTTATTCTTGGATGTTTCTAAAGAAGATACCATGATCTGGATGCCTTCTAAAGATGGAAAGTTCTCAGTTAAAAGCGCTTATAAGAAGCTCACTATGAGTAATGCAGAAGTTATAGTTAATGGTCGAGTTGTTCAGAATACAGTCTGGAAGACACTATGGAAAAGTAAGGCAGCACATCGAATTAAAACCTTTGCCTGGAAATGTCTACATGAAGCTCATTCTACAAGGAATAAACTTTCTCTATTCAATGACAGCATAGAACCTCAGTGCGCTATATGTGGTGATGAGGATGAAACCATGGAACATTTATTGTTCAGATGTTCACATGCTAGAACTGTTTGGTGGTTAGAACATGTTGATATCGATGAAATCTATAACAGAAATCTCAGTGTCTCAGAATGGGTTGAAAGTTGGTTCATAGCCAACGGCTCTTCAGTTGATGAAAAAGAGTTTTATACTCTAATGATCAGTGCTTGGATAATCTAGAAAGACAGATGCGATGTAGTATTTCAGGGAGTTAAACCTAATCCTTTCTCCTCATTGCATAAAATTAATTATCATCTGTATTCTCATCTACCCTCATCATTTGTCCATACTCATGATAAGAATATCACATTGGCAACCTCCCATGCATGATGTGTTAAAATTTAATGTAGATGCTTCTTTTGATTATGATACTAACACAGTTGGTACTGGTATTGTCTTACGTACTTCCACAGGTGCCTGTGAAGGAATCAAAGGCTACTACGGAGATGGAATTCTGAATCCAGAGATGGGCGAGTGCATGGCTATACGAGAAGCTTTGGCTTGGGCTAAAGAGGAACACTTCACAAAGATTCATATAGAAGCTGATGCTAAGCTCGTCATCCAATCTATCAAAGATAATAGTCTTCTCATTCAATGGGAAAACATAAACTTGCTCAAGGAAATACAGTTTGTTTTGTTTTTTTGTTTTTTGTTTTTTGTTTTGTTTTAAGGTTTAAGAATTTTGTTAGCAGAGAAGATTGTACTTTCACTTTTTTTTTGTTTTCTAAAGTTTTTGAGTTTAGGTTTTAAACATTGTACTTTCACTTTTGTTAGCAGAGAAGATAACCAAGTAGCTGATGCAGTAGCTAAGTCAGTTAGAGTGTCAGCTACAAACATTCATCTTCTTAATGCTTTTCCAGAAGAATTTTGTAATCTCCTGGCAAGAGATTGTAACTCTCTTCCTACTTGATCAATAAAATCTTTCTTTATAAAAAAAAAGATCAAAATACTGATAACTTAGTTTCTCACTTCATTCAATCCAAAGTAGTTCCAAAGTAAATGCAGTTTCATTAAGTGGTAATTATAGCGGTTCCTTCTGGTCCAATCAACAGAACTACCAAGCTAGGGAAGGAAAATCTCCTCTCGACAAAGCTGGTTTTTATTTTTATCTTTATTTTTGGGAAATACATCCCTCATTCTCTTATTTTTTTAACAAACATTAAACATAAATTCATTTCGCATTTACTCGTTGAAAGGCAATTCTTGCAACAAGATTTATAATGACATGGTTAAACTTGGCAAAGTGTGTTAACGTTGAATTGAAACCCCATCCAAACCAGTTTGAGAAAGTCGGCACAGAAGCGGGTGACATGATACGAGAGAAGCAAGTAATGAAAACTCTTATACCTACTCTATATAGCTCTCTGTAATGCTCACTAGTAAAAAAAATTGTGCATACTAGAGCTTATCACCAACGTCGTAGTAGTGTTTTGCGTGGTACATGAGCTATCCTAATGGTAGCAAAAAAATATACATAAGACAAAATTTGTAAATGTAGGGGTCCTTGAACATTCTCTTTCACCTGTCATCGACTTCCCCCAACGGACACCAACTTCTCCTTCCCTTCTTCTACTTCCTTAGAGAGCTTCCTCATCCTCTGGACATCCTATACATGCAGCAGCAGTGAATACATTTACTGATCCAATAAAATCTTAGCATGGAAAGTAAAAAATAAAAATTTAATACACCAATGACTTTGCAATTCGCGTACACAATAGTTTCAATACAAACAGAGCTAGGTAAAAGAAAACATTTGACAATCATTTATATTTTCAGAAGTTTATGCTCTAAGTCGATCAGTTTCTTTTTGCTTATAAATCTCCTACTTCGGAAGGCACACTAAAGAGTGATTCCTACTTGGTAAAAGGCTATTATCAAATAAACCAGGTACACAAATATATATAAATATAGGAAACACAATTGAAAACCAAGACTCAAGAGACAGACTAAATTTTTAGAATTTAACTAAGAATCACAAATATCAGAGAGCCCTTGTCGACCACAATGGCTACCCCAATTTTTAACGTATGGATCTGCTAAAGAAAGAAGAGGAACACAATATGCACATCATCTTCTACAACCCATACTCAAAAGGATTCTAAAGCATGGATCCATTCATTTCAGTCGTGGTTTACCACCCATATTCCTAGTACGAAATATATAACGTTAAAAAAATATCTGACTATGATCTGAACTGTTATACTAAAACTTTCGATAAAAGAACAAAGTCTGAAGAATTTACAATTAACTGATAACAAGACTAAATGTAGAATGACCAAGGGCAATGAAAAGATTGAAAAAACGAAGACAGAATAGCATCATTGAGTTACATCTACTATCAATTAGCCAATGCTAGCATTGATGCTTAACGTCAGCATAGTGTTGAAAATCAATGTCACATGAGTAAAATACTAAGAACAAAAAGTTTCAGTTTCGTCAAGAGGGATAATTATTTTTCATCAGAATTGAGTTAATTGGAACTAGCAGGATGCAAATGATAATTCATTCATCATATTATAAGAAAGCAAATGAAATGAGGGCATAACAGTGTAGGTCCTAATAACAAACCCTAAAAGTGTTGTTCTGGTGTACACCCTAAATTGTTGATGCAAAAAAAAAAAAACACAATTCTAATAACAAATGAAATGAAGACTGATACCATTAAACCATTCCCAAAAGAAGAATAACAACAGTGAAGAAATCAAACTAACCCTGGATTGGCTGGAAGGAGGTGGCTCAAGATCAATAGATCTAATAGACATTTTAGCAATTTCAGATACAGCTGATTCTCTAACATCAGGTACATCACTAGCCATATCTTCATATGCAGCTTCAAATGCCTCTTGCCAAAATCTAGGCAATCTAATCCTCCTACTGTGTGTATATATATCCCACATGTGTTTCACTACTTTCTCCCTCTCTTCAATTTCCTGTTTCCATCATCCAAAATCCATAATCAGATTCACCAAAATACCAAAACCTAAAATCAGATCAGGATACCTTAAAACATAAAGATCCAACAAAAATTTGAGAAATCTAAAGAGAGAGATGGGAAAAGGAACTAACCAGAACATCGAGATCATCGTGGATGGGAGAATCAAGAAGATCATCAGAGAAACGATTGAGATTACCAGCAGACCATTTGAGAGTAACAGTACCAGTAAACATAGACCAAAATGCTAATAATAAAATTGCAGCTAATGCCCAGAATTTATACTTTCCTTTCCCAAATAAATTCCCATCTGAATTACTTTCTCTCTTATTTGTTACTGGCATATCATCTTCTTTCATTGTTCCTTCCCTCTGATTAATCAATAAAACCTCTGCTTTTCTTCCTTTCAGAGATTTTTACAGAAGAAGAAAGACAGATTTCGCAAATGAATCTTCTGATATTTTCAGATCCCTGTGGTTCGTATCACAGATAAAAAAGACAAATACCAAATCCAAATAGCAAGTACCGGGTCGACTAGAATATCTCCTAAAAATATAACATAGTTTTACGCCGGCTTGTCAAGCCTTGCACAACCCACATTACGTAGGTAAAATCTTTGACATATTCCGTGCCGCAATGGTTAACCAGAAAGGGGTTGGCACACCACTCTAGTTGGGTTTACGTATTCACGACCGTTAGAATGGCATACCCACATGTTCCCTTCCCAGAGAGACATAGCAAGGAAAACCTGCTATCAGATGGTGTAACATGTTCGCATGTTGAGGGTATAGCTTATCGGAGAGTGTGACCCTGCGTGGTATCTGCATATACCTTAATATCCGAGGATAGTTCAGGTATACACCTCGTTCCATCAGATGCTTCATCGCGAACCAAACATGGGACGGGACTGAAGAGGTAATCGGGCTTGCCGTTCGCCGCGCAGAGCGGAGAGCCAACCAGCACACAAGAACCAAACACCACTCATACGCCAACACGTATTGTCCATCAAGAAACAACCGTCTCCAGTAGAACTAGCAACACAAGCCAGTTAAGGCAAGGAAGCACGAGCACCAGGGACAAATCGTTCCCAGCGTACACGCAGAGCGTGCAAAAAAAGAAAAAAAAACCATCACGCCAAATATAGTTAGGCCCAAGTCCACAAATACGGCCCAACATGAAATTTCGTGACCACATTAAATTAAAAAATTTAAATGAAAGTTTAGTTGGTAGATTTTTAAGGAAATTTAGTTGGAAACAAATTTAAGATAGAGATCACAGTATCACTGTACTTATCCCAAATCTGAATTTTCAACGCGGATCAGTTATTTTCAACAAAATTTCCTTAGAAAATTAATGTAATAAATAAAGATTCATTCATCTAAGCCTCTTATTATTAATCTACATTCATTTACTTGTCCACTTAGTTATTCACTTCCCTACGTGAGTAAATTCTTTTAACCGTCTCTCCCATTTTCTTCTCTCGTTTTCTTTCTTTATAAAAACTCTTCAGTAAACCCTAGAAAGAAAACATTAGACATCGTAGAATGGACGAAGACAAAGAAAAACCCATGTCTCATCGTGAAATCAATGAAGAAGATATCAAACTTACACTCTTTACTCAGCCACCATCTTCACCATTACCGGTGGTATCTCACCACCACCACCTTCATCAACAACAAGATAACTCCCATATTATAAATACAATATTACCTTCACGTATCCCTCCTGCTAGACCAAAATCACGTGTTATGCGAAGAACCAAGGGTCGTGACAAGATGAAGAACACACCTATAGTACCACCATATGAATGGGCGACAAATCAAAGAGCAAATATACACACTCTTGATTACCTTCTATCACGTAACATGAAACGTATTTCAGGTGATGTACAGTGCAAGAAATGCAGTATTGTTTGTAATATTGAGTTTGATCTGGAAGCTAAGTTTATGGAGATTTCGCAGTATATTGCTGTACATAAAGAATCTTTACGTGATCGAGCACCGGAACACTGGATGAATTCTAAGCTTCCTAGTTGTGGAAGTTGTAGTCAAGCAAATAGTTTGAAGCCACTTCTTAATCAAAAGAAGAAAGAAATCAATTGGCTTTTTTTGTTTCTAGGGCAAATGATTGGTTGTTGTAGTCTTGCACAACTTAAGTATTATTGCAAGTATACGGACAATCATCGTACCGGTGCTAAAGATCGTCTTGTTTTCCTTGCCTACTTAGGCATATGTCACCAGCTTCAACCTGCTGATCCTACCTTTCGCCTGGGCCTGTAGAATTCTGGATATGCCTTTGGTGTTTTTTGGTTTATTCTTAAGTTCTTTTTTTTTGTTTATTCTTAAGTTGTTCTTATAGATCTTTTTCATTCCGATTTAAGCAGTTGTTTTTAACTTCTGGTTAAAAGTGAATTTGTGGCAAATCCATTGCCTCTGAAATGTTTATGTGTTATTTTATCCAGATCAATTAATAGTAGTGAAATTTTAGATCCATTTGTATTCTGTTTTCTTCTTTTGTTTGTCATATTACATTAGTTATCACTATCTGATTTATGAGTTCCCGTATAATTCAAATTGACCTAAGATTATTTATGCATGTTTAATTTTCAAAATGTCCACATCTATTCAACAACAAAAGCAGTGTATTCCAATCCATTTTGTAATTCCATAACTAAGAGCTTCACCAATGGTTGATATGTGTTTCATATATGGCACCATAGTTAAGACATTCTCTTGAAATAAAAGATGAGTTTGTGACGAGTCACCCCGTGACAACATCTGTAAGGGCACACTTCTTAGCCCTTAGATATTATATCACAGATAGACTAGAAAGAAACCCGTGCTACGCAACGGGAGGGGGTTTTCTCTGTTAGATGTCGTCTAGAACCACATTTCTCTGAGTAAATTATGCCATCGGGTGTACATGAACCTGTAGGTCCTGTACTACTAATTAAGCTTTTTATGCAGATTTTTTGCTGAGCCTACTGAAAGAACATAAACATTTTATATGAGTAAATCATGAGATGAGTTAAATCATGAGATAACAATGTCAATATATGAGTAAAATCATCGTCAACACACATCTGTTACATACAATTTTAAAGGTTACTGACTGAAAAGGTTGGAACATCCATGTAGGATTTGGAGCCCGTTGCAGCTGCATTATGGGCTACTGCGCAGAAGTCTTCCAATCAGCATTAGAATCATTAGCAGGAGACGCATTGATCTAATTAATTTTTTATGAGATTTGAGGAGTCATTCCGGCGTTCATGTCGTGACACTGCATCAATAAAACAAAAAAGAAGTATCTTAATAGAAACATTGATAATCAATCATAAGAAACAACCAATAGGAGTAAGTTACCAAATCTGTTGGACATCTGATAATGTAACTCAAAAACAGAATTCTAGTCAGTATACACTATACAGTAACGTTGAGGAACGGAAGCCAAAAACTGCCATAGCCACCCAGATGATAAAAGACCAAAAAAATCCCAATTTCAGTTAGCACACAAAAACATACATAAAATAAATAGCAATTTCAGTCAGTAGATCCACAATTCCTCATTACAGATTTTAGAGGCAAGTGTTTCAGATACCTAAAGGAGGAAAACAATGTCACAAAGAAAGATATGGAGACACTGCATTAATTTTTCTTCTTTACTCTAGACGACGTCTAATACATCATTTCTTTTTCTTTAACAAACTAATATAACCAATCAGAATCTTATCAATGAATCTCAATACAGATTCCAAACACCAGGCTGATCGTAAGATGCAAGTTGAAGGTGGATAAATAGAAATTTGGTGATAATTACTACGCCTACGTATAAGTATATGATCATGTCGCGATTTCCCCGTATGAGCTCTAAATTAATCCTAAGTTCCACAAATCATGAAATTGACACTCAATAATTAGCCACTTCCTTTCCAGTTAACCATAGATATCATATGTTTATATAATGGTACGGTTATAATTCATAAAAGGTACTTGTTCTGTTGTTTTAGATTTAAAATTTGAGAGTTGGACTGATTGCTTAGTCCAATCATCAAATTCAAGTTGGCAAGCAGAAACAAAAATAGTATAAGCCAGACTAAGTGAGATTTAACACTCAAAATGAGACACTAAATGACAGTTCAAATGAAACTTGCAAGAAAGAAGAAGTTTTCACGTATATATAAGATGGGGGTGACGTTACCTAATTTGATTTTCTGGTGTGTGCATCATTTGGAGTTTTTTTTGCTGTACCTTCTTCATGATGTTTGAAATCCTAACCTGGGCACGTATTTGATGAAACTCTATCATAGGTAGGCAAAGAGAATGGTGGTAGCATCTTAAAGGCATGCGCATCAACAAATCCTTTGTAAGAAGGTAAGTTATAATTTCCAAGAGCATTGTCAGAGCAGGTCCTACAACGACATCCAAAACAGCCGATATGAGATATATGTCTGTATACATTATTCCAATGTAATTGTGAATCTGCGATATTTGTATTTACTCAATGAACTATCACAACGAAACCAACCAAATTAATACCAATTTGTCAACAACAATCTCTCAAACTCGGATCATAATGTTTAGAAAAATAAGAGTGTCTATAAAGAAAACTAAGATCATCAATAAAGGATAATAAGGTAAAAATATAAGATAGGCCAGTGCTTAAGAAAAAATCAAAATCAAGGCTTGCAATCAAAACCACAAAACAAAAACAACGAACTAAAAGGAAATTAAAAAGGAAAAGAACGGGTACCTGAAATCCTGTGATTCCATCTTAGAGTCTCGATAGGACCACCTATACCGCATGGCATAACGGGCTTCTCTGCTCCCATTGCTTCTAAACTCTTAAGGAACTGCTTAGTTCAAGAAGTTGAAAGTTAAGGTCAAATAAACAAAACAGTGTTGTAAAATTGTAACTAAATGCAGTTCTTGTGCTGAATATTAAAAGAAAAATAATGGAAACAAAATAATATATCTTCTCGTGATACAATCACACAAAAAACAATTCAAGTTTAGTAGATGATCATACCGTTGTAGGAGAAGATTGAATTTCATCCTCCAATGGATCCTTTAAGCCACCGCCAGTCTAAGACAAAAAGGAAAAAATTGACAAAAATAAAAACAAAAATTTCTTATCCACATGAATCCAAGATTTTCGACCTTAACAGAACTCGCTTAGAAATTTTCATCAAAATCTTGAAAAAAGTACTAAAATCTCAAGTATCAACTGGTTTTTGGTGATATGATCTCTGTAGTTATTCATTGGGAGTTTACAGATGGATGTTATTTACTCTCATAAGATGAATTAACAAATGACTAAGAAAAATGTCGTAATCTAAATTTGATAAAAACGAAAACCTTGATTTTGAAAGAAGACTTACCAGTAGAGAAGATCGAAAATAAAGTATTGGTGGAAGAGGGATTGAAAATAATCTTTGAATTATTGTAGCCCTAATTTCCCATTGAGGAAGAAAAGACGGAAGAAGAAGTGAAAGGGTATTGTTTTTTTTCTCCGGAGAAAAGAGAATGGTTTAGTGGGGCAGTTATGTCCGATTCAAGTAGAAAGTGGGGTACTGGGTGTTCCGTGTTCGGCGGGTTCTCATCACCCATAAAGGGTTTAAGGATGAATGGGACCATTATTTTATTTTGGGTAAGACATTAGAAGTCACCTCTTATCTAGATATTTATATTAATACCTAAATTACCCTCCTGATTAATTTTGGGTAATGATTAGTGAAATAATTAAGTTAAAGATAATTAATGAGATTAAAAAATCAGATGGGATGGGTTTTTTTAAAAAGAAGTAGAATTATTGAGAGAGTAAAGTTAGAGAAGATAAAGAAGAACAACATGGAAAATTAAAAAAAAAAATTGAGTTCACCAAGCTTGAGTATTCAAGTGATGATTCAATTGATGGTAGCTCATCTGAATCTTCATCTCCTTCCTCTCCTAGAGTATTCGTTAATCTTCACAATGATCCGGATATGAGTTATTTCTTAGATGGTTGAATTGATCCAAAATTTCAAAAAAAATGTAAATTTTTTAAGTAGATTTGGGCTTTTCGGTTACCTTATGTGAAGAACAGGTAACCGAACACATCTGAAAGTGTAGTTCGGTTACTTTTTCCAAACACACAGGTTACCGAACTCACTCTTAATGGAGGTTTTTAGTCGTTCGGTTAACAGACATGTTACCGAACTTTGTTTATAGAATTTACAGAGTAATGTTCGGTTTGCCGCAATGTTGCCAAACTTTAGGGTCTAGAAGTTCGGTTGGTTCGCAACCAATATGTAACCGAACTTCGCGTTGATTAAGATTTTACCAAGTGTACAAAGTTCGGTTGTTTCGCAAACTTCATACCAACTGATATCTAACCGAACTTCACGTAAAATAAGATTTTACGAACAAACCGAACTCCACATGTATGCAATTAGTGAAGAGTTAAGTTTGTCAAGGTTTTTTGTGAACAAATCGAACATAGTGGGACAAGTTCGGTTAAATTGAAACTCAACATAATGGGAAAAATAGCACAGTTCGGTTACATTGGATTTTTTTATTTTTTATTTTTGTAATATTGGTAAAGTTCGGTTAGAAAATAGTTTTAGCCTTCTTTGCGAACCAACCGAACATAGTGGGCAAAGTTCGGTTAAATCAAAACTCAACATAGTGGGAAAAATAACACAGTTCGGTTACATTGGATTTTTTATTTTTTTTGTAATATTGGTAAAGTTCGGTTAGAAAATAGTTTTAGCCTTCTTTGCGAACCAACCGAACATAGTGGGAAAAGTTCGGTTAAATCAAAACTCAACATAGTGGGCAAAATAGCACAGTTCGGTTACATTGGATTTTTTTTATTTTTTTGTAATATTGGTAAAGTTCGGTTAGAAAATAGTTTTAGCCTTCTATGCGAACCAACCGAACATAGTGGGCAAAGTTCGGTTAAATCAAAACTTAACATAGTGGGCAAAATAGCACAGTTCGGTTACATTGGATTTTATTTATTTATTTTTGGTAATATTGGTAAAGTTCGGTTAGAAAATAGTTTTAGACTTTTTTGCGAACCAACCGAACTCAACATATTGATTTTCAGAGAAGGGTTCGGTTAGCAACATTTTGAAATGCTAACCAACCGAACTCTGAGTTCGGTTAAGAAAAATTAATTCGTGATAACCGAAGTGTTCTTCGTGTTCTTGGTTTCAGAATGTTCGGTTAGCAAACTAGTTTTTTTTAAAACTATTCCTAACCGAACATGCCACTGTAACTTCCATTTAAACCATATTTTGATGATTTCTACTCAATTTTCTCAATAAAAAACGAATTAAAAGTGATGGGTTTTTCAATCGAACGAGTAACGTCAAGGAAAGAGAGAAGAAGAAAAGAAGATTATTTTTTTTCAAAACTATTTTTTTTTGATGCCCCTGTTATCTCTGTTTTTGTTTTTGATTTTGGTTAATGATTCATTTAAATTAGATGTATATGATTAGATTTATATAGTTATTAGGTTAGTTTTAATTTAAATTAAAGTAAAGGGTAAATGTGTAATTGTCTAACTTTAGGACACCCCTTATAAGTATAGGAAGGTTGGCCTAATAAAACCATGGCCCCCCCAAAAAACCATGGTCCCCAAAAAATCGTTCTTAAGGATGCAATGGTTCTCTACAGACCGAGAGAAAAAACAAGGCTAAGACCGCCTCTCACAGTTTTCTTTTTTCTTTTATTTGTGGGTCCCAGTGGGCCCATCCCCTCGGGAAACGTGAAGGGGGTGGTTTGTGAGAGGCGGTTTAATTTGGGTAGTTTTCTCTCTCGGTTCGTTTATACTTTTTGTTAAGGATGATGTAAAGAATTGGTGTGGGGCCAGAGTTAACGAGAGAGTTTTATTTTGTAATACTCATTGCCATAATTGTCCACCTCAGATTTTAGTGGGGCCGGAATGAAGAAGAATTGAGTATTGTGTTTCAATTATCATCTTGTTGGATATGCATCCCTTGGCAAGATTTGGAAAATTTTGTTATTTTTTATATCCTTGTATTTAATTTAATTTGTTCCTTAATCCTTACATCATATCAAGAAATACACATGCATTTATCAGCTGTAAATCTGGTTCTCAACTGTTTACAAATTATCTAAAGACTTAAAGGCCTAGAAAAATAAAGCTCCCATGTTGAATGGTGAGGAAACCCTCGCTTCCTATTGGTCGAAATAGGCCTTTTTTGAGTTTTGTGAAACGAGCGTTTTGGTGAGGACACTTGGCAACGTACGATTGGTTTAAATTTAAAAAGAATAGGAAAAAAAATAAAAAAGGAAACCAAATTCAATTTGGAATTCATGACATGGCAATATTTAGGTGAGGACACTTGGCAACGTATGATTAGTTTAAAAATTACAAACTTAAAAAAGGAAAACCTAACTTACCGTGTTTGGAATTTTATGGAAATCCAAATTCAATTTGGAAATCGAGTAAATATTATATTATGACTCTTTTTTCCAAATTAATATATAAAGGGGAAAAAATTTACATATTTTTTGCGAAATAAAAGGAAAAAATAAATAAAATATGCACATATTCTCCACCTATTTAATGTATTTTCCCCACCACACCAAATAAAAAAAATACATCGCCATGGGCGGGCCGAAGCCCCGCGCACACCAAATAAAAATGCATCGCCATGGGTGGGGTGAAGCCTAGCACACACCAAATCAAAAATGCACTGCCACGGGGCAGGGCGAAGCTCTGCGCGCTCCAAGTTAAAAGGAAAAAATAAATAAAATTTGTACATATTCTCCACCTATTTAATGTATTTTCCCCGCCACACCAAATCAAAAATACATCGCCACGGGGCGGGGCGAAGCCCCGTACTCACCAGATCTAAAATACATCGCCACGGGGCGGAGTGAAGCCCCGCGCACACCAAATCAAAAATGCATTGCCACGGGACGGGGCGAAGCCCCTCGCACACCAAGTTAAAGGAAAAAATAAATAAAATCTGTACATATTCTCCACACACCAAATCAAAAATGCATCGTCATGGGGTGAGGCGAATACCCGCACTCACCAAATCAAAAATCTATTGCCACGGGGCGGGATGAAACCCCGTGCACACCAAGGTAAAAGAAAAAAATATGCCCGGTGCGTAGCACGGGCACAAATCTAGTTAGTCCTAAAATTATAAAAAGTTTTCCTCTAATGTTTATCACTCTTCTTAGTGAGTTTCTTTAAAATTCATCACTAGACGTGCCCATGGTTCTATATAAGTACTCATAGTTCATAAACAACTACTTGAGATAAGAAAAGAAGATCTGAAGACCAAATTGCAGTGACCAGTGGTTCATGAAATCAATGCAAGTGATGTAACCAGTAATAGCTACTACTGATGCGGCCCAGCAAAAACTAGAACATTACTAGACTAGATGAGAGTTCATACATTGACAACTTCAATATTTTTGAAGGTCTCGTGGTCTTCTCAAATATCAACGCAATTGCAAAGATACAACGTTCGGTTTGATAATATTCAACTCTTAACATTGATTGGTGACGAAGCCTGCACCCTTCTAAACTTGTGTTAGCAAAACCTAAAAATTATAAGACCTAATATCATTAGGGGCAACCAGTTATAGTTGTCTTTAACACACAAAAGAGGATAATGCAGTGAGTAGCGATGGGAGGAGGAATGGAAGCAAACAAGAACTCTTAAAAATCGAAGACTGGTACACCGTACATAGCATGAGAAAACTTAGAACATAACTCTCGCTGGACTCATCTTAATTTTGCAATCTTTAATCTATTTGGTATTGCTGATCTTATTACAAATGAATCCTTAAAGATTCTGATATGCAAGACGAAGAGTAGGAAAGGCCACCCAAAACTTAGATTACGATGTTGGTTTTGTCGCTAAACCCATAAAACCCAAAACTTGTCGTTCCCACTGCCACCAAGAGCGTATACAAAAACCTATACTTAGCACCGGTTTGATAAGTTGATGTCATCTTCTTCGAAGAGAAAGATAAAAACCCATGATAGTCGCTAGGTTTAACAATTTAGGAAAAATGAAATCGAATACAACAAGAAATCCATGGGCGTTAGATTTATTTTCTTCATTTGTTCAAGGGATTTTATATTAAATACAAGGATATAAAAAATAACAAAAATCATAAAGGGTCGGGATCGTGTAACAAAATGTTTTGACAAAGCCTTTTGACAAAACTTAAAAACCATAAGATCTCATTCATCGGGTGGTGCATATATGTGATGACATGTCACCCTATTTAACAGTAGTACGTGTTTGGCTTGGCAATCAGTAGCCGGGTATGAATATGAGATATACCGTAATGAAGAAAAGAGTGTTCTCGGATGGTATAGTCACTTTTTTTTTTTTGACAGAGAAAGGGCAAATTGAATGGTATAGTCATGTCATACATCATGATTTTGTAACTTTTTTGTGCTACTTTTTCCCCCCTAATAAACGGAAGAAGAAAATGGCTGCCTAGGTCACCAACAATTAGCTGCCATGAGAGATTTGGGAGCGAAGTGTTAGACATCCACCCTTTAATAATCCTCTTGCGGAGTCTAAAATTCTAGATTCATAACTATATCATTCTGAATTTTTGAATGAGCAGAGCTCAAATCCGAATGGATGGTTTAGTCTATGAATGAGATCTTTTTTTGTGATTCATAACTATATCAGTGATCATAACTTCAGTCCAAGTATTCTCCTCGGATCCAAGCTTTGAGATTCTTGTAATAATCGGACTTGTTATTATATTTTTTGTTTGGGTTTTTCTACACAGTTGTTCAAACGAAAAATAAAACATGAATCTTCATGGATCATATCATCATAACATAAATACATACTACGAATCATATTTTCTTTTAGAGATTTCGCACATGGAAGAAGATTAGTCAGACGTCCAGATTCAATTTATCAGCAAAAGATGAATAGGCGTAAATGTTATATTCCTTAGCTTATAATTCACGGCCAAACACAAACCGAAGATAAAATTATTCTCCACATCATCAAAATCCTTGGCCATTGGATATGTACCATCTCATGGCTGTAAAGATTTGTCAAAATATTTTTGTTACCCGATCCCGACCCAATCATAAATATAGGTTTATTTTCCAAATCTTACCTAGGGATGCATAACTATCTTGGATACAGTAATATCTAAGGGCTCGGAAGTGCAACCTTACAGATATTGTCACGAGGGTGACCTCATTGTAGCAGGACTCGAAATAAAATTTCTATAAGGTTATAATTTCCTAAACATGAGGAGTTAAAAATAAACTTCTCCAACCCATAAATAGAATTTTTTATTCATTAATTAAGAACGCGCGATTGGGGATATCAAAACTAATTGGGGGATATATGAAAAGGACAAAAACTGGATCCAAATATCAAATCAGGGTCACCCCTTATCTAAGTATTTTATATAATTCCTAATCTACCCCTCACTAATCAGGTTTAGTGGTTAATAATAATTAGTAAAAATCTTATAAAATGATTAGTGTGTATTTATATTTGAATTTGGGTGAGTGAGGTGAGAGTAGGAGGAGGGGAAAAAATATTTGGGAGGGAACTTTTTTTGGTGAAAATGGAGGATGATTGTGAAGAGAGAATTGCTGCAGCTGAATCTTTAGCTCAACTACAACAAGGAGCATATCTTGAATCTTCAGCTAATGACAACAACTCACAATTGCAACTCTTTGTTGAGCCAACACCATTGAATGATGATTTTTACGAACAAGGAGATATTTTTGAAGATCTTACACAAGAAAGTAAACTTGCACAACATACAAGCATCCCCAACACACAGGTAAAGCTGCAAAGAGGTTGAAAATTTGATTTTTTTTCTTTGAACCCACCATTTTTTCAGCTGAAAAAGCTCGGTGCCGGCATAGTAGTGGTATGAATACAATGCAGGAAGCCTCCATACCGGCATAGTATTCATACTACGGCCATGCCGGCAGCCCGATATCCCCCATTTTGAAATTCAATCCAGCATAGTATTCAACCAAAAAACTATGTCGGTACAAAAGTTACTTTTCACGTACCAAGGAATATTCTACGGAATATGCTACCGGCATGGTTATATTCTAAGGTTACCATGCCGGTACTGCATAAAAAACATACAGGAAGCAGTGCCTTCCAAAGCTAAATACCGGCATGGACAAATTAATTAACTACCACGCCAGAACTGTCTACCGGCGTGGAACCATAGATAAAAATCATGCCGGCACCGCCAACGGCATTGTTCAATTATAACTTTACCATGCCGGTACCTACAAAAAAAACATATAGGAAGGAGTGTTTTCCAAAGCTAAATACCGGCATGGTATATTAATTATGGGTTACGCCGGAAATAGGTACCGGCGTGGAACCATAGATAACGAGCATGCCGGCACCTCTGTTTCCGGCGTTGATTTCAAATGAAATATGTATGCCGTAAAAGGTTTCAAATTTGGTCTTCAGTTTCGGTTCAGTTCGACCATGCCGGAACTTTGGACGAGCATGCCGGAACTCTCTTCCAGCATAGTGTTTTAATTTCTTTTGGAACTAATTTATTTTCTTTTCATTCGATCCTTAGGTGGTGACATATATTGATCCAACAAATGCAAAGCCGTTTGGTCGGGATACGTCGGAATACTATAAAATGCCTCCGGTATGTTACCAAAGAATATTTTTCACCTAGTATCTTGAAATTTACTAATGGATTGCTTGTAATGAACCTTCTAATCTCCCATTGTTGTCCTATGTAGGGAATAAAAGATCCAAAGGAAGCAATCGCTTGGGCTAAACATACGTCTCTTAAGAACATGTGTGTGTTGGTGAGGAATACCCAAGGATCAAAGACTCGTTTTGAGATGGTTTGCGAGAGAAGTGGGGTATATAAGGAGAAGAATAGCCACAAGAGAATGGGTTATGTTTATCCAAAGAAGACCAATAGGGTATACAAGACTCGTACGAGGAAGGATAATTTCCCCTTCAAGCTTGTATTCCATCTAAATGACAAGAACAAGGAATGGGATTGTGCGGTAAGACCAACGTGTATTCTCTAAGTACAATTTATAGAGCACAAGCAACTATTAAAAGGGTGGAATGGGAAGGGAGGACCGTTATGCAAGAATTTGAGAAGATAGTTTGGGATCACAACTACACGCGTATCATTAAAAGAGGGCCGTACAACAATCCCCTTCAAATATTCATTTCGCATCCTTTGCTTTCACAATTTGCTAATACATGTTGTGGTGTTCTTTTGATGGATTGCACCTACAAGACAAACAAATACAATATGCCGTTGTTCAACATCGTGGGGCTAACATCGGACAAGGTATCATTCACATTGTCTTGATGTTTAATGGAAAACGAGAGGGACTATAATTATCATTGGGCATTACGACAATTGAAATTATTCTTCCGGGAAAATCAACTTCCGAGGATCATCATAACCGATCAAGATGACACATTAATGAAAGCAATATCCGACGTCTTCCCGAATGCACAAAATTTCTTATGTACATATCATATACGTCAAAATATCATAAAAACTTGCCATGATTGTTCAACTAGAGGAAGATGTTCGCAAAAACAAACTATCACCCGAAGAAGAACAAGATGAGAGAGGCAAGATAAAAGAGCGAGTGGACAAAGAACATGCGGAAAATCATAAAAAGTGGTTGGAATTTCTAAGAGATTTGGAGAAAGTTTATTGGTCTCTTACCGAGGATATGTAAGAAAAGAGGTTGGACAAGTTTATTGCCGATTGGAACGAGGTTTATCCGACTGTCGTCTGGTATTATCGGACTCAATGGTTGGATAAGTTCAAGGAAAAATTTGTGCGTGCATGGACAAACCGGTATAGACACTACAAGAATGAAGCAACTAGTGTAGCGGAGTCCGCTCATGGGAGATTTAAAGATCTCATCCAGTCCGGACAAGGAAACGTGGTTACGATTACCAAGGCAATGGAGCAATACTTTAAGAGTGATATCGATAGGATCAAAAAGGCCTTTGAGAAAAGCTCAATGGAAAGGATGACTTCATATTTACAATATGGTAAGTTGCTCCAAGGAATAGAGTTCAATGTCTCTCATTGGGCAATAAAACATATGATGAGAGAAATGCAAATGGAGATAAACTACGACAAACCGGGTGATGTGTGTATTTGTCCCGACATGTCTTCATTGGGGCTTCCGTGTCGTCATATGCTTTTAAAGTATGAAGAAGTGATACCTATTGAGGTTATTGATCCGTTTTGGAAGCAACTATCTTTCACCCCCCCCCCCCTACGGAAGATCCCGGACAATCACCTTGGGATACGAACGAAGCAAAGGAATTCTTCGAAGCTTACTCACGTGGAAACTCGGTTAGCCGGCAAGTCTTGTTGAGCCAACTAAAGATAATTACATGGCCATGGATAGCACAAAGTGAAGATCCAACAAAGGGAGATCCTCTCAGTAGACCACAAACTAAAACAGCAAGGAGAAAACAAAGGAAATAATTGAAAGAAATGACTCAACGTGAAGAAGAACTCGCGGCAAGTAAGAAATGAGATCCAACCGGATGTGAGATTTCGGAAGCAAGGTTCGCGGAAGCGCCGGTTGCAAACAAAAGGGGTAGGCCGAGAAAGGAACTACTATCAAGTCAACAACAAACAACAGATTCCGTATCCACACCAAAAGCCGATGGATCGGAGGTTCCAAAGAAAAGGGGTAGGCCGCTAAAGGTACCAACATCAAGCTACCAAGAAAGCAAGCCTCAAAAAATAGATCAAGCAAGCACGGATCAAGCTTCACAAGCGATGGGAGATTCATCAACAAGCTCTATTTGCAAACCACCATCAAGCTCTACCTGCAAAGTAAGTAGATTCAACATTACTAACGATGGATTGGATAGTTAAAATCTTCTCTACTAAGACTTATCACTAATATAATCTTCTCTTACAGAGTCATCATTGCAGCTGTCAAATTTGCAAGTCACCTTCTCATCTAGCCATGGACTATCCTTTTATTTATTTGAAGTGTAGAAACTGTGATGGGACACGCCGGTTTTGGATTGCAAAAACTGATGATGCTGTTAATGGAAGAATGTTTCTAAGGTGTTTGAATCACCCAAAGTGCGAAGAGTTTCAATGGTTTGACAAAGCTATTGCACTAGCAGAAGTAAGAGCAAACCACAAGGGCCAATGCAAGCCTATTGATGGGTGTGATGGGTGTTATATGAAGGGAAAGGAATATGTTGAAAGAGAAGATGAACCAATGAAGATGGTCCTTGACACCGAGATTCCAGACGATGTATTCGAAGATATTCGCGAAAGGCTCAAAGGTTCCGCAATTGTTGAAAAGGGATGGAAATAGATTATGAGATCATCTTCAACCAAAATTACTCCATTCCATGATTTTTAGTATGTTTTAATTTAAAGTTTCAAATCCAATGTAATAGATTACTTAGGAATGAAATAAAGAGCATTCTGAACGGATTTATAATCAATACCGGAATTGTAGTTTAATCCAAACCAATGCCGGTTTTCTGGAAAAACTATTCAACTGTAAGAAAATCAGAATTCCGTCATAGATTCATTTAATATTTCAATGCCGGTACTGTCCAAATTCTATACAGGAACTTGGACCCTTTCATCCTCCAATTCCGGTATCGTTATAGAAAAAACATTCAATGCCGGTATAAGTGGCGGCATGGAATTATAATTACTTTTACACGCCGAAAACAGTCCCGGCGCTGTAAAACCTACACGTTTCAATGCCGGCACCTATGGTGTAAAGAAAACTTACAAAGAAAAATATTTCACTTGAAATCTAAACATGTTCAACATAAACCAAACAACTGGATTGTGCTTAAATGTTCTTAATCCAGGTATCATAAACCAAACAACTAAAGAGTTAATCATGAGGTACAAACAAAAACAAATTCGTAATTTTTCAGAACGTAACAACCACCATCCAAATGAAGAAACACAACTAAAGAGTTAATCACTTGGTCTTTTGCTTCTTGTGGGCCGCAACCTTCCTCATTTCCCCGAACAAAGCTTTTGCACTAGGGTCTTCAATTTTATCAAACTTTTCCTCGACTTCCTTCATTTCTTCAAGGGATAACACCTCTCCTTCCTCGTACTTGGAACCAAACATCTTCTTCATCTTTCCAAGCCGACGCCGCTAGTTTCATACATCCAACACATAATTAGTATATATATGCTAATATAAGATTATGTGTACATTAAACGACTAAAAAATTAACAATACTTACTAGCAATCCAAGAGTCTTATTAAGTTAGGCCATTGTAGGTGGTGCCTCTGTAGGAGTTTGAACCGGAGGGTTTTTATGGGGTGGAACTTGGATGTCGTCCGGGCGCACGAGAAAAGGATGTGACCATTCCCGGTAATTATCAATTTAGGAGGGATCGGCTTCATCACCGTTATTCACAATCTCCCAATTACTAATATCTACCAAACAACTTGGTTTCCTATCCCTCCAATATGTTTGTTCTGGAACTGGATCATACACTACCCTCAACTTTGAGGAAGTTGTAATGCACTCAGCCAAGTCAAGAGCGTACCTTAAAGTAGAGGCTGTCATGAAACAAGGTATTTGATTATATCCAAGTTGCCGCATCACACGTCGAGGATCACCCATAACGTATCCCTTTGGGTGGAACAACGGTCCATTGTAGAATGCAACGTTATTAAACCTCACAATTTGGTGGTTCTCTCTAATATCCTTGTAAGTGTCGAACACAATTTCTTTGGTACTCATCGCGTCCAAAGCCAATCTCATATCTATCAGTCGACGATTGTTACCGGGCTTCGGAATATTGTTGAACTGGTATCTCTTAGCTCTAGCCGCCTCGGGTTCGGGAAGGTCTATGATCTTCAAGAAGGGGTAGTCCTTGAACAATGTTGGGAAGTGTTCATAAGCCCACACCTATACCAATGTTGAATAATACATATAAGAAGCAGTAAATTTTGTTTCTTAGTTCATAATAAGGGTACATAAGAACATAAGTTTAAAAACAAAATTAGCTGGAGTAGAGTGAAATTCCCAACAAATTGGTTTGTAACATCCTTAGAGGCCCTTCTCATCTCCTCCATCAAATGTGCCATTACCACGGTGCCCCAAGAATAGTTATAGACATCTTCCAACGGATCCAAGTATTGAAGGAGGCTTGCACTAACCCTGTTGCCACTAGTGTCAGGGAATACCTTAGTGCCAAAGATGAATAACAGGTATGCAGCGGATGTATAACGAATTTGTGCAGGGTCCCATCCATCCTTCAAACTTATTTCCTGCGTTTTTTCAAACTCCTCCTTAAGCAGCGTCAGCTTGATTGTCTTTGTCCTACTAGCCTTAGATACATAGAAGCTTTCCAAAGAAGTTTTGTAGTCCCTACCCAACAGCTTGTTAGTCAGGGCGTGCAACTTCGACCATTCTAGGTCCGGACACTTATCTCCTTCTGCAATTGATTTGTCGATAACATTCAAGCCTAGAATGTTCTGAGCATCATCAGGGATCAAGGTCATCTCCCCAAACGGGAAGTGCATGGTATCAGTTTCACCATGATACCTTTCGACGAAGCAATTGACTGTCACAGAATCACAATTCACATAATTTTCAACCAAAGCATATAGACCAGAATCTCTTACTAATGTTTGGACCTCTTCACATTCCTTAGACAAATCCCAACGAGATGCGGCTTGGTTTCGACAAACACGCACAGCCTTCTTATGATCCTACAATTAGGAGATAGTACGATTAAAATATTTTACATAAATACACAAGAATACATATGCACAAGATAAAAAAATCTTGCATAGGTTTGATAGATAGTACGAGCCCACGTGTCCTTATAGCCAAATAGAATTCTCGGATCGTCAGCTTCACCCCAAATTCTACCACGAGCAAGGTCAGGTATCATGTCATCAACATGAGGAAGGTAGGAACCTTTAACTTTTATTTTGCCCTTTCCCTTTCCTTTGCCTTTGCATTGTGTCGGTTGTTGACTTGGCCCACCAACTTCCTCTACAACTTCGCTTTGGCTTGCTAATTGACTTGGATGAACCTCGTTATCTTCCTCCTCAATTTCCTCTTCATCTTGCTCATCGTGCTCAATTGTTCCAGTAGGTTCACGGATTACAAGTCGACTACGGTCACCACGACTCTCCCAAATTATCCATCTTGTATCAGCCCCCAAACGCTTGTTGCGACCTTGATCTTTCCCTCGAGGAGGCAGAGACTGAGGAGTATCAAGACCGTCCTTCCTTCTTTTCTTAATGACAACATCTTTAGTTTTTCCTTTGTTAGCTTCCTTGGCTCTAGCCCTATATCAAAAGACACACGAAATGAATATAAGACAACTCACTTTCATTCTTCATACCGGCATAGATTTACGAAAAACAAACCATTCCGGGACAAAAAACGGCATAGTAATTTGGCAAAAACAGAACGCCGGTACACCATTCCGGCAGTGAACAATAACTATCGACAATGCCGATAATTCCTAGGTTGTTCCTGGATACCAAAAGAGCACTACCGGCACTGACGAAAAAAATGGGTACCGGCACACAAGGCAACCTAAAGTCAATGCCGGTACTGATAACAATTTCTAGTGGTTTCCTGGATACCAAAAGATCACTACCGGCATACTCGAATTAATGTAAACCAATGCCGTAACATACTACCGGCATTGTATTCAACCTAATATCAATGCCGGGACAAAACATTCAGTTTCAGGTGTTTCAGTAAATCTATACCGGCATAGCATTCATACTAAAATCAATGCCGTAACTATCTACCGGCATTGTCTTCAACCTAAATGCAATGCCATTATTAAGTACCGACATTGTATTCATACAAATTTCAATGCCGGAACTCACTAAAACTCAACTGTGTGAGTTAGGGTTTGCGATTCTAACCTAAACCCACTGTTGTAAATCGATTCAAACACTTATAAACTAGTTCAAAATCACTTACCTTCTCACAGAAGCCATGTTTACGAGAAGTTGATTGTCCGAGTTCGCTTTTTCTTCTTTTTCTTGCTCTTGAGCAATCAAAGCAAGCCTTTGTTCTAATTTTTGTTGAGATATCGATTTTGACTTCGATTGGGCATCTGATTTCTTTCTTGGAGGCATGGTTATGATTCGGGTAGGTTAATCGACGAAGAAATTTTTGAATCGACGATTAATCATCGTTGAAGAACGGATGAAGAAGATAAAGAATTTTTTTTCCGAAACCTAACCCTAACCGAGTGTGCCGGAACTGATGGTGTAAATGGGGGATAAATGATTTGGTTTTTAGATTTTAAGTTTTAGGGGAAAGGGT